>JACCEG010000268.1:109846-219797 GCA_014065205.1 Tuber brumale | reverse complement strand
TAACTGAGGGACGTAGGCCCGAAATCTTTGATTGGAGAATCTGTCGAGGAAGGCTCGTCTCGATAAAATAGGTAAGGTAAAGATTTAAAGCGTAAAACAATATTATATTGATAAGATCTCTTCTCCGTTGCTTGATGATGTCTGTAAAGCTCGCGAGTCACTTCGATATTTATATCCCGCGTCTGAGTGTTCGCGGACTACTTCTAACTACTATGCCTCCGAAGTACCACTCCGGTTTTAATACGCAGACGTCCAGAATCTTATAAGTGTGAACACCGTTTGACCCTGAAACTTATCACACCCTTTCGCGGACTCGGAATAGTATTTTTCCGTTGAGATGAATGTGCTATTTGTTATTCCAAACAGCGGCCTCTAACTTAGATCTCCGCATAGACTATTATATTACTTTAGTCTTGTTGACTATCGTCCCAGTAGTCTCTTCGGTCATGAAGTGATCAGGTTCATGCCGGGCCACCTAGTGCCAATCGCAAGTCCGAGCCCGACGTGTCAGCATCTTAAGGGTCTCTGACTTATCTAGGTCTTCCATTCTGAGCATGCTTCCCCTTGGTCTGCCGGCCTCCGTAGAGGGGTCCTATTACTAGGACCTACCAACCTACAGCTGATATCAGAAGGGTATGGGTGGATTTGGTATACCCCTAACAGCTTCCGCCACTGGGATATCCTCTTGGAGTATTTCGCCGAAAACGTCCCGTCACTTTCGGCCCATAGTTAGGAAGCCTAACTTTGAAGCCTACTATCTCAATGCGCCTCTGACGGATTACCTCCGTTCCACTTCCCAGATGTCGCCAAAGGTTCCCTCTCATATATCCTGCGAACAGCATGCGGTCGGACGGACGGCGGCGATGTATATTGTGTTATGCAGTGGGCTTCATTGATGTGACATTTTAGTTATGGGACGCAACTCTCGAAATCTCGCTAAATGACGTGCGGGCCCTATAAGGGGGCCGGAGGGGGGTGTTGGCACTCCGGTAAATTGAGGGTCTGTGCGCAGTTACCCTACCGTGGGTCTGTGCACATGTCTTGGATTTCCATATGCCTAACATATAGGCCGTACCCTGCCGCTTGTCTGGAGCCCTTAGCCGGTCCCAGTGCCTTGTCATGCAACTTCTTGAATCTGATTTCGAGATCCGGTTCTTCTCTGAGTTGGTCAAATGATGCCTTCAGGCTCTCCTCTTGTGCATCTCTCTCAGGTGTCATATACACCACTGCTGAACTGTTGATACATCTCGTCGTACATTGTTCGCTAGTAAATATAATCTTGTTATTGTCCTTGTCGATCGTTGGGTTGTGTTGTCTTAACCATGGCATCCCAAGGACAAGCTCATAATTCTTAAAGTTCGCTACCTGGAAGGTCGCCTCTTCTCTATGGCTGCCTACAGTCATAGGTACTTGTACTGTATGGGTTATCAGTCCCATCGTACTGGGTTTTCCATCTGCTAGATAAACCTGTCTCTCCTTTCGTATCAGTCTTAATAGGTAGTTATATTTGTCGCAGATTTCCTTATCAATGAAATCTTCTGTTGCCCTTGAGTCAAGCATCGTATGTATCGTAGTGCCTTTCTTTTTCATATCGTATAGGGTCATCTTGATCATAATATGATCTCTTTCTTCTTCCGGTAGTACCGTATAGTAGTTTACCATAGTGATTTTCGTTTCCTTCATGTCCATCTCCTCCCGTCCGATGGTTTTCATCCCCTTCTTGTCCACCAGACCATCTCTTACTGGGGACCATCTTCTTTTTCTGGTTGATCTTCCTCTGTGGTCATCTCCCTCGAGTTGGTTCTTTTCTGTTGTCTGATCCAGTTGTTGCCTTGGGCAGGTGTGACTGGTTTCTGCCCATTGTCTGGTCTGTTTTGGCATTCTCGGATTCAATGTCCTTTTACGCTACACATTAAGCAGAGATTCTGATCTCTTGATGTCTTTTATTTTTTATTGAATAAGTAGAGGGGTCTTCGGGTTTGAGCCTTGTTCATTTCCACCTCATGTTCAACAGTGGTTTTGAAACTTCCTTCGTAAGCCTGTGATGCTAGTCTAAATATTCCATCTATGTTTCGTGCAGTAGAGTTTTCCTTCGCTTTGTGTTTTTCTCTCTTTAGGTTTTTCAAGATCACGAGCCGAGTTTCCTTCTAGATGGCCTAGGCTGCCAGTTCTTCAACGCTATTGGTCTTGGAGTCTTAATGTTCGAATTCTTTCTGCAATCTTTCCGACATGCCCATATATAGGTATCGTAATACTGTCACATCGTCCAATAGCACTTGTGTCTAGTAGAGCCTAAACTCGTTCTAGTATTCCATCATGCGTCGGGACCCTTGCTCCATATTGATTATATGGATTCTGGCTGCGCCTCTGGGATCCACTTCTCTGAACTGCTTTTTGATCGCTTCCTGGAAGTCATGCCAGCTCCTCCATTCCCTTGGTTTGTTGCCCTTTGTATATAGCATGAGCCATTTGCTTGCGTCTCCTCTCAGGAGACTTGAAATGTAAACGATCTTCTCTGTGTCATATCTTTCTTGCCAACCAGGGGCTCGAAAATAAATTGTCAATTCTGCCATCCAATTCCGGAGGTGGCTTCTGTTTCTTCCGCATATCTTTGGTTGCTTGACCCTAGGTCTGTATTGTCCCATTAGTCACAGGATTTGATGTATTTGTTCTCAGCTGAGTTCTGGAGCTGGTCCTGGTTCAGGGCCGGCTCCCTCGCCTCCAGAGGGTCTTGGTGCTTCCATCCTCATGTCTTCTTCTTCTTCGGAGCTGGACTCTACGTAAACTGCTTGTTCTTCTGATGTTATCAGGCTCAAGGTTTGTCCGAGTTTTGAAACCATTCATTGTAATTTGTCTACTACCTTGGTTAGCTCCAAGAACTGGTCCTCAGATGTGTAGTCGATCTCGGTATTGTCTAAGCGTCGCTATAACTGACGCTTCGTAATGTTACGATCCCTATCACGCATCAGTTAAGGGTAATGGGTAGACAATACGTCTCTCTTCTTCTCTTGACGATAGCTCTTAGGCCGTTGCCTACAATAAGGTGGGAGAGACTCTCATGTCCCTGGTTCTTATTGCCTATCATACGCTTTCTCTAACTCTACTCGTGTAGTAGAGTATTTATCTCATAGGTAATAATTTGTAAAGAGCGTAAACGTTTTATATTCGTAAAAGCATAAAGTAATAAGTAATAAAATAACTTAGAATGAAGCGTGAAGAACCTATCTAGTCAGTCCTAATTACCTCCTCTTATAGTTGTCCTTCATGCTCCTGTGACTCACTCCTCGATTCATGCGTCACATATGACTCACCACTGTGAGTCATATCAAAACATCATAAACTAGTCATATGACCAAAGTGGTCATATGCGCAAAACCCATGACCTCTAAATGAGGTCATGTGTGAAATATAATATATCATCATAAGCATATCATATGACCAAAGTGGTCATATGTGCGAAACCTATGACCTCTAATGAGGTCATGTGCGAAACATAACATACCTATGACTCATAACTATGAGTCATGTGAAAACCCTTTCTCCTCACTAAGCCACATTGACGACAAGCGACTTCTGAACAGACAACAAGCCCGATAGGCTGAATACCTATCACAATTCGACTACCACATCAAATACAGACCTGGAAAGAAGAATGGAAAAGCTGATACCCTCACTCGGATGGCCAGGGAAACTGAAGTTGAAGCAGGGCAGGGACAATACTACCTAATACAGGTAGTTCTTAAGTCCCAACTATTAGGTTTGTTGGTGCACGCCATGCTTCCACCCAAAGCATCTCTCACAGAAATACTCTGGTCCGAGGAATACCAGGCTGACCCAATTTCCAGACAGATATTATCTGCTCTAGAAAGTTGAAATAAGTCCTCAAAATTAATATCCCTGGTGGAATGTAGGATGGAAGATAACAGGCTAGTTTTCCATATCCAGCTATAAGTCCCTAGATTTGATAGGCTAAAACTTGATATCTTACAACATCCCTGTAACCACCTATCAGCAGGTCACCTTAGAAGAACAAAGACACATGAACTCATCACTCGCCATTACTAGTAGCCAAGGATGAGAAAAGATGACAGTAGGTCTATTACCAATTTTCATATATGTCAAAGAAGCCGAATATCGCACCATGCCCTATTTGGTATCCTCCAGCCTTTACTCATACTGGAGAAACACTGGGAACACATATCGATGGACTTTGTTACTGACTTACCCCGGAGCCAAGGACATGACGACATCCTACTCATAGTGGATTGGCTAACCAAAATGCGATACCTGATACCATGCCAAACCACTATCAATACCGCCACTCTGGCAGAACTATACTTTAGACATGTCAGGAAATACTATAGCCTCCCCGTAACTATCATTAGTAATTAAAGTACTCAGTTTATTGCGGATTTATGGAAAATAATATGCACAAGACACAAAATCAAAATAAAACTCTCTACAGCATTCTACCCCAAGTCCAATAGACAGACAGAGAGGCTCAATACAATAATGGAATAATATCTGAGGGCTTATGTAAACTACTAACAAGATGACTGAGCGTCATGGTTACCCTTATTAGAATTCGCAGCAAATAACTATGCATCACGGGACGCTGGCATATCACCTTTCTGTTAGGTGGATGGCAAACTCAAGTATATAACTGAGGGACGTAGGCCAAAATCTTGGATTGGAGAATCTGTTGAGGAAGGCTCGTCTCAATAAAATAGGTAAGGTAAAGATTTAAAGTGTGAAACAATATTGTATTGATAAAATCTCTTCTCCGTTGCTTGATGATGTCTGTAAAGCTCGGGAGGCACTTCGATATTTATATCCCGCGTCTGAGTGTTCACAGACTTCTTCTAACTACTATGCCTCCGAAGTACCACTCTGGTCTTAATACACAAACGTCCAAAATCTTATAAGTGCGAACACCATTTGACCCTGAAACTCATCACACCCTTTCGCAGACTCGGAATAGTAGTCCTCCGTTGAGATAACCATGCTATTTGTTTTATACCAAACAGCTGCCTCCTACTTAGATATCCACATAGACTATTATATTACTTTAGTCTTGTTGACTATCATTCCAGTGGTCGCTTCAGTCAGGAAGTGATCAGGTTCATGCCGGGCCACCTAGTGCCAATAGCAAGTCCAAGCCCAACATGTCAACATCTTAAGGGGCTCCGACTTATCTAGGTCTTCCATTCTAAGCGTGCTTTCCCGTGGTCCGCCGGCCTCTGTGGAGGGGTACTGTAACCGGTACTGGTTACTGGTTTAGGATTTTCATGTATCAGGTGATACTGTTTGAGTTTTGAATTTGTTTCAGGAAATGAGGTGTGCCTCTAGCCTGAAAGTATAGGGTTTGATACTCTATATGTTTTATGTTTGGTTTCGAGTATCGGTTTGATACTCTATATGTTTTATGTTTGGTTGCGAGTATTGGTTTGATACTCTATATGTTTTATGTTTGGTTTCGAGTATCGGTTTGATACTCTATATGTTTTATGTTTGGTTTCAGGGCTACTGTTTGGGAGTTCATTATGTTATGAGAACAAGGCTCCGGTAGTCTAGAAAGTGTATTTAAGAAGTGCTATTCTTCTTGTTAGAAGGAGCAGACTTCGGCAAACAGAGTTTTCAATATACTTGGTTGAACAGTTACTCTCTTCAGCTCGCTTCAAGAATCTTTAGTTTGAGACCTACCAAACATCTCAGAGACTTCAGTAGTTGCGATACAGTAAGAAGTCTATTCAACAACCTCGGCTAAAGCCTCCGGGCTTTGATTCGCTAGCTACCACCTTGGTACAGAACAAAGCCCGTTAATCCTACGATTATCGCATCTCCCGAGAGGCGGTTACAGGTACTATTACTAGGACCAACTAACCTACAGCTGATTTCAGAAAGGTATGGGTGTATTCTGTATACCCCTAATAGCTTCTACTACTGGGATATCTTCTTAGAGTATTTCACCAAAAATGTCCCGTCACTTTCGGCCCGTAGTTTAAGAAGCCTAACCTTGAAGCCTACTATCTCAATGCGCCTCCAATGGATTCCCTCCATTCCACTTCGCAGATGTCACCAAAGGTCCCCTCTCGTATATCCTGTGAACTACATGCGGTCAGACAGACAGCGGCGACGTATACGGTATTATGAAGGGGGCTTCATTGATGTGACCTTTTAGTTATAGGACGCAGCTCTCGAAATCTCGCTAATAACGCGCGGGCCCCATAATGGGGCCCGAGGAAGGTGTTGGCACTCCAGTAAATCGAGGGTCTGCGCGCAGTTACCCTACTGTGGGTCTGTGCACATGTCTCGGATTTTCATAAGCCTAACATGAGCTCCTTACTACCAGGCTTCACCAGGAATGCCTTTATAACCCTTTACAATTTTCTTCTAAATACATTTTAAGACTCAGTGTAGTCAGGGTAAAAAACCTTCCGCATTTACTTGGCCATGGTAGGAAAACCTTTTTCTCACTATCTTACTTCTGCCCTTCCTGGCATGTCCAGATTTGCATTATGCAAATTCTCCACAACTTCCTCCGCATTTTCCACACCGGTAGCAGGTTCCCATGTGTTCCTATCTTCTGAACACTCTTGCCATTGGACAAAGTACCACAGTTCCCCCTTCTCTTGCTGGCGACCGCGTACCCATTTTCTGGAAGAACGAACCTCGCTTCTTACTATTCTTTCAACCTCCCATTGTAGATCACCATCAATGTCTTCCAGTTCTTTAGGGAGTTGTTGGCAATTATCATGAACTGATTCGCGATAGGGTTCCAATAGTGCGACATGGAATACGGGGTGAATGTTCCATCAATTGGATATGTTGAGCTGGAAGGCTCGTGATCCGTGTTTTTCCATGATTTAAAAAGGACCGTATAGCTTTAGACTTAGCTTCTTTGATTTCTGTCGTGTTCGAATGTTTTTTGCGTTTAACATTACTTTATCCCCGCTCTTGAAGTCTGGCTGTTGTCGAGCTTTCCAGTCATAATATTTCGCCATTCCTTCCCAGATCTTCTATAGTGACCCGCGCGCTTGTTCATATATATCGTCTTAATCCAGATCGCATAGAGTATTGCTCTCAGATTTTGAGCTTCGCACTCCTTCATCCACTCTGTCTGTGAATGGAAATCGTAGTTCACATAGAATGGTAACCTCCTGTGAGCATTAGTTGCAGAGTTGTTATATATGTAACAGCCTCTCGGGAGATGCGGTAATCGTAGGGTTAACGGGCTTTGTTCTGTACTGAGGTGGTAACTAGGGAATCAAAGTCTGAAGACTCTAGCCAAGGTTGTTAAATAGACTTCTTACTGTATCGCAACTACTAAAGTCGGTGAGATGTTTGGTAAGTCTCAAACTAAAGATTCTTGAAACAAACTGAAGAGAGTAACTATTCAACCAAGTATATGGAAAACTCTTTCTGCCAAAGTCTGCTCCTTCTAATAAGAAGAATAGCGGTTCTTAAATACACTTCGTCGGCTACCGGGAGCCTTGTTCCTATAACATATAAGACTCCAAAATGATAGCCTTGAAACCAAACATAAAACATATAGAGTATCAAACCAATTCTCGAAAGCAAACATAAAACATATAGAGTATCAAACCGATACTCGAAACCAAACATAAAACCTATAAAATATCAAACCAATAGTCACAACGAAACATAAAACACATAGAGTATCAAACCGCCACTCGAAACCAAACATAAAACATATAGAGTATCAAATCGATACTCGAAATCAAACATAAAACATATAAAGTATCAAACCCTATACTATCAGGCTAAAGGCATACCTCGTTTCCTGAAACAAATTCAAAACTCAACAGTATCAACTGATACATAGAAATCCTAAACCAGTAACCAGTACCAGTTATACCCCGAAAACAAAACAAAACCCTTATTTCAAAACATAATAAGAAAATTCCGAATCCTCGCTATCATAATCAGAATCCAAGTAAGGATCCCAAAAACCTCTATCAACCGGGGGTACATTTTGATAGCTCTCAAAGCCATCCTTGGGAGGAGAATAACACATAGGAATAAACCCAGAAAATACTGTAGGAAACTCATCTCCTGGCATGTTATCTGTCCACCACACCTGAACCAATTCCATCGCATGTTCTAATCCTTCCACCGGTTCCCAACTATTTTTGCTTGCTGGGTATCCTTTCCAGCTAACCAAGAACTGTCCCTTTCCATATCGTTGCCTGTAATCGATGACTGATTGAACTTCCCATTCCTGTTCTTCGTTGATGAGAACAGGTGCCAGCTTTGCAAATGCTCGTCTGGGAAATCGGAAATCGTCATTAGGGTGGTAAGGTTTGACTACGGAACAGTGGAATACTTCTTTCTTTCTCCGGTACATTCTTGCATCTATACTAACCGTATAGTTCTGGGTGTGTTCATCGAATTCGAGTACTGTAAAAGGGCCTCGCCAGCGTGGTTACAGTTTACGAGATCTCCCGAATTCCGTCGCAAACTGGTCCCCAAAAACCATAATCCTTTCCGCAATCTCGACAGGTGTGTGTGAGTTCCTCCTCTTAATTGCCACTCTGTTTGATCTTCCTCTAGCTAACTGTAACGCTTGGTAAGCCGCATTTCTGATTTCTTGGTGTCGATTGTAATAATCATCAGATGTGGGTACTGTTGTAGCATTGACTTTATAGGTATCGCGCAGTTGGTATTCTCGTCCATACACAGCCTTGTATGGAGACATTCCTATAGTATCAGAGTGACCTGCATTGGAGTAAGCTGTCACTTCAGGGAGGGAGGTAAGCCAGTTGTTTTGGCAGATATTCACAATATTCCTTAATGCTGTTTTCAGTTCTTGAATCTTTCTTTCTGCTTGTCCATTGGTCTGGTGGTGACCTGGCGTAGCTATAATGTGTTCAACTCCTATTGTCTGCAAGGTTTGTTTCCAAAACCAGGAGGTGAATCGAGGGTCAGCATCACTGACAATCGATGCAGGTATTCCATGAGGGGTGAAAATATGGTGACGGAGTAATTCCACTGTGGAAATCGCAGTAGCATTTACTGATGTTGGTATCAGCCAGCTGAATCCAACCGCTCTATCCACTACCACTAATACTGAATCATATCCTTTCAGTTTAGTGAAGGGACCCATGAAATCGATAGCGTAGCTCGAAAATATGTCGGATGGAAAGAGAAGTGTGAGGGTGTTGCCAGTAGGTAATGTAGTCCTTTCCCGATTCAGTTAACATATGTCACATTGCTGGACATAGTCTTTGAAGTCCTTCCTCATCTCCGGCCAGTAGATGTATTCTGTTGCGTACCGGAGGTTTCGATCAGCACTATGGTGTCCTTTATTATGTATCTCCCCTATCATTAGTTCTCTTAGTGTTTCTCCATTTACTCCACGACCCTTCGGAATGTGAAGGCAATCTTCTCCTCCTCTTGTAGTAGCGTAGAGTAGACTGTTGCGTATTCGATAATGTAGCATCATTCCGTTTCGTGAAGCGAGGTTGGAATCCTTTGCTAACTGATAGATAGCGTCGTTTCTATATCTTTTAACCATCTGTTCCATTCAAATGTTCTTCATATCATCCACTCCTTGGATGATATCCCTTTCATCCACCACTCTTTCTAATACCATTACCTCCTCCTCTTCAGGTGTTTCAGACACTTTATAGAGCTCACATTTCTCATGAGGTAGGGAGGGTGGTTCTACTACCGGAACTTCATTCAGGTATGCGAGGGGTCCTCTATAAAGGGTTTCGTTATGGTGGTGTTCAGGGTACTCAGAGTTATGACATTGAGTAAGAGGTGTGCCACAGCCTAAAGCTTTCTTAACACGCTCTTTGATAGCTCAGATATCGAGGCGGGGGCGTGGTGAATGGGTATCTCTATCATTGTGATCATCATTGGTGTTAGGTGGAGTTACGATAACTGGTGGGCTGCTGCAGGTGGAGCCGGCGTAGGTCTTAGTCTTAGGTTTCAATTCTTCGTGGTCAGGGCACAAGGGTATGTTGCAGAATACCTAATGTATTGATGCATGTTCAAGTTCCTCCTCACTCCTACTACTGGTATAGCTTCGATGGTCTCCCCAATCATTTAGGGGTTCGCTATTTCTGTAATCGTTTGCATCTAGCTTTGCTTGCTCCAGGCTGCAGTTGCTTCCGCATTCTGAATGAGCACTGATGTGCTCAGCTGAGAGGGCTTCGAATCGAGATATTGCGTGTTCAATAGTAGATTCTTCGCAAGAAAGAACGGATGAAATAGGTGAGGAATTAGGTGAATCGTCTTCTGATATGGTATCGTTAGCAGTATGTGGGTAATCATCGTTCTCATCATAAAGGCGGGATAAAGCATCTGCTAAATAGTTCCATTTTCCTGGTCTGTATACTATTACAGTATCGTATTTCCCAATAAACTCTCACCATCGTAGCTGTTTTTTGGTGGGTGTCCTGCTTGTCTAGAGGTACGTCAGAGGTAAGTGATCTGTAACGATAGTGAACTTGCTTCCTGCAAGTATATGATGAAATGCGGTCAGTACATCGACTGTCGCTAGGGCTTTCTTGTCGATTGTGCCATAATTCATTTGGGTATTAGAGAATTTCCTGCTATGAAGCGAAGCAGGTCTGGCATTTTCTAGTGTTTCTCCTTGTCCTACTTAGGCTCCCATGCCTGTGTTGGTTGCGTCGATTCTCAACTATATTGGAAGTGACGAATCATACTGTAGTGGTTTCATAACCTCGTATTTTGAAACAACTTGCTTAACATTATCCATGGCTTGGTCTTGGATGGCGGTCGACACATATTCTGCAACTCCGGTGAGTTCCATTAGGGGTGATATAATGGTTGCAATGTGTGGCAAAAACTGGCTGATGTAGTTGACTGTTCCTAGAAATTCCTGTCACTGTTTCTTAGTTTATGGTGTAGTCTATTCTTCGATCTTCGCTATCTTTTCCGGTACTGGTGAGACCCCTTCATCATTGATAACATGGCCTAACACTTCTATGCTTGTGGCGAAGAATTCTGATTTCTTCCTGCTTGCATAGAATGGAGCCTCCTTGAGCTTGTCGCAAATCAGAGATATGTGTTTCAAATGTTCAGACTCTGTATCGGAAAATATGAGTATATCATCAATATACACCCACATGAACTGTCCCAGGTAGTCAGCGAATAAATCGGACATTATGCGCATGAAAGTTCCTGGAGCATTCATATCTCCTTGTAGCATAACGTTACTGACGAAACACCCAAATGGTGTTTTGAAAGCATTCTTGCTTACATCTTCTGGTTCCACTCTTGTCTGAAAGTAGGCATCGCTAAGATCGATTTTACTGCGGTATCTTGCCCTAGCTAGCACATTAAGGATTATCGTTTGGTTTGGAATAGTCTCAACATCTTTGATTGTGATCTCATTTCTCGCTGTGAGGTCCACTAATGGCCTCCTTCATTTCTTGTCCTTTTTCTCTTGCGCAAACATGGGTGATGCCGATGAAACTGCTTGTCGCTTGATAATTCCAGCTTTCTCCTTTTCTCTTAGCCATATGCTCATGTCGGTTGCCCATCGTTCCCGTATCAAGTAAGTGGGTAATAAGCGCTGCTCTTTCCCTGGTTGCAGATCTATCTTATAATTTATCTTCCTTAGAGGTGGTAACTCTTCCGGTATTTCATCGGGAAATACTTCCGGGTGTTGGCTTATAACATCTTGGGTACTGATCACTGCTGCTCGGATCTTACCACACTAGTAGGTGTGCAAATAATTCGAACATTCTCTGTGAGAAACAGGATAGCTAATTTGCCACATTCGATTTGAGATTGGTGTTGTTCTAGGAAAGGCATTCCTATTAGTGCATCGTATTTTGCTAGGTTCCCGACCAACATCCTAGTTCCTGGTGCACTCAACTTTCCTGCTAATATGTTAACTGAACATTCTTTATGACCTTCAGATTGTGATCCTTTCATAGCTAAGTGTATTCTGATCCTAGTCTTTAATTCCTGACAAGGAATTCCATGCCTGGTCATGAACGTAGTGCTAATTAAGTTTGCTCCTATTGATCCGCTATCAAACAGGACTCTGGCTTCTTTGCCAATGATGTGTATTGTTCCTTCGAGAGCGTCATGGGGTTTGACGTTTGTTGGTCTAGCGGCCATTGTGATGATGTCTTCCTCTTCTTCCTCTATTTCCATACTATTGATAAACACCTCTTCTGCTAGTTGTTCTTGTTCCATTCTGTTAAAGGTGACTTCTTTCTTTACCTTAGCCTTGCCCTTGCCTTTGCCCTTGTCATATTTGCTAGGACAGTCTCTTGCTAGATGTCCTTTACCTCCGCAGATATAGCAAAGACCTTTTTCTTTTCGTTCCTTAGGTTTGGAGTGGGGCTTGTTGCTAGTTTTCCGATTGTCCTTCCGTCCTTCTTATTTGGAAATGAATTCTTTTGCTGGTTTTTCGAACCTTTCCTTCCCATAAGCACCAGTGCTTTTTAGGGTAGCATCTATGCTCTCCGCATTTTGTATAGCTTTCATAACAGTGTCAGTTTCAGCATACTGTAATTCTGCTTCTTGCCGTAGTCTAGAGTGCATGCTCTTGAAGAACTGTTGAATGAAGTCATAGTCGCTTATGGTATTTGCAGGCAGGCGTAATCGAAACATTAGCATATCGGTTGCTATAGTTGGTATTCTCTGTATCTTGCCATTATATACTTGCGTGATTTCATGGAACTTGCGATAAGCATCATCTTTCTGTTTCGAACACTAGAATCTTTCTCATAAGAATCCAATAAGGTCTTCTCTGGTCATGTCTTCACCGAAATACTCTGCTGCTTGGAAAGCTGCTTCTTGAGCTTGTCCTTCAGTATAGAGGATCCATTAGTTTCCTCCTCCGGCCTTGCTAGTCCGTAGTCTATTAATCCGTAGATATAACTGTACTGAATTATACCATCTATCGAACGCTTCTGGTTTGAGGTCATCTCCATCACCAGTAAACTTACTGGGCGAAGGTACTTTGATACTGAGTTTAGCCATAACAGCTGAGTTAGGCCTAAGTGCCGGTGGTCTTGGGACCTCTGGTACCGGTACTCCGGACCCTGAGGGTCCTGCTTCTGAAGCCATATCATCTGATCCTTTGTCGCTATCGGAGCTATCTGGATCATTCTTTGGTGGTGCTGGAGGTACTTGTGTACTTGTAGGTTTTCTTGGGGATTCTGAGTACCCTCCAGGGGTAGTGGTTGGCAGTTCCAGTAGTTGTTGTGATGATTCTCCTATTGATTATTCAGCAGCATCTCTAGCTAACTGCCTAGCAGCTGCTTCACTTGCTCCCTGCTCCAAAGCTGGAGTCTTTGTGAAATGTCCTTTGGAATCCCGTGTGCGCTGTTTAGAACCTTTCTTGAGGGCCTTGCCCTTACCTGGTCCTGGAACGTCTTCTATCTTGATAACTTGCTGAAGTTAAAAAACTGTAACCGCCTCTCGGGAGATGTCGTAATCGTAGGGTTAATGGGCTTTGTTCAATACTAAGGTGGTAACTAGCGAATCAAAGTTCGGAGGCTTTAGCCAAGGTTGTTGAATAGACTTCTTACTGTATCGCAACTACTGAAGTCGCCGAGATGTTTGGTAGGTCTCAAACTAAAGATTCTTGAAACAAACTGAAGAGAGTAACTATTTAACCAAGTATATTGAAAACTCTTTCTGCCGAAGTCTGCTCCTTCTAATGAGAAGAATAGCAGTTCTTAAATACACTTCATAGGCTACCTGGAGCCTTGTTCCCATAACATATAAGACTCCAAAATGGTAGCCTTGAAACCAAACATAAAACATATAGAGTATCAAACCGATACTCGAAACCAAACATAAAATATATAAAGTATCAAACCAATGCTCGAAACCAAATATAAAACATATAGAGTATCAAACCGATACTCGAAACCAAATATAAAACATATAGAGTATCAAACCCTATACTCAAAACTAAACATAAAACATATAGAGTATCCAACCGATACTCGAAACCAAACATAAAACATATAGAGTATCAAACCCTATACTATCAGGCTAAAGGCACACCTTGTTTCCTGAAACAAATTCAAAACTCAAACAGTATCAACTGATACATAAAAATCCTAAACCAGTAACCAGTACCGGTTACATGTAGTGGACAGAGCGGTTGGTTTCCGCTGGCTGATACCAACATCAGTGAATGCTACTGTGATGTTGACAATGGATTTACTCCAGCACCATATCTTCACGCCTCATAGAATATCTAAGTCGATCGTTAGTGATGTTGACCCCCAATTCACCTCCCAGTTGTGGAAACAAACCTTGAAGACGTTTGGAATTGAACATATTATGGCTACACCAGGTCACCACCAGACCAATGGCCAGGCAGAAAGAAAGATCAGAGAACTTAAAACATCATTGAGGAATGCTGTTAACACTCACTAAACAAACTGGTTAACCTCCCTTCCTGAAGTGACTCCTTACTCCAATGCAGGGTACTCTGACACTATTGGCATGTCTCCATACAAAGCCATGTATGAATGAGAATACCAACTATACGATACCTATAAAGTCAACTCTACAATAGTACCCACATCCGACTATTACTACTATCGACACCAGGAGATCAGAAATGCGGCATACCAAGCATTACGATTGGCTAGAGCAAGATCAAACAGAGTGGCAACTAAGAGGAGGAACTCACACAAACCTGTCGAGATTGGGGAAAGGATTATGATTTTTGGAGGCCAGTTTGTGACGGAATCCGGCCGATCTCAGAAATTACAGCCACACTGGCGAGGCTTATTTACAGTACTCGAATTTGATGAACATACACAAAACTACACTGTTAGCATAGATGCAAGGATGTACCGAAGGAAGAAATGAGTATTCTATTGTTCAGTAGTCAAACCTTACCATTCTAACTATGATTTTCGGTTCCCAGGATGAGCATTTGCGAAACTGGCATCTATACTTATCAACGAAGAACAGGAATAGGAAGTTCAATCAGTCCTCAATTATAGGGAATGATATGGTAAAAGAAAGTTTTTGGTTAGCTGGAAAGGATATCCTGCAAGTGAGAATAGTTGGAAACCGGTAGAAGGATTGGAACATGCAATAGATTTGGTTCAGGCATGGTAGACTAATAACATGCCAGGAGATGAGTTTCCCACAGTATTTTCTGTGTTTATTCCTATGTATTATTCTCCTACTAAGAATGGCTTCAAGAGCTATTCAGATGTACTCCCAGTTGATAAAGGTTTTTAAGATCCTTATTTGAATTCTGATTATGATAGCGAAGATTAGGGATTTTCTTGTTATATTTTGAAATAAGGGATTTATTTTATTTTCGGAGTATAAGCGATACAGGTTACTGGTTTAGGATTTTCATGTATCAGTTGATACTAATTGTGTTTTGAATTTGTTTCAGAGAACGAGGTGTGCTTCTAGCCTAAGAGTATAGGGTTTGATACTCTATATGTTTTATGTTTGGTTTCAAGTATCAGTTTGATACTCTATATGTTTTATGTTTGGTTTCAAGTATCAGTTTGATACTCTATATGTTTTATGTTTGGTTTCATGTATCAGTTTGATACTCTATATGTTTTATATTTGGTTTCGTATATCGGTTTGATACTTTATATGTTTTATCTTTGGTTTTGAGTATCGGTTTGATATTTTATGTTTTATGTTTAGTTTCAAGGCTACCATTTTGGAGTCTTATATTTTATGAAAACAAGGCTTCCGGTAGTTTAAGAAGTGTATTTAAGAACTGCTATTCTTCACATTAGAAGAGGCAGACTTCAGTAGACAGAGTTTTTCAATATACTTGGTTGAACAGTTACTCTCTTCAATTCACTTCAAGAATCTTTAGTTTGAGATCCACCAAACATCTCGGAGACTTCAGTAGTCACGATATAGTAAAAAGTCTATTCAATAACCTCGGTGAAAGCCTCCAGATTTTGATCTACTAGTTACCAACTTGGGACCGAACAAGGCCCGTTAACCCTACGTTTACCGCATCTCCTGAGAGGCGGTTACAAGTATACTAATAGGAGATACCTTCCTGCACCTACCCTGAGTATAAGTGACAGGGTTTGGCTTAATGCGAAGAATATCTGAATACGACATCTTCTCACGGAAGCTAGACAACAAGCACCTCAGACCTTACAATATCGTTACAAAAGTAAGGAACGAAATATATTGTCTGAAGTTGCCACCATCCATGAATATACATGATATTTTCTATATATCCCTGTTGGATCTAGTGAGCAAATACCCCTCACCAGTACAAGTTCAAGTTATAGTACCACCATCCCCTGTGGAGGTGGATAGTGAAGAGGAATGAGAAGTGGAGGAAATCCTGGATGCACGCATCATAAGATGCAGATTGCGCTACCTGGTAAAATAGAAAGGCTACGCAGAAAGCACGTGGGAACCTGCTGAATTAGTTAACGGACTCCAAACTATCGACCAGTTTTATGCACAATACTTTAATAAACTAGGACCATTACCTGAATAGCAAATGCCTCAAGTGATGGGAGGGGGCCTAGTATCACAGTGCTTCCACTTCTTAGATTACGTAGAATAGAAGGAAATAGAATAACATAGAAACCGATAGAAATGGATGGAAGTGAGAAGAATCTGTAATTGATAGATAGCAATAGAAACCCGTGGAAGCAAGGAGAAGCTGCCAGAACGTGCCAGAATGGAGGATTAGTAATGAAGAGGGTTTTCCTTTGTTATATAAAGGAGAATTATGCCCCCCTTAGTTTATGTTCTTTACGCAACCTGTAATTTATCTCTCATTACCTGTACCTGAGAAATATACATCTTTCCTCAATGCTGAGGCCTGAACCTGTGAACCCTGACCCTGAACTCCTGAAACCTGAACCATTACTATTGTACTTGTATACTTGAACCTACTGTATACTTTGACCCATCGCTTAAACAGTAGTATGCATTGGACTACTCGAACCTCCATCGAACCCCATTATATACATATATAGTCAGATAACCTCTATAAGTCTTTTCATACTGGTTTACTACTGGCCTCTACCATGACTGATATCATATTAATATGTAACATGATAAAGAAATCAATTAAAAGTTTTAGTAATCATATAATTTTGCTTACTTCACTTATTATACTATAATATATTATAATGATATAATTATTACAACTCTAAGATATAGCATTGTCCTCTACAAGGACTCTAACAGTTAGGTCTTTCACATCTTTAATAGCTCTTTAACTATAATTATTAAATCTTTTAAGACTACCTGAGATGAGGACAATATCTAACTGAATACTGATTATGAAAATATTTTTTGAATTTCGTCTACATATTATATAATCAGTTAAGTTTAGGTTTAGAGAGCAGGAAAAATGATTCAGAATAGTGATTTTATTTGTATCAAACTACTTGGATATGTTACTAGCAATACAAATCATTATATTATCTTACTAAAAATTAAAATCACTAATCATATTACATACTTACTTCAGAACTGATATAAGATATTCTTCCAGTTGCCTTAAATAGACTCAACTATGAACTGATTATTTAATAAATGGAATAAAGATAGCTTAATTTCCTTCCTGAAAGTAGTCTTATACTATAAGCAAAATCTTCTTGTCTATTTTTATTGATTACATACAATTTGAAAGCCACTTTCCATTTCTATAATTGAATACCAATTTTTGTTGAGAATTGTGCTACTCTACTTTACTGAATACTTATTACTGTATATTATATACTCAAATTCTCCTGCTATTTACTCACAATATTTTACTAGTTAAAAGATTTATTTTTAAGAATATTCTGAAGTAAGCTTTGCTAGTACTTATTTAGTACTTATCTACATGTATACACTATTTGCTTAAAAGACTTAATTGATTATACTTACTAAAATATGAGAAAAATACCAGCTACATAACTGCTACCAAGTTCAGTCATAATGCTTATATAATTTACAAATAATTGACTAGTGATTACTTTTGATAAGCTTAGCAGAGTAATCTGAATATAGTAAATTATCAATACTATTCTTTTTAAGAGTTAGGATAAGGAAATGCTGTACTATTAATCAGTATTGATTAATTATATAAGTAATAATTAAATTTGCTGAAAATTTCAGAAAAGGTCAATAATCATATCTTTCTTTATATCAGTTACCTGATAACAGTTTATTTATTTCCTTTTACTTTAAAAGATATCATAGTTGATAAATTCTTAGATAAGTTCATATCAGTCTATATTATTACTTCTTGTTTCTTTAACCAATTATATACTAACTAAGCTAATCAGTATAGCTTTTAATTAGTTACTAGTACTTTAACTTTAAATATTATAGACCTAGTTCAGAAAAAGGTTTTCTATAACTTATAGTTATTAATTATAATTATAATTATATATTTTGCACATGAGTTAGTTAAAAGTTATAATTATTTAGTTGTATAAATAAATCATTGGAGTTATAGGATGTTAGAATTTCCTATTAGTTATTAGTATATTTTATAGTTGATTATCATTAAATGATGACTCAATTGAATTATAGGAGTTTTATGAATTACAGTTATTAGTTGTGACTTATAAGCATTGTACTAGTAGAAAGAACTACTATATAAGAGGAGAAATTAAACAGTATAGATAGTTCTTCATATAATCACTTAAGTAACAATTGCTTCCTATACTCATATAAATACAAAGGCTTTCTACTATTTGATATATTTCTAAAATAATAGATAATTTTCTATATAAATACAAATCCTAGTAATAATAATAAGAAATTAACAAACTTGATAAATCTATTAGATATATTAATTAAGTAGAATTAATTAAATCAGTCTCTTAAATGATATGCAATATTTAGAAAGTTAAAACCTCTTAACTGTAAGAGATTACTGTTTCCTGCTAGTTGACATGAATAGTGGTAGAGACAAAAGTTTCAACAGCTTAAGTAGATTGAATATTTAAGTTAGTTTTAACAGAATATGGGATGCTAATGATAATTGATAATAATAAAACAAATTTCTGGTCATCCCACACAGGAGTAACTGAGGTGGAACATATTATAGGCTGTAGGTAAGGTATCAGTCCATGAGAACTTTTAAATCTAAAGGCTGACAAACTTACTTATCTTATAACTAAAAACTACTAGAAACTATAAACTCTGTAGCACTCTATTATATATCCCTAACAACTTAGATGAATAGTCCCATAGAAGAGGCTAGAGATTCCTAGAAGGAAAGCAATAATGGTCAAGCAAAGCCCAAATAGCTTACGGAAAATCCATGAAAACAGCCAAATAGGAGTGTCATCAAATATAATAAATCTTGAACACAAAGATATGGTGGAATAGAGTAGGAGTAGGAACCACACACACACACCAGTTCTGGAAGCTTTCAAGTAATAAAGTTTGTAGTTTATTGAATATATTCCCCATTACCTGAAATAAATCTATTGTTGAACTGTTACTATCATTGAACTGTTAGGCACTTCTTGGAAGTGCCGCCTACTTTGAAGGTCACTTAGCGTCCTTCAGAGGGGCGGGAACCCTGGAACGGTTAATCGGGATACCTCTCTCTCTCGTATGACGCCCGTTGCCCCGGATCACTCGCTGCACCGGACAGATTCCCCGGATTTTGGCCAAGTCTGGGATAGTGGGGTGCGACTGTACCGTATTTTAGTTTTCACTGTATTGTACAGCCGCATTCGTAAAGTTCTCGTACACTCCCTTGCACCTCGAGAACTATACCAACCAACAGCAAGAGAACAAGAAAATTCCTTTAGCTGACTGTTCTCAGATATGCCTTTAGAATTTTACCAGAATTTATTTTGCCGAATAATGAGGGAGAGGGTCAGCAAAGCGTTTCCAAGGGCCGGGGGTACTAGGAAGGGTAAAAGAACTTTGCGAATGCGGCTGTACTGGTGGTACCGCAGGATCAGTAGGGTCCTTGATCCAATGGGATAGCAAGCAAGGTGTTCAGTTCAGCCCGGCCCAGCATCCTATAAAAAAACGGCTTGGCCTGCTCGCGATTCTCTGTTGCCTGTGAACATGGCTACTCATGCACATAGGCAAGAAATGAGCTAGAGCCTCAAGATTTTAGTAGCATGGAATAGTAGCCGTGCTCACCGGCGTCATGAAAATTACGAGTGCCATATTAACTCTTGCGACTCGCTCTCTCCGTCATGTCACAAATGCCCCTGTAAATCGCGACACCGGGCCAAGATAGGTTTAGCTTGGCAAGTTAACGGAATTGGGAAGGCGATTTAATGAGATCCAACCAAGCCAATTGACTCAGGTTATACCGTCTTAGGAACGGACTAATCCTTCTTGAGAACTTTTGTCTCTGAATCCCGAGATTAACGACCTGGCGGGGATGGTGAATTAATACGGTACTGGTAGAGGGGGGAAGAGGACCCCTCCGCTGGCCGGTGCGGGTGAATAAAGCTGCCCTTTTTCTCCATTGGCCACTCTTCGGCCGCGATGCTATATTTCAAACACTGGTATTATCAACAAATAAGTGATATTATCTCAGGTTCTAGCCTGTACAGTACAGTACTCGAGGGTAGGCATTAGTCGGGCGCACTTCCAAAACGGGCGGGGTTTTTGCATGTGTGCCAGCACAAATTAGGAAATTTGAGTGATAGGGTACCTCATGTTCACAATTGGTGGGCAGCAAAAGTCGGGCGCGCTTGGTAACCTCTTCCTATTTCTATTCATGCTGAAAGCTGGCTTAGGGACCCACAGTATCATTGGTTTGCTTTTTGCCACTACTTATATTCATAATTTAGCACCTACTAGGATCTGACTTATTAAAGGATAGTCTATGTTGTTGCTGGGCTCTCTAGGGGGTCTGTAGAGAAGATGGAGAAGGGGGTTGTGGTCGGAGTCGAAATCTGGCGATTAACTTAGGGGGGTGGTTACCCGGACTAGAAAATAGGCCATGGAGGTGCGGAATTTGTTTGAGGACTAAACCAAGTTAGGAAATTCGAGTGATACCAGGTGAGTAATTTTTGGTGTCGGCAAAAAGTTGTGGCCACCCCCACAAAGAGAAGTGGTGCTGCTCGAGCAAACACGCTGGATCAGGGTCTGTGTAACCGGACAGCAAATACCCTTACACCCGGGTACGGTATGAATTAGATTATACTCGAGTACCGGTACTCGAGTGGAGGGTTCTGGCTCCAGACATTTTTTCCCCAACAAGACAGGGTAGGATAAAAACAAGATAAAAACTAACCGCCAGTTACAAGTGACTTACTGTAACTTGCATCTCAAACAGGCAAAGGAACCCCCGCATCTGTGCTTGAAAACGGTTCCATACCGAATCGCATTGAATCGTGCCAAATTCCCGCGTGCCTGCAAAAATCCGTGGTGCGCTGCTCTTCTGCTTGAGTACTCGACATACTGCGTGCGGTGATTAATGGGGGGGGAAATAATAGAACAGAAAAAATGGGCTTCCCCATTCCTTCCTGGGCTTGTTTGTTTCTCTGATTCGTGGCATAAGGTGGGGGGGAATGCTCCAGATGCCAGGCACTCGTATGATACACCCTTTGTGGTAAAGTTAGGTTTGCGACCGTCCGCATGACTGTGAGGCTTTAGGGAGTTGATTATGACGACGGAGTGGGAGGGGGAGGGGGTTTCCTTTGGGTGTTCTGTAAATTTTATGACCGGGGAAGAGATAACTTTGCACAGAATAGTTTCTTAATTCTTTTCACGCGCACTAATTTTAATAACAAGAAAGATACAGTTGTAATATATAGAGGAATGGTTCAGTCAAGGAATAAAGCCATTCAAAGAAGGTACATAGGAATAAAGGAATATAAAGAAATCCAAACTCATACTCGGCTCCAATACAAAAACAAGAAACCCTAATATGAATTCAAGATACCAAGATCCGTTTCACTACAAGTAATAAAATAATAGTAAAGTGGTATAATACTTTTGTAAACACGAAAGTGTTTTAGCGTTCAATCCACTGAACTGTTAGTTATAATAAATAATAAAAATAAAAATAAACAGTAATCAGAAAGAGTGAGAAACAGTAACAAGGAAGTCTCATTAAAAAACCATACAGCCAAAAAAACCTCTGGATATGAGGGAAAAAGTGCTGCGATGGAAAAAGAGTACTTCAAAGAAAAACAGGAAGACAAAAGATAACATGTAAATAAAGGATAACGGACAGACAAAGAATAACAAGACAGCGGGGACAAATAATACAACAGTTCTGCCGATTCTTCTGTTCTCCCCAAGCTGTCCAAGCTTAGGAGAGCATGGGGTAGCGGTGCGATTATGCGGTACTGTAGAATACCGGTACTCGTACTCCAGTAGTATGATGAGGCGACGTTTGTGAACCCAGCTGCTATCGCACACCACCCCAAATTGAGAAGTAAGGCAAGAATTTAGGGTTGTGCAATAGCAGTCGTGCTCACAGTTCACAGACGTCAACCCACTACGAGCACTTCATAAATACCCCCCCTCCGTCCTTCCCTTCCACCTCCAGTTTCACCAATCGGTTCCAACCTTCGCAACGGGAAGAACACAAACCTCTACACACCTTTCGAAACCCCCCCCGAATCCCAAGCGAAAATGTACACCGCAACAGAACTCTACCCAAATGAGCACGTAACCAGGGCCGTGCACGAATACTGTATTGCGCATTCCACGCCCTTACCGGGCACCGTGGACCAGCACCGTGCAAAGTCTATAGATTTTGCATATTCAGTTGGAATGGATCCTTACATGATGGTTAATACACTTCAGGTATGCCCCTTTCCTATGGGGTAGTGGCAGGGGTAGTGGCAAGTGCTAATATGGGGGGGGAAGGCTCAATTTATGCTTTTCTTTGCAAAGATGATTGGGGCCAAGAAGGTGCTCGAGGTTGGGACTTTTACCGGGTATTCGGCGTTGGCCTGGGCGGAAGCTATCAAAGGGCAGGAGGGTGCCAAGGTAATTTCTTCTTCTCATTCCCCTTCCCCTCCCCACTCCTTTTGCGAGCGATTGAAGCTGATGAATACAAGCTTGTGTGCTGTGACATCCCCGGCCCCCACACCGAATTTGCTAAGGCGACCCTTCTCGAAGCCGGGTTCCTCAACACGCTCGTTACTTTCCTTGAGGGCGATGGCGTCGAGAGCGTGAAATCTCTCCCTGCGGACCAATTCGACATAGTCTTCTTCGACGCCAACAAAAACGGTTACCGTCCCACGCTCGAAGCAATCCTCTCCCAAAACCTCCTATCACCCCGCGGCGTCGTGATTGCCGATAATGCCCTCAAGCGTGGGCTCGTCGCGGATGCTACGGAGAAGAACCCGAATGCATTTGAGTTGGACAAAACGAGCGTCGCTAGCTATAAGTACCTTGATGAGTTCAACAAGTTTGTGAGGGATCACGAGCAGTTGGAGCAGGTTATACTGCCAGCTTTTGATGGGTTGAATATCATTCGATTGAAGCAATAGTGGTATTGAACTGGATTTTGGGCATTCATTTTTGGCTTATTTTCTCCCCTCGTTTATACTATTTAGTGATTAGTGTAGGTGGGTGATAGAAACTGCAAGTATATCATTGTGTTGAAAAGGTCTTACTCGCCCTATCGTGACATGTTGGGGGTGGATAAGGGTGACAAGCAGAACTGCAAAAGTTCAATCAGGCAGGGATTCCCCAGAACTTGTACGAACCATATTCTCGGCCCTAGATATTTTTGCCGGAGGATTCCGACATGATGCTTTACAGTTACAGCAAAGGTACAGCACCCGAGCACTTGTGCTCGAGGACCCGATTTCCCAAACCCTTGCTCTGTGCAACCCATACTCCCGCACTGTCCCAAGAAGAACGATACCGGCAGTGACGACAGAAGATCCAACCTCACCTCAAAAAATGCCAGTAGGGTGCCGTCCGGCAGAATCTCAAATAATTGGAACCAAGTGCTATGTTGTTGGAGTTGCCTCTTCTGGTAAGGTTGGACGCTTCATCAATTATTATTACTACTCGAGTATTATCACGTCTCTGAGAGGGTTGCGGGGGCTCCCTTTGGCTGTGTTTTACCCCCTCCCCACACCCCACCGTTTTCCGGAGCAGGGAATTTTTGACTACAAAGCACATTGTGCGATCATTCATTTCCACGGGATAGTATAATAGTTAATTGGTAATGTTCGAGTGGGGAGGAACCAGATATGCAGTGTTTGGTCGGGGGCAGAGGACAGAATTGTTGGGGGGGGGTTATTGACGGGAATTACGAGTTGGGATCGAAAGGTGGATTATCGTGGCCTAAGTAAGTCACCTGCTCCCGGATATGATTCTTTGGATTCTTTCTTTCTGCATGACGGGATGGGGATGGTGTTGTGATTCGCTCTTGCTTTCTTTGCTATAATATATTACCTTCCAAGACTATTGCACCCGGCCTCGACTGCTGTGCTGTACTTCATGCCTCTTACTTTCTGGATGTCGGGACCACAAGCCCAGGGAGATTGCTGTGTGTTTCGGAGACTTGGGGGTATTTTCCAGGTTTTCCTTTGGGGATTCGTTGTGGTTCGACCTGTGTGTCATGGTTGTCACTCGGGGGCCGTAGTTTTTCGTCCTCTTGCAAAATCATATATGTACCTTACAGTACCATGTTGAGCAGTGAGTCGGGATTCCGAGTGATACCCATGACTACGGACAGATGTCCACTATTCCGTGCCCAGGTTGGCATCATAGTGTGCCCGAACCCTGCATGTAACCGATAGTGGCCAGATAAGCATAAATTCAATCTCCTTTCTTCCCCTCGCTGGTCGATCAGAAAAGAAAAAAGCAAAACGTGCCTCCATCCCCATCCCCCCCTCCCTCTATGGCGACGACCCCCACCACCATCCCACCAGCCTCTCCAAACCCATACTTCACAATCATCCCTCTGGCGGATAAGGGCCTGGGCGCAATCGCCACGATCACAATCCCAGCCAACACCCTACTATTTTCCGAGCCACCATTATTATGGATCACCGACTCCTCCACGAAAATCGACAAAGCCGAGCGAGTGAGCGCAGCCTTCGCCGCACTCTCCCTCCCCCTGCGCGCCCTATTCCTCTCCCTTGCCGGCGGCGGCGGCGGCGCGGAAACTGGGGTCGAGGGCGTGTGGAAATGTAACAGCTTCATGCTGACCACGGATGGACGGGAGAATGCGGTTTTCGCCCTTGCAAGCAGGATTAATCACTCTTGCGACGGGGGTGAGAATGCCTATTGGAAGTGGGAGGGGGGTGAAGGGAGGATTGAATTTTGGAGTGGTAGGAGGGTTGAGGTTTGTTTCTTTCTTTTCTTTTCTTTTCTTTCTTTCTTTCTGGGTTTTTGGAATGGTGGAGTGGGATGCTGATGGGGGGGAATGCTATCATAGGAAGGGGAGGAAATTACACATTGCTATAGACCGGATTGGAGGATGGGCACGAGGAATAGAAGGTTGGCGTTGATGGGGGAATATGGGTTTTTATGCCGGTGTCTGGTGTGCGAAGGAGTAGATGAATGATTTCTCGCAGGAAAGAGTTGGATGGTGCGGGATCGCATGCTTCTTGGAGTCTGGTTACATCCGGGATACTTGAGTAATACAAGCTTTTAGTTTTTGGTATTATTCTTTGCACCGATTATTATCGAGAATGAGACTCTCCGCCACCGGGACACCAGCATCATCGGACGGAAGACCAAGATTATATTGAAGGCTTACTATTAGCGCTAGAGTTTCCCTAGTACACTCTTATCCAGTACTTCCTTGTGATCTCCCACCGCCCCCCCATCTGCCCAACAGGGAAAGATACGGATAGTCCCCTAGAAATAGAGTATATCTCAGTTGTGTGCCCCTGACCGTGTATCCGATCTAGAAAGTCCTCCAAGGGGTAGGTATACCGGCACAATCCATTGCAGGTAAAAAGTGCCATATTACATACCCAGTCCACCAGCACCACTACCCGCAGGGGAGTTTTCAATACCCAAATGGGAAAGGAAACAGCTCCACATTTTTTTGCACAGGTTCTGTGAGGGGTGCAAGGCACAATGGGGCAATGATAATACTATGATTAGGAAACTCTCAGCTTAGCCTCTAGCAACCGAACAAAAAGCTACCGTGGTCTACTCGAGTACAGTACAGACACGGACGGACGGACAGGTAGGTAGGTAGGTAGGTAGGTAAATATCATTGTCCTCGAAAGGAGGTATTTCTTTTCAATTGTTGAATAAAAAAAAAATTTGTTTCCTATAAAATAGTTTAGGAGTCAAGCCGAGTTTTCTTTTCTTTTTTTTTTTTATCCAAAGAATTTTGCATCATAAACCTTCCCATGTTCTTCATAACATGTCATTCGTAAAAAATCTATCAATGAGTTTGAAAGAGAGAGAGAGAGAAACATTGTGAAGCTTTGATTTTTGATTATCATACATGAACTCTCATGAGTTTATTATATCCTCAATCCAGGAGGAAGAAAAGAACACAAACACAAACAAAAACAATAACAATAAACAATAACAATAAACAATAACAATAAACAATAACAATAACAACATAGTCCTGAAAGGTAAGGAGAAGCAAATAAATATAGAATGAAGGAAGACATACCATAGTTTGAATAAGGTATGGAGTTAATGTTAAGAAAGGAATGACGAAGAGAGAGAGAGAGAGAGGAATGATAGATAAATAAAGCAAGAAATGAAAGTAATGTCATGTAAGGAGGCCAGTTGCATAGGAATGGAACTATGATAGCTCTATAGGGCGGATAGACTAAGTGTTAAGTTCAACAAAATCGTGGTATCATATATATATCTGAGGAATGACGTCATCATACAGTTCCGGGGGGGTATGATACCGGTATCATAAAAATCTTTTGGTGAAATTGCCTTTTAAGTAGTATTGCGAACATTGAATAATTTTTTTTATATATGATATACGTATCATAGTTTATCAACCTCAACATTTCTTCCAGCCATGATAGAACTTGTTTTGTTTTGTTCTATTCTATTCTATCATGGCATCATAACAAGTATCATAAAATTTATCCTGCTCTTATGATACCCGCCCCTTCGTAAACCCGAGTGGACGGATACGGTACGCAAGACTACGATACGATAGAAAAAAAATTCAATGACTGACTAAGATCTTAAAATTTATAATATTAGATATCATACCTAATAAATTCACAACGACATCCAAAAACTCATCTAAAGCTTAATTAATAGAAGGTTAAACTGCACGTTTAAAGCATAATATCATATCTGCCTATACGGTACTCACGAAGGAAATCCCTCAGTCATCATGGCTGCTCGGTCCCAAGCCTCTTCTTTATCAAACATTTAACCTTGAAGAGAATGCTTATATCTTCTTGGCCTTGTAAACCTCCGTTCAAACAACCAGGGTTTGATCTCCGACCTGAGAAGGGATGTTCCTTCCTTTGTCACTGGCAGAAGATTACAAGTACTGTAACGCCAGCATTCTTCTCCCAATATCAACCATAATCCATCGACCAATATTTGTTGCCCAAGCCCGACTTATGAGCCTACTCCCTGACAGCGAGAAGAGAAATTGCTTATCTAGAAAAAGAAATCCCACAAAAAAAAAGAATTTATATCACAACTAGGAGCTAACTTTAATGCAACAAAAAACACAGTAGTTAAATACAACCAAAAGGTGCAAGTTCACGGACAAAATCGTAATAAAATTAGTATCCCCTTATCCTTTACATCAACAGGAATAAACAAAAACTGTTAAACCTTCACGCAAATTACGCGAGCGAATATCCGGAAAGTTCTCAAGAGGCATATATACACTCCCAGGTGATCTCCCTCTACCACTTCCTGACCAAAGAGAATTTTCAACTCCGGGTTTTAGGACTAACCCAGAAGGGGGGGGATAGTGGGAACCCCTACGAGGCGGGCTTAGCAACGCCCAGAGGGCAAGGGGGTGGGAGTGGGGAGTAGTGGCTAAAGCTACGAGTATCATACAACGATGGCGCTATCATCGTAAGGTACATATCCGTGTTCTAAGACGTGGGTGCACCACCGTCGAGTTTAAACACCGTCTGTGCCTGCGGGTTTCGGTGCCCCTAGCAGGTCCAATATAGCACTCATTCACACCGCGACGCAGGGGCATTCCAGATCGGTGCTCGGCCTTTATTGTCTGGCCTGTCGGGATTGATACCTTCCCCCCCGCCCCCAGTAGTAGTTTCACCCAGTATACAAGGGTGGTGTTATGCCTTCGGTGCCAGGCCTATCGGGGCCGACATCTTCCCACTCCAACAGCAGTTCCGTCAATTCTTCACTTCCATCCACAGCAGCGTATCATACCATAGCAGCGTTCCTCCGCGTTCCTCACTGGTTGTCAGATCTATCGGGGTTGACATCTTCCCGTCTCAGTAGCAGTTTCACCACTCCTCCATGTTGCAACACAACAGCCCGATAGATTGCGATTGGAATTTGGAACCTAGGATTCGAGATACCGCTACCATTACTTGGGAATTAGATGCCGCGGTTGGAGAAGGATCTGGAACAAACGTGGTATCTGGGGCACACCATCCGCCCCGTTTAAACACGCAATGGTGGGGCAGCGACTTGCACTGTTGCCAATGGAGATTGATCGAGCACGGGTATCCGTCGTGCTTGTACAGTACAAGGAACCTAGCGTAAGAGTTCTTGCGATCCACTATCCCCGGCGGATGTCTCACATCCTGATACGGAGACAAAAGCTTTTGAGAAGGATCAGTGCTCTCCTAACACAGTACACTCTAATCACTCTGGATGTATTGGACCTTAACTAGTACTTCCAATTCCGCCGACCCGCCAAATAAACCCACCGTAGGTTGCTGCCGTGGTTTTTGCTAATAATCCGATGGCCAATTCCAAGAGCTCTTACCGAATCGCCATATCTCCCCCTCCCCCACAAAAAACACAAAGAGTGAAAGCAGCACACTTGGTGATCCTCAAAAAGCTTATTCGTCTCTACTTTACCTAATCATCCATGCCCAAAAATTCCAGCCAAGGCACCCAGCCATGACGAAATGGAGGTAGCCGCCGTGTTGAAATGGAGGTAGTGATCGGACCGGATGTTTTACACTGAGTGGCTGAGGCTCAAGGGGAAGAGAATAAAGTGATTGGATAGAGAGTAGAGATATTCGCTTGGTTGGTCTGATGATGGTTCAAGAGAAGAAAAGGAAGACAGGAAGGAAGGAAATTTATATGAGGAAAAGGTTTTCCAACGCTAACGCATTCCGCTCGTGCGTCCTAGTGCGGATATTTCCAATAGGCTAGCCAAACAAATCCTCGAGTGACACCACATGAACTCCCAAAAATCCCAGATACCACAACACCCCAGCAAAACTACCCCTTCCACTACAGTGCGCATACATACACCCTGCCAATGTCATGAGGTACCATGCCGCAAGCAACATTGAGTCAGGGGTCAACTCCATGTCATGAGGCCTAGTAATCGCATTGGCACCCCACCATCGTACGATACATAGAGATTCGATACGGCGTTAGTACAGCAGGAGATTCACAGAGCACACAATAGATGGTCAGACCATTCACTGAAGTGGCCCTGCATGAAAGGATACTTTTTTTTATTTTTATTTTTATTTTTATTTTTATTTTTATTTGGGAGGCATTGAAGGGTATTGCGGGTGTGATGTCAGGGAGGTATTTCCTATCGTGTTCTTTAAGTTTTTCTCTGTCAAAGTTGGCTTTGTAGTTGGGCATGGGGGATGATTAATGGAAGATGGAAGAGGAGGTAGAGATCACATCTGTTCAAGGGGAGCTGATGTAGAGTATAATAGGCAATCCAAGCATCACCATTGCAGTCGGGGAAACATCAGCAGTGCACCCTACTTTGTGTAAACCCTGAAGGAATACAGTAAAAAAAGCCCTAAAAGGGGGCATGCCCGAAAGGCGAGTCGAACGCCTGATCTTCGCATTACGAGTGCGACGCCTTACCAACTTGGCCATCCGGGCGGATATTGTTTGCCGCCTCGAAATAAACTAGGTGTAGTGATTCCCGTTTTCGAATATCCGGAAACATTTTGCTCCGAAGGATTCCGTCCCCCCCCCAATCAGAGATGATACAAGTATTCAGCTCAACATTTCAACATTTACCTGTGGCCGGTAGCACCATATTAACTCGCCAAATGGAGTATCTCCGTACAGGGTTCTCATCCCCGTTTTGAGACAAAAGCTCCCGGAAAACCTGGTACTGTACTGAACAAGGAGGGGGGAGTACCGTTTTAACCGCTGTCAAGAAGCCTCAAGCTCCCGTGAACCTACCGGTACCGTACCACCACCCCAAATCCGCTTGTCTGAGGAGATCAAACTTTGCCAAAGCACTACCTCGTCGGGCGAGCCAATACAGTAAGCATGTAACCGTCAAATACTGTGTTCAAAGGGCTTACGTGGTTGTCGTTGAGCCGCAACAAAAAGGCAGACACCATAGCAAATGCATGCCAAGGAACCTCAGCCCCGCGATGCCGACCCCCTTCCCCTCCTGATGACCCTGAGGTCCTAAGCTGAACTGTGAACACGCCCTCCCGTGCAACAAACCTTCCCAACGAAAACCGAAAGCATTTTTTTCTAGGGGAAAAAAGGCTCGCACACCTCTGTGAATTTTATCTAGAATCTCTCCCAGCAAAGCCCACCCTAACCAGAACCATGGCTCAAGCTGCGAAGCGGATCACTCGGGTAACGACCACCGTTTGTCCGTCCCCAAGGAATAAAGCTAATGGGTGTTCGTAGGAGTATACCGAGATCGAGGCGAACCCTCCTCAGAGTATCACAATCCAGCCTATTGATGAGGATATGTTCAAGTGGAATATTGAGATTACCGGTCCTAAAGAGTCCATTTATGCTGTTAGTTCTCAAAGTGACACAAGTTCGATTGCTCTCGGGTTGTAATGGAATAAAGCTAACTCCAAGTTTTTTCTCGCAGGGTGGGACTTTCAAGCTTCTCCTCACACTTCCGACAAACTATCCATTCAAACCTCCGGTTTTGTCCTTCCAGACAAAGATCTATCACCCGAACGTTACCAACGATGATAAGGGGAGCATGTGTCTTGGTATCTTGAGGAGCGATCAGTGGAAGCCTAGCTGCAAGATCTTGGCAGTCCTGGAGATGGCTCGCGGGTTGCTCATGGAACCAAATCCGTGAGTCAAAATACCATACCCACCCTCCCCCATGAACCCTACCGTACTGCACCTGAAGCTTGAGAGTATATTGTTGACCCGAACAAACGGACAATGCAGGGATGACGCCATTGAGACCTCTATTGCCGAACAATACAAGAACGACAAGGCTGCATTCGACAAGACGGCCAAGGCTTGGGTCAAGCAATACGCAAAGTAGATGATCGCGTATGCCAATATGGGATAAACCAATAAACTATTCCTCTTTCTTTTTCTTTTCTTTCCCCCTTTCTGCTTTCCCTCTTCTTACATGTCAATCATGGAAACCAGCGTTCGGAACTCAGGAATAACAATGGAAGTGCTGAGGATGTCAGGGGGTTGAACGGGGCATAGGGCGTTTTGGCTGTCTTCTTCCTCCCCTCTTCCTCTCTTTAGTTGTGTTGGTCTCCTCTCTTTTGCTTTATTATCGTGTTTACTCGATTATCTGCTCGCATACAATAGCAACATGAGTCTCCACAATAGAGGAGGGGAAGACAGGAAACTCAGAAGCTCAGCATCTCGTGTAGGCAAGGCATGGTCCTCGCATCCTGTGATGGCTTATCGTACCGCATATCGTACCTATTGTCAATCAACAAATACCTCTAAATTACCCACTTGGCATGCATGTACCAAAATTGGAAACCGAATCGCAAGCAATACTCGAGTACCGTGCTACGGACCTTTACCACACAACTGTACGGGTACTCGTGTAATATCACGTCGTGTAATATCACAAGCGTCCAACGTCGACCTCAGCTGTCATATGTCACTCGGAAAAAAGGACTGTCCGCCCGTCCGTCATACTGTACTCATGCACGGCTCTTTCTCTCTCTCTCCGCACAGCAGGCTACGTACGAGTACGTACGTGATTGCGCGTGGTTGGGAAGCAACTACGGTAAGGGAAGCCAAATAAATCCTTCTGCACCCATCTGACCTGGGATGACAGGAACGCCTTCGACAAATATTACTGTGAAAGCGAGATTAAGATTGCGGTGATGGGTGTTTCGTTATGAATTCTCGGTCGTCGCCGTCGGAGGGAAGCGAGAGAGCTCCTGTGCGACCGGGCTATAGTAGGATTTTCTCGTGCATTACAGTGCCGGTATGATATTATTATGATTCTCGGAGTTGTCGTGGTTATTTATTGCTCTGCACGATACGATACGATAACTTCCCATTGTGATTTTAAAAAAATTAGCAGGAAGTATCATACCGGTATTACAGTATGATTATTGGGGGCGAGAAAAAAAGGGGGAAAGGAAGGAAGGATGAATCTTTGTTTTTGTTTGCGGCTTTACTTTTGTGACTACACGGTAGAGTAGAGTAGAGTAGGGAGGTTAGTGGTGAGACGGATAGGGGTACTGTACGGTACAGTATAGGTGGCCGAAGATATACCGTATGTCAGAACGGCGAGGGGGGGAGTGGAGATATGTACCCGGCTCGTGTCCGTCTTGTTATTATACTTATCTCCATATCATACTATCGAACTAACATAACTAACTTATCATATTTAGCACCCGCGGGCAGCTATCATAGGCAAGCCGAACGGGAAGGACAGGGAATATCGGTATCTCCCGATAAGCCGGATCACAATAGACGACTACAAGTTATCATTGGTAGTGCACCATAGTGTATGACAGAGTTGCCGATATCGCAAATAACGATAGCGATCCCGTTTTGTTGGATGCGGCCCGGTACCGTACCGCACCGCATCCATAGGAAGTAAGGGGTTAAGCGGGCCGGCTGGATATGGCTGCTGGTGGTTCAGCCCCGAGTACGTGCCGCCTGCTACACTGTGCTCTTTACCGTAATGGAAGGAAGAAGGAAAAAATTGACGACGTCTTGGAGTGGGATGTGGTACGAGTACTTATGAGGTATCACACGATAGCCGCTGTTTATTTGTACCGTACCATACCGTACCGGTATCCTAAGGATCGAGTCAGGGGAGAGAGTAAAGCAAAAAAAAAAAAAAAAAGCAAAACTAGGAGATTGAAAATTTTTGTTCTTCCTTCCCTCTGTTTTCTTTGCTGCATGCTTTAATTTAACTCATGATATCTTGGCATTGACACTTGCTCACTCAAGTTGCTTTACCAACGCCCTTGACTAAGCACTTGTACTCGTACCGTACAGTACTCACGGCCCTTTTTCTCTTTCCTCCTTCCTTCCTTTGAGGTTCTTCACTTTCCATTACTGTGCATGCTGAGGTTTGCCCCCCCTTTTAAGCGTGGCTTGGCCAAGTATGGTGTTTCCATCCGCCTGGTCGCTCCGGGACGGGGAGGAAGGAAGGAGGGAGGCAGGAAGGAAGGAGCGAGTAACTTTTTTCCGAAAAGTGTTTGTGTCAGCGTATTATACTTGGCGGAGGAATGAAGGAATGAAGGGTCGCCAATTACAAACCTCTATCTCTCTTTTTACCGCTCTAGGTTTGGGTTGGTTTGGTTAGACTGAACTTGCAGGGTTGCGGACGCACAGATAAGCTACGGCTGTGAAGGGCAGAGCAGAGGTGGAGCAGAGCTCAGTTGGACAAGATATTATTAGAGGGAGATGGAGATGAGGTATGTATCATGCTCGAGTGCATACATACATCCCGGCCTCCATCCGTCCGTCCATCTGGTTTGCATTTCTTTTGTGGCAGGCAATTCAGCAAGCCAAACAGTCAAATGATCAAATCGGAAGTAAAAACGATGTTTAGGAATTACTCAAACGCAGAGAAAGGGCAATCGGAGAACTTTTTACCCCTCCCTCCACAAGCATCCCTCACTCCCTTTCCCCACTCCCCCCCTCTTCGAACAAAGACAAAGCTTAATCCGGCGGGGATTCCACACCATACGGGCTTGTTACGCGTTTACGCGCATATGTATGTGTTCGCAAGAGGGTATACTGCGGGATCTGTTAAGGTGCTTGTTATTTGTTCCTGCATTTGCGAAGAGTTGGATATGGGTATTGAACCGGGTTGCGTTGTGGTGGGGTACGTTGGGGTTCGCTTAGATGGTTTACTCGTACTGTACATGATACAAAACGGTATAATGCCGCACGTGGTCCATTCTCGGGGTTTTCGGATTTTCACACATTCGCAGTTGAGGTTGAGCACTGTACTCGTGCTTTGTGGGCTCAGGAATTGGTGGTGTTGTACCGGTAGGCGATAGCGGCAGCGAGGTTGCACGTATCTGGTGTTATCATACTGTGCTCAAGCGTGCTTGGAGGAGGAGGGTGTGGAGAAGGGGAAGAAGGGCTTATTCCGATTGTGCTTTGGGGGCTTAAATTGGCCGATTGACCAATTGTCCGTCCAGATCGCTGCGATTGGAAAGGAAATAAGGGATTGTATGTGTCGTAAGTATCGTATTAGAAAAGCTCCGCGAGGGGTTGCTCAGTCGGTTAGTCTAGTTGTTGAATTGCTGTGAGGAGGTCTCGTGAGCTGTTATCGAAGAGCAGTGGGAGGCAGGATCTGGAAAGGGAAGGGAAGGCTTCAGGAAAATACCGCCGGCAGGTACAGTACTGGTTCTCCAGTACCGGTACTGCACACAGTACGGTAGCCAAATACCTAGTCCGGTAGCACTGCCATATAATATTCCCGTTTACTCGAGTATAAGGTTTCTTCTGCTTGAAGAAAAGGAAAATGGATTTAGTTGTATTGTGGTTAGTCCTTACAATACCTGAGTTCTTACCTTAAGCGCCACTAGACTCCCCAAACAGTCATTGCTTTTTATTACCACTTTGGTCACTTACAAGTACCTCGTACGAGTACCTTGCCTGCATGCTCTGCCACGCCCGCCGTCAATTTTTGGGTCTTTCCCCATACTTGTAAACTCTTCCCCCTCCTATCATCCTCCTGAGCGATGCAGGTTACAAGTATGATATTTCCTTTTTATTTTTTGTTCCCTTTTCCCTTTTTCCTTTCTCTCAGTCTTTTTTTTTTTTTCCCTGCCATAAATTTGTGGCAGCGTCCTCGAGTACAGTACTGTACGCTACGGTACGCCGTTGCGAAAGGAACGGAAAAGGCGGAGACTATAATACTTCTTTAACTGTTTGCGGTAACCCACCCACCCAACAGCGAAAAGAAGAAAAGAAAAAAAAACACACACCGCGCCCGTCAAATTGACTTGCCCCCGAAATTGAAATTGATGGCGTGCGGGAAATGTCGCACTTGTGTGCTCACTCACCGCTTTGGCTGCTTCTGGGCGCTCGTTCTTTCTCAATCTCCAATTGGCAGAGCTAGTGGAGAGAGATGGAGAGATCACGGATCGGCTGACCGTGGGAATTGAGGCATGATCCGGTTGCGGACGTATGGGGTAGATACAAGGGAGGAATTACTGGTCATTCCCGAGCTTGTGTAGCATTACTTTGACAGTCCAATATAGCCCGGTATCGACTTCGTATGGGGGGGGGAAGTGGGGAATGATGCCAAAATTGCAAGGCGGGTAAGGGAAAAATTCGGTGATTGCGGTTCGTCGTGGTTGCGGTAACGAATCATAGGCCATATATCGGTGCTCTTCGGTGCTCGTACAAAAAGAGGTTGAGGGCAATTGATAGGCAGAAAGCTTTTTATTGTGCAATGTGCCATGAATGGTGGTGGTGATCCCCCCCCCCGAGACGTTTTACTTTAGTGTGAGCATTCCACTTACTTTTTCCTTCCTTTCTAAGCTTCCATCCTTCGTCCGTCGTGCTTACTTTTTCCTTCGTTTCGCATGGCATTATGCCAAGGACTTTGAAGAGCCAAACGGTCTGAAGATCCACTCTCTCATGGGGTACGAGTAGTCCACGAGCACAATTCGATTCCATCTCCGGATGGGTTGGAGCTATGTATACTTTGAAAGGTACTCGAGTATCGATCACTTCCCGCCCCCTTTGTTTTTTTCTTCTTATTCTCAAATTTTCCTTGGTTGGCGGGGGGGGGGTTCAAAATTTGCTACTATTGAGTAATATGTGAGGTTAAATCAATTGACGATCTCCCTTTTTCTCGCTCGGCAGTTAGCTCAAGCACAGCGGGAACACTTTTGTGTGATTTTCTGGTGGGGCAGGAGAACCCGGCGTTTTTGATGGACCGGGGTCAGATGGGTGGGTTGAGGGAAGCAGGGTTGTGTGATAAGGGGGGTTCCGTTTTCTTGCCATAGCCTAGTCCCGGGAGATTGGGTCCTTGGTAATTTTTCTTTTCTTTTTTCCTTTTTCCTTTTAGAATTTCCCTCCTTCTCTGTTCCTTCGTGCGGGAAATGCTCGGATGAACTGGGTTTAACTTGGTTGATATATGGGGGTAAATGGTTGTGATATGTTATGGTGGGTGTACTCGAGTAGTTGTTATGTCACTCGGGGGAAGGGGGAGATTTTTATGTAAGTCCAAAAAGACCAGGCGTTTAAGCTGGACGAACGTCTGGGAAGAGAAGAGAGGGAGACGGGTGGAAATTGAGGGTCAATTGTTTCCCAGAATTGCTTATTATACAAGATATTACGAAAGAGGAGGGAAAGAAGGGAAAGAGGGAAGTTATCATAGGAAATGATGCTACCGTACTGTACTTTCACTATGGTGGTCAACCAATACTATTCGCTATGCTCACTCGCGCCCTGACCACCATACCTCCCAATTCAGTTGAGCGGAGAAAGGTTGACAAGAGAGAAGGAAGGAGATACGATGCTTTTGTATTGGGGGGGGGGGTGCACGAACGAATTGATACATTTCTTCCCAAATTTACCAAGAGTTACCGGCAGTTCGAATCCAGTGCATTGATTCACATACGCTGCAAATTTCAAGATCAGACTTCAGGAAAAAAGAGTGACCCTCGACTCGCCGCACAGACTACTGCACAGTTGCCCACGCCGTGTCACTGGTTCCCATCTCGGTCTGCGGCCGTCCCAGCAGGGGAGAAACGAGCGGTGACAGCGCCCCCCTCCTACCCCCAACCCTTCTCATCACGTCCCAGATCTTGTTTGTTATTCTCCTCCTCCCTCTCTCCTGCCTTATACGTCTGTGTCCGTCACTCTCAAGCGAGGGAGAGACGGTGTGAAAGGGGAAAAAAGGATTCACGAAATCGCACCAAACCGCACTGCATCATACTCCGCAACGACCACAGCGACAACAAGCAGACCCAGACTGGGGGACCTAGACCTAGAACCCGCGGCAAGCAGTAAGGTAAGTAGTAAGTACCGGTAGTAGTATCACAGAAGCAAGAAGCTTGCGGGTGAGGAGGGAGAGAGAGAGATATCGAGGAAGCCAGCCTTTCTCATCCTACCCATCTCTCCTACAGTTCCAACATACACCAATCGATCTCAACCCGCGAGTATGGTGGTGCAAACTGCTGTCTAATACTCCCCCGTCTTTTGTGATTCTCTTCTCTGTTATCCCTGGTTTTTCTAAAACCATCCCTTTCGTTTCTCCATCATACCTTCGGGGAGTTGTCTCGGTTTCTTCGTTTTATCATTCCTCTCGTTCGTTTTCAACGTTACCATTCCTGCTGCTTGCTCCAGTGCAACCACCAAACAAAAGGGCCCCCAACTACCGCGACAGCTACTGCCTCTCTCTCTTAAAAACCAACAAATAAGGGAAACTTGTTTGATCGTCATCCGTTTTCTCTCTTTGCATTTTCCCTATCCTCTCTCCCTATCTCCGTCTCCCTGTTGCGAGAAACAAAGACAAACAAAAAATACTGCCGTCCCTTCGTCTGGCCCCTGGAGAGAGCCTCCTCTTTTTCACTTCTTTTTCATTGTTATTACCATAAGTTGGTTGTTTCGTGTCGGACTTCTACGATGACAACCTCTCCCTCGGACTCCCGCCAACTCTCTCCTAGGCCTTCTCCTAGACCTTCTCCTCGGCCATCCCCCCGGCCTTCTATGGATGAAGGGGTTAGGCTACTTCAGCAGCAAGAGCCTCATTCCCCTTTCAGACCTGATGAAGAATTGCATTTTGACTTTCCCCCTGTCGTCCTTTCGCCAAAGGAAATTACTCCCCAGGAGTACTCTTATTCTCACCTGCCACGGGCTCCTGTAAGAAAGATGATTTCTGTTCCCGAATTACGAGATGGGCAACGGGGTCCGGGGTTGCCGTCGAACCCATCCATGTACAGACAAAATTCAGCCGGTAGGCCGAGCCCGAGGGTGCGGCAGAGCTCCGAGGAACGTGCGAGGGATAATATGGGGGTTGGGCCAGAAATGCTGTCAAAACAGATACATAGGAGGATGAAGGAACAGGAACAGAGTTGGGTCTCCCCAGATAGTTCGTCCGGCGGCCGTGATAGGTTGCTTCGACAGAAGAGCATGGAACGGGGAATAAAGGTGGGGTTACCGCCGCCAGGTCATCCACAGGGTATGCGAGGTGTGAATGGGCAGAGTAAGCGGGGTCGAAGAAATGGTGAACGAACGGAATCGCCTACGCCGGGCGTGGCACCCCCGGGGCTCAAAATGCCGTTGGCTTTCAATTCGATTGCGCGAGAGAGGGGGTTCACAACTGGCTCTCCTCACCCCGGCACCCAGGCGTTTTCTTTGCGAAATGGTCCTCCTACACCAAGAGGGCACCCTTCCAACAGTCCATCGAGCTCTTCTGACCTTTTTGCCAACAGCGAGAACAGAAATTATCCTCCGCCGCGAAACGATCCCAGGAATCCACCCAGGTCTCATCCGTACACACCCCCGCAACCACCCTATAGTAACAACACTAGCGCCAACACATCCCCACACAGCTCATTTGGACCTCTAAGCGCCACTGATGAGGTGCGCACCTCTTTTCGCTCGGCCTTATCTGCTGCGGGAGAGAACCGTTCCAGCACTTTTACCAGCTCCTCGGAGCTAACGGAGGATAGTCATGCTATGACTGTTGATGAAGCCATCGGAATGTACGGTAGTGATACTGACGAAGAAATCTCCGAACATCCTACTTCAGAGGAAGAGTGCCGGAGGAACAAAGGTGACTCTGTACTGGGGGGAGCAACATCGCGACAAGGATCCGTGTCGGACGAGGGTAGCGCGAGGACAGGATCAGCTTCAGACGGTGTATCGCGACAAGCTAGCTTTGCTGACGACAGGGAACAAGCAAGGAGGAGCGCGAGTGATTCTGTTTTGGAAGGAGACGTTTCTCCATCGGTTGGGTCCAGGATGGCGGAGGAAGAGAGTGTCGTGCAGATGGCGCTAGAAGAGCAGAAGGAACAGCTGGAAGCAACCCATGAATCCCAGGCGGTGGAACCTGCTGGTGCGGAATCCGGTTTGAAAGAGGATCTCAAGACCGATGCGAAAGGAGATGAAGTGCCTAGATATAAGGATACTTTCGAGCCTGAATCCAGTGCTCAAGGGATTGAACACCGTAGCGATCACGAAGAGCATGACACGAATTCGTCTGTTGAACTAACTCCCACAGGAGAAGCCCTTAAGAAGCTCGAATCCAAACCAGTTGCGCCCGAACCAAAATCCCCAACGTTTCTCCCCACCGGGGATCTGTCAGATACACCACAGAAGAATCCTTCTATGGCTAATGGGGTGCCTCCTAAAGATGCTAGGGATCGTTACGGGTAGCCGACCTTGCTCCTGGACTGGAACGCTTAATGCTAACTTGCCGTAGGTTCCGAAAACAAACTCAATACGTGACTCTTCAGGAATATGACGAGTGGAACACACGCTACGAGGAAACTCTACGGAGGCGGCGTGGGAAGTGGGAGATATTGCTGAAGGAGTCTGGCTTGTCACCGAGTAGCGAGGGAGGTCCTGTACGATTCCCACCTAAGTCGACCAAGGTCAAGCGTTATGTGAGGAAAGGTATCCCTCCAGAATGGAGAGGTGCGGCTTGGTTCTGGTATGCAGGAGGTCAAAAAATGCTTAACAAGCATCCTGGATTGTATGATGAATTGGTTAAGAAGGGTAACGGCTTGGTATCTCCTGATTCTGAATTGATTGAAAGAGGTTTGCCGTCCGTCTAAGTCACTTGTGGTGATTCTTACCAAACATGGATAGATCTCCACCGCACCTTCCCTGATAACATCAGGTTCAAGCCCGATACTTCCCCTGGTGCCCAAAGACTTTCTAAAATTCAACAGCAGCAGATGGAGACACCGATCGTACAACAGTTGAGGAGAGTCTTGGTTGCCTTCTCGCTTCACGTTCCCAAAGTCGGTTATTGCCAGAGCTTGAACTTTTTGGCTGGTCTCTTGTTGCTGTTTATGAGTGAAGAGAAGGCCTTCTGGATGCTGTACATTCTTACCCATACTCATCTCCCTGGAACACACGAGGTAAACTTGGAGGGTTCTAGTGTTGATCAGTGGGTACTTATGATGAGTGTCCGGGAGAGTTTGCCTGGTATCTGGGCCAAGATTGGTGGTGATCTCGATGGTAGCGATTTTGACCCTGACTCTGCGAGGCTGCCGCCGGTAACTCTATGCACTTCTTCGTGGTTCATGAGTGGATTTATTGGATCACTGCCCATTGAGAGTGTCCTCCGAGTTTGGGATTGTTTGTTTTAGTATGTTTTCGTCCTCTGCTACTCATTTTTGACGCATGCGCTAATTTTTACGAATTATAGCGAGGGATCAAAGACTCTCTTCCGAATTGCTCTCGCTATCTTCAAGACCGGTGAGCCGCAAATCAGGGCTGTAAATGACCCGATGGAGATCTTCCAAGTTGTTCAGACAATTCCAAGACGCCTCATCGACGCGGGTGCTATCATCGAAGCGTGCTACCGCCGGAGAAATGGCTTTGGACATATCAGTCAAGAAACCATCGACCAACGGAGACAAGACCGCAGGGACGCCTTTGCGGCAGAGCGGGCAGCGATTGCGAGGGGAGGTGTCAGAGCTTCTAAGGATGATCAGGCGCTTCGGAATCATTTTGGAGGACCATTGCAACTTCACGGCCATCACGACTTTAGCAGAAAATTCAAGAAGATCTTGGTAAAGACATAGTTTAGGTATTCTTTTGATCTTGAAACTGGCATCTTTTTTCACTTTTATATCCCTTTGTTTGTTTTGTTTTTTGGGTGTTTGAAGGCAAGGCGAGGGTCTTTTTTTTTTTCACATCTCTTCCTGTTTTCCGAGCTCCTTTACTGCTACCAAAAGTTTGGTGTCTGCTTTGCATTTCCTTTTTTTTGCTTTATTCTTTTTGTTTCCCAGCTCTGGGTCATATGTTGGGGATTAACTAGGGAGGTCATCGCCATATGTACCATCACACGATAAAGTATGAAATGTAATTTTTCCTTTTTTATATTTGTTTTGTTTTGTTTCCTCTTTCTCTTTCTCTTTTCTTGGGCTGGCAGCATCATTATCTTCGTTTCTCCATTCTTATTGGTGTTTTCGCCATCATCATTCATCATCATTAACTTCTAACTTTTAACCCATTTTTTTCATATCCGGTTGTCTGTCGACCTATTTACCTGTTCATACATTCTTATTCTTGTTCCTCGTCTTTTCTTTCCTTTCTTTTTATAAATATTTACTTTGCGTGGGGTTTTCTTCCGGGCGTTTCCTCTTCCATTCTGTTTCTATTGAGAAACCTTATATATATACCTTGTTTGCCAACACTTTTTTTCATTGTTTGTCAGTGTAGACAGTTCTCGAAATATTGTGCGCCGTAGTGGAGTGGAGTGAAAGGAACCAATCAAAATTACTTCTAAGGTCTTTTTTGTATCATACTGTAGTGTAGCGTTGTGGATAGATGAATATAGAAGTTTCGGGCTCGCGCCGGGGGGGCGGGGGTTGGAGATGTTTCCACCACCCTACTATGGTATTATGTGGGGTTTGAGGGCGGTCTGAGGAGGATCTGGATGTGTATGACATGGGAAGGAAGGGAGAAGAGGGAGTGGGGCGGTGGTTGGGTTCGCGGTGCCCGCTTGGCATATTATAGAGTTGGTGCAATAGCTACTCTTGAGTTACCGGTAATGTTTGACGTCTGTGTGTTTCTGTTTGGGATGTCGTATCATACATAGCTCGAGTGGGTATTCCTTGACTCTTGAAGTTGCAGCCTTGATGGGAGGGGGGGCACTCAAAGAACCTTTTCTGGAAGTTTTGTTACCATACTGTATTGTACCTATCACAGCAGTGGTAGTTGGCTGCGGTGCTGGTACCGCCGTGGCGTGCATTGGGGATGGGTGTTGGTGTTTTTGCGGGCTTGTGGGAGTTACAGGTACCTCGAAACGCAATGCGACACACAATTACCCTCAAGATCGAGGTTTTTTTAAGCTTTCTAGCATCATCATACTCGAGTATATGATATCGTACTTGTGACCATGATTCCTCTATTATAACACCCTGCACACTGCACACTGAGTGAGAGGGAATGACGATAAACGAACAATCCCGGCACCCATGATATCATACCCTAAATTTACCGTGAGGCTCCGCTACTGCATAATTTACTGGCAAGGATTACATAATTGGTTTTTCTTCCTCACTTTGCATCTCACATTTTCCCCCACGACAGCATGAACATCGGGAGTCTTTTGCCGAAGCCGCCGGCGAAGGGGGCTGGTGATAATCGGGGGGGGGATTCTCCTTCCACGGGTTCGGCGGTTGATGCGCCCAGTGGGGATGGCGGGCTCATGGGCCAGTTGAGTTCGAATCCGCTATTTACAGGAGTACCTTACCTCCGCTATCGCGGGAGCCTAGGGCACTGACGGGAATCGAAGGGAGTAGGCATTATCCTCCTAACCGCGGCCGCACAGCTTGCCCGCAAGTCGATAACGAGCCTGAGCACACACCTCCGCAACCAAATGCTCGTGACGCTAGAAATCCCTTCGACGGATAAGTCATACGATTGGTTTCTGCACTGGATGTCGCAGAACTCTTCCTCCTCCTCGCCGCCCCGGTCGACATCCAAATCGTTGCTGGAATGGATGACCACCTTCCGCCCTGCCCCGCGCCACCTCGCCGTCGAGACGAAATACATACAGCACGCCTCGGGCGGTATTTCCACCAACTTCACACTCCTGCCCGGCACCGGTCGACACTTGCTGAATTTCCGCGGGAACTTCCTAAGGGTTAATCGCGAGCGCGACGCAAAGCGGGTGGACCTCCAGCGCGGCACACCCTGGGAATTAATCACCATAACCACCCTCTTCGCCTCCCGCAGCGTCTTCCCAGCCCTGCTCCAGGAAGCCAGGGATCTGGCCGTGAAGCTGGAGGAGGGCAAGACGATAATATACACCTCCTGGTCAACGGAGTGGAAGCCCTTCGGCCGACCGCGGCGTAAGCGACCGTTATCCTCCGTCGTGCTGAAGCCAGGCCTCAGCCAGGAGTTACTCTCCGACGTAAAGTCCTTCCTGAGCTCTGCTCGCTGGTACTACGATCGCGGGATACCCTACCGACGGGGATACCTCCTTTACGGCCCACCCGGCACGGGGAAGAGCTCGTTCGTGCAGGCGCTAGCGGGCGAACTGGATTATGGCATTTGTGTGCTGAACCTGAGTGAGCGTGGGCTGACGGATGATCGGTTGAACCACTTGCTGTCGAATATGCCCGAACGGAGTATCGCCTTGTTGGAGGATGTCGACGCCGCCTTTGGCCGTGGGAGGGCTGTGGCGGAGGAGGATGGGTATCGCGGCGCGAACGTTACGTTCAGTGGGCTTTTGAACGCCCTCGATGGTGTTGCGAGCAGTGAGGAGCGGATCGTGGTCATGACGACGAACCATCCCCAGAGGCTGGATGAGGCGCTTGTTAGGCCCGGGAGGGTTGATGTGAAGGCTGAGATTGGATACGCGGGGAGGGAGGTAGTGGAGGTTATGTGGGAGAGGTTCTATGGCGGGGAGAGTATGGATGAGGTGGTTAGTGAGGAGGAACTGGCCAGGAGAAGGGAGTTGAGGGAGGTTTTCGTGAAGAGGTTGGAGGTTGCGGGAGCTTTCGGGGGCAGGTGGGGGGTTAGTGCTGCCAGCTTGCAGGGGCTTTTCGTCTATTTTAAGGGAGAGCCTGAGAGGGCGGTAGAGAATGTGGGGAGTCTGGTGCCGGAGGGGTTTCGATGATTGTTACGGAGTGGGGGTTGTATATATGGGTGTGTGCTGTAGTCTTGCCGGAATGTAGAAACTGCTCATTGCTTCTGCTACTCTTTACGGATTCTATCATACCGGCGTTTGACATGCCTAGAGTGGAGGCTTTGTTAGCCCGCTCTAAGCCCACACCGCAGCACATCTTGAAATGTTGTAGGTGCTGAGTTGGTGTGTTGCAGTCTAAAACAAGTGTGCTCTCCGATCCCTAGGGGCTTACTGGTTAGTCTATCATACACCATTGGAGCCTGCTCCCAGGTCCGTAAGCCCCCGCCCGCTTCGGGAGCGTCACATCGGGGTGACGCTGCTGTACCTCACCGTTGGGTATTGTAATCGCCAAACCCTCATTTTTACCTCCGGCATGAGTTCGCGAATGAATGGCCTGTCATGTAGATTCTGTTGGAGTTAATCCTCGTGCATACTGTTGCGGACGCAATTCATTCCTCCGTAACCATTTTGTACACGATGGCGACGTTGGGGAGTGGTGCGAAGCCTTAAGATTCGGGGGGTATAGGCCCCTCTGGAGGAGGGGAGAACAGGCACGAGTAGGAAAAAGAAGGCAGGGAAGAGTCAGTGGGTGAAGAGAGCGGGGTGTTTCTTCTTCCCTCTTTCCACTTTTTCATGATTGGAGCGTGAACTTTTTGTTTTATATACAGAGGATGGAATATGTTTCTAGTCCTTTTTGGGACATTGGTAGGGAGAGATTCAACTTGTACCTCTTGTACTCGCTACATTTGGCATGGGCCATGGCCATATTTTAGAAGGCGGGTTTCCGGGGTTCTGGTGTCTCCTATGTACAATACTTCCTCACCCCCCGCCTGGAAAAGGTCGTATATCACCATTCCGTCCACGAATGATTCACCATGACCCACCCGAGGATCCCAGATTCTCTCTGGCGGTAACACCCTGCCACCAATCGTCAAACCAACCAACCAACCAGCCAACCAGCCAGTCATCCGTCTACTGGACGGGGAACAATCGGATCACCCAGTGTTGAACTCTCTGCCTCTCCCCCCTCATCCTTTTTTATCCCTCATTCCAGGTCCAAGCGCGGTAACTTGTACCGGTACCGTGAATTGTACCAGTAGATTTGAGCCAATCTGTTATTCCCCTCATTCACTGGTTCTCGAGTACAGTGCCTGTAACCCCACATTTTTATTTAGCCTGCCTTTTTTCTTTTCTTTCTTCGGGATGGGTGAGAGGGTTAGTCTGCGTTAGTGCGGTTGGAGGAGGAGGGGTTGACGTTGGGTGGAGAGTCGGAGTGAGAAATGTGTTAGAGGGGGGGGGGTTTACAATACCCGTAAGAGCGCTGTACGGCACTTCTTACTCTGCGTCCTGTACGAGTACCGACCTGTACGAGTACTGTGCTGTGCTCGTGTAGTGCAACAGAGACAAGTCCAGTACGGTAACTGTATATATAGTACCCTATGTACCGTACTGTACGAGTACAGTACTCGAGCAAAGCAGGGGGCAAGGTTCACCAGACTCAAGCCTTGTTCAATTGAGATATGATAACTCGCAGTGATTTTCATTTTTCATTATTATTAGTTACTCTAGGCGATTATGCGACAACTTGAAGCAGGGAAAGGTAAGCAGGTAACTTAAGCAAGGGCTGACCACACACCACATAATAAACCCCTACAAAACCAAACTTCTCCCCCGTTCCCTTCTCCCCCTTCCTCCCTTCCCTCCTTTGCTACACCCGCCAGCTTAACGCCAGCGCAAAAAAAATATCAAGCTACTCCCCCCTCCCCAAGCGAACGAAATCATCGTCGTCGTCTCTCTCTAACACTCCCCCAATCGAAAACGAGAAACCCCCTCTCTCATAAATCATTGTTCTTCATGGAAGTTTCGCTTACCCACGAATTTCCCGTTAATTCTTCTGTTTTGCACGTTCCAGCTTTCCTGCTCTTGCTCCTTGCCGTCGCACTGCGTCCTTGAAGTGAATCCTGAAAGAAAAAGAGGGAGACTCGTGGTGGATTCCTGTTTTCCATTCGGTTGGATTGTTGGCAAAGGACGGAGCCTCCTGAACACCCACGCGAGCTAGCAAGCAAGCAAAGCATTGCAGCGGAATTTACGTTCGCACATACGAACATTCGTTCTGCATAACCCACAGTGCGCATTGAATACTTGGGGCTAAGGGCAAAGACTATTAATTTTTTCCCCTACCCCTCTAAATTTTCTATTTTCTATTTTCTATTTTTTTTTTAAGGAAAGAACTCTACCCTCTCTTGCCTTTTTCCCTACGGTACCTTTCCCCTTTAATTTTAGAACACTCCACCACCACATCCACGAGCCAAGCCACGCTTAGCGGCTACACACGGCCTTCATACCAACCCCACACAATATAAGAAAAAAACAAAAAAACCCAGAAAAAGCAAAAAAAACTCTTAAGCGAAATCGAAACAGAAATGGCGGATATCTTCACCTTCGACCACGACCCTACTCCCTACGACCTCGATTCCCCGACCTTGACGAAGCCGGTTTACGGTTTTGGCGGTGGCCGTCGCCGTGCGAGTATTACTGCTGCGGCAAATGTCGAGGGCGCTGGGAGTGTGAGTAGTCTTGCGGTTGCTGTCGCTGCGGCTAAGATTTCCCCGGGTGTGCCTGGAGGATTGGCAGCGCTGTTTCCGCACTCGGAGGTTTCGTCGCGGGCTCCGAGTGATGCTGGGGATATTGGCAGTGAGAGGGCACAGGGGAAGAGTGGTGGCGGGAAGAGGAAGAAGAGGTCTAAGAGTAAGAAGAAGAAGGGTGGTGCTGGTGCGGCCCAACAGCAGCAGCAACAACAGCAAGTGAGGCAGAAGGGCGAGGGGAAGAAGGATGAACCGATTGCTAGGGTTATTCTGGCTGACGATAGTGGGTTGAGTCCTGATTGGAGTTTTGTCAAGAGGAATATTAGTCCCTCTCCGTCGAGTTCGAGATCGTCCTCCCCGCCGCGCAGATCAGGGCTTTCGTCGCTGTTGAGCCAGGCGCATCCTGGAGACCTGGCGCTCGTCAGGTCTGGAAGTGATACTTCGGTTGAGTCGGAGAATGGGGATGCGCCTGTGGATATGGGCACGTATGAGGTTGCGCTGGATGAGGATTACATTGATGATGATGTCAATTCCCGTCCCGTGTCTCGTTCGGGTCTAGATCAGAGGCGGAAGATGCATGCGGAGGATTTTGAGACTTTGAAGTGTTTGGGCAAGGGAACGTGAGTAACTCAATTGGACCTTGTTTCTTGAGATGTGATGTGCTGAGGGTGTGGTGATAGCTATGGAACTGTCTTTTTGGTTCGTCATAAGGACACTGGAAAGCTCTACGCGCAGAAGCAATTTAAAAAGGCCAGTCTGGTGGTCCATAAGAAGATGGTTGAGCAGACAAAGACCGAGCGTGCAATCCTTGAGTCTGTCCGTCATCCATTTGTCGTCAAGCTCTACTATGCCTTCCAGGATAAGGAGAAGCTCTATTTAATCCTCGAGTATGCTCAAGGAGGCGAGCTTTTCCTGCACCTGGCTTTGTCGACTTTCTTCCCGGAGACCACTGCCGTGTTTTACCTTGCGGAGCTCGTCCTTGCTCTCTCGCATCTTCACCAGAACGTCGGGGTGGTGTACAGAGACTTGAAGCCTGAGAACTGTTTGTTGGACGCGGAAGGTCACCTCCTTCTGACCGACTTCGGTCTCAGCAAAGTTAAAACCGATGACTCTCGTTGCCGCTCCTTCCTAGGCACTCCCGAATACATGGCCCCGGAGATCCTCAGCGGTGATGGCAAGCGTGAGTATGGCGCTGAAGTTGACTGGTGGGGTGTTGGTGCTCTTGCTGTGGACTTGATGACCGGCGGACCCCCCTTTACAGGAAACAACACGGCAAAGATCATCCACAGGATCATTAACTCGAAACTCTCCCTGGCGTACTTCCTATCCCCGGACGCAAAGGACTTGATAACTCGATTGCTGCGCAAGGACCCGACGAAGCGGTTGGGGTACAACATGCCGAAGGACCTGCACACAATCAAGAATCACAGATTTTTCAGAAAGATTGACTGGGAGCAGCTGGAGCGTAGGGAGCTTGAACCGCCCATCAGACCGCTCATCACCGACCCCGAGCTCGCGGAGAATTTCTCGACGGATTTTACGGGATTGGGGTTGAGTCCACCAGTCATGATTGGTAGGGGGGACGAAGAGGAGGATGAGGAGGGCTTGTTTGGTGGTTTCAGCTTTGTCGCGTCGAGGAGTTTGTTGGGGGAGAGGTATTAGACTTGTGGACATTGTGATGTCAAAGGGCGAAGGCGGGGTTTATTACTTGATTGCGCTCTTTCTAGAATTTCTAGACTACATGGAATAATTGGTGTGGGATTAATTTTGTTTTGTTTTTGTTTTTGTTTGCTTTCGTTACTTTTACAGACTCCACTGTACAGTGAGATACTGCACTAAGGGGGTTTCTCATTCTTATCCTTAGTAAACATCACCTCAATGCGTTATCCATGCTTCATTTAATCTTTTACTTATTTCCTGGTTTTGGGACTGTGTTCCGTTTGTTCATGATAAACTGTTTGTAGACGGGCGCATCTCGGAGTATTGTGCTTGGGTTATAGGTGACTTGCATTTGGCCTGTCTCTCCGTGGAATCGGAGTGTTTGTCTGAATTTTGGATATATGTTTTGAGGAATGGGGGGTGGGGTAGCTGAATTTATGTGAATTATGAAGCCTTTGGTGTTTATGGGTATTATATCATAGCTAGTCTTTACCTAGGTTGCTATAGGGTTGTCACTCGGACCGTTTGTCGAAGTGACCCTTTCTCGTGCTCGACCTGTTTTCGTCCTTTCTGTGCCGTTGCGTAGAGACTGCAGAGACTACTCGAGTATCATGCAGCCCATGTGAGCTATTAGGGACTCGCCAGAGCAGCTCGGAAATCATTCAGAAGTCGAAGTCGAATCCATATCATTCCACCGCTTCCGCCTATCTATCTTTCTTTGTAAACACCGTATCAACCACTAACTTCCCACCTCCCACGCTCGCTGTCGTCCTCATTCACCACACTCACTCACTCGTCCCGCCTAATCCATTTCTTAGAGCCTGATTAATTGCCTAGCACTTCCTACTATCACCTTGCTGACACTTGAGTGCATTTCGAACAATGCGTGACGGCAATGCCACAGGTGTTTTGGTGGTGTGCCTGGCTGTGGAGAGTCGAGTGGAGTTCAAGTGTCGCTGCTAGGCCCTCTACAGCTGCGGGATCGAAGGAATGTCAGCCATATTAGCAGAATGGGTTCCGGCGGAGCCTCGGTCTTCGGGGGGCTATAATACGATAGCATTGGGTCTCTCTCTCTAGGTCTGTGGTCATAATACTCTTGCGGTCTCATCGGGAGGGGGGGGGGGGTTATTACAAACTCTAGTAAAGCTATCACAAAAATTATTAAGCCCTTATCCCCAGTACTGTACAGTACCAACCATAGCTCCAATATTGACCTAACCAAGAAAGAAAAATCAAAAGCCAGAACTCGGAAATACCTTGAAGATGTAGGAAGTCGCTGTTACAGTACTGTACTGTACATGCTTATCACATCCTGTGTTATCGAGAAAAAAAAATTGTTTATCGCTATTGGTATTAACTATAATACCTCCCTTGTAAGATGTTTTGGTATTCCTCGAGGAGGTATCCGATTTTTACCTATATATATTATTATACGAGCAGTTGCCGGAAAGGTCACTCACTCACTCACTCACTCACTCACTCACTGGTTTATCAGTTTTTTTTCTTCTTCTTCTAATTCTAATTCTGGTAAGTGGAGCGAGCAAAAGAACAAACAGGGTGATGAAGGAAATAAAATAAAAACCGAGTTGGTTAATATTATAGTAGGATAAAAGAGTGGTTTTGTGTCACTCTAGTGGTTGGCGGAGTTTGGGATACTCGGAAAGCTTGTGATTACTTGAGGTGTGGATGCTGAGTTGTATGTATATAGTTGGGGAGGATTCTGGAGGGGGAGGGAGGGAGGGGGGTAAGTTAGGATGGTACTGTACAATTGAAAATGAAAGATAAGAGAGCATCATCATCTCAACTTATAGGCGTTTGGAATATTTAGGAAATGTTAGACTATCGCGTTTTTCAAATCGGAGAGTGATAAAGAATTCTGTATGATATAGGTTAAGCCACCCAAGTGAAGTTGGGATACATATAACACTTTGGCACCAATGATGGCGGGAACGGGCGGGACCCCCCCACCTGTCTATCCACCATCTGGTGCTCCCATATCACCATGGTCTTCCTTCGGTGAGCCGCGCCCCCGGGCGGGACTGATATTATACTTACTTACCCGCAAAGTGAATTGTTAATAAAGCGGCTCATCTCAACATAAACATTATAGGCGCTCGATTGGTGATAATTGGTGATGGGTGGCTTGTGAATCTGGTGGGTCTGCGTGGTAGGTAGCCAGCCGGCTATGGATATTAATTAGTTGAGATGAGGTCTTATTGTTGATATCTTTGGTTTGTCTGTGGATATAGTTACGGTGACGGGAGTGGTTGGAAAGATACTAGAAATCTTAATATGATAACAGAAGCATCATGATGATAGTTGACTTTTCAAGCTTGTTGTTGATTCCTTCTTGTTGTCTGTATGTATTAATATGTATTGTGACTGAAATGATGTGTTTCATATCAAGTGGGATTGTAAATAGTGTGGGGGTACGGAATCCGGAAATTTCTTCAGACAACTGGATTGAACTTGTATAATACTGTATAGTAATATTATGGTGGATGGTGCCGGGTAGAAGATCGATATACGGCCCCGCAACTGGTGAGGGTAAAAAGTGTGGATTGCGAGAGTATGCAGTAACCGCGCCCGACAGCTCAACGAGAGATTCGGCTCAACGACACTTTTACACCTACGGTAATCCAAGCCAAAGTCCCGCCACATGAAAATAAAAATTGTAAAAGGGAAGAAAAAAAAAACTGAAAGACTTATTCTCAAAGACTTAAAACAATGTGTGAGAATGCCGGAAGGATGTTTAAAGCATCAGAGCATGCTTGGTAGTGGTTTGTATTTCTTAAATTCACATACAAATTGACAGTGTCGTTGAGGCGAATCTGTCGTTGAGCTGTTGGTACGGTTTCTTCCAGTAGTCGGCGTCGCAAGGTTCTTCACAGCCCCACGCAGTCCTGGCAGAAAATCTGCAGTCCTCGAGGATGCATACCATCACCTGCAGTCGTGGTGATGGGACAACGGAATAATGTCGCACATTGTTGGGCAGGTGGCCCTGGCTAAAGCCTGTCGGCCTCGGGGAGTCGCGGGACCGGGTGGGCTGTGAATCGTGGTGGCCAGGGCAGCCAGACTGTAGCGAACACTGCCCCGAACTCATCCAGTACTGTACCGCACTCGAATAACGGTACTCGAGTACAGTACCGTATATCTGCCGAACCTTCACCAAGCCCCGTTAGCCCCTCACTTGTTCTCGGATCCCGCCTGGCGAACTTACAGAGTAGACTTTCGGTGTATCGCAATCATTATAAAAGATCTCATGGATTAGGAATTATCTTGCGGTGCAATCCATAATACCGGTAGTAATTTCTGTTATATATTAGAGAGATATACAGTACCCAAGTGTTACTCCGGGGGAAGGCAATAAGAAATAAAGAAGAGAAAAAACGTGCGGGGGTTTTTTTTTCCGGCTTCCCCGACAAGTGTGATAACTAGGGTGGGGCTCTTCGGGCATTTGGAGTAAGAACACTCGGTTGGGCCAATGATTGGTCTGAGCGAATGAGACAGCAAAAACAAGTCATTTTTAGAACACGTGTGTATCGAAGATCCATTCGGTGAGCGCGATGGGTGAGTTTCTGTGTGAACAACAGATAGTCTACCGTCGAGTGCCGTACTAGACATTGCTGTAAGTTACGAGTGTCGGCGCAATGCAGGTAATCGGCGATTGTTAACTCAAACCTATGATGCCAGTGAGCCTTTTTCTTCTTCCCTGAGAACCAAGGCTGATCGACAAGGAAAACTGATAAGTTAGGAAAACTGGCGTTCTTCGAGAGCCTTCTTGAATTAGTACTACTGGGGCGGAATGATTGGGCCAGTACGTAGTTGTGCAACGCCAGAGCCTTATAAACTGCTCGAGTAGCGACCCCTCTCACACTAGGTCTTGGAGGGTCGCTCGAACTTCGAGAAAAGTCAGATTGTCGTTGCACACTATCCCTCTGTATCTCACACAGAGAAAGAAATTCGGATAATAGACTATAGCACAGATGGCGTCGGTGAACCAGCAAATTACTGGTAATATCAACTCGTTCAATATTGTCAACTTCAATACAGATATAGACGCCGAAGGGCGCCAGATCCTGCAGTGGCTATCCCCACTCGAACCACAGCAACGACACCAAGGTGTGCGAACCGACCGACTCGATGGCGTGGGGAACTGGGTGCTGGAAACGAACGAGTTCAGAAAATGGAATAATACGGAGGACGGCCGCGTTGAGCCGGTGTTGTTCTGTCACGGGAATCCAGGGGTGGGGAAGACATATCTCAGGTAGGGAAGCCTCTTGTCGAGAGAAAGACGGCGCAGATGTCACTGACAATCGTCAAAAAATAGCTCCCTTGTGATTGATAGCCTGTGTGACCAGGTTGAAGGGAAAGACGTTGCGGTCGTGGGACTTTACTGCGATTTCATCACCCAGCGGGAACAGTCCACCGCAAGTATGTTGGGCGCCATCCTCAAGCAGCTTGCTGGTAGAGAAGGAATTCCGGAGCATTTACGGAAGGCTTTTCAGAAAGCTAAAAAAGAATTTGGTGGCCGAGGACTCAGACTTCCTGATCTTGTGGAACTTCTGAAGAAGACTATTGCATCGGTAGAGCGGGTGGTTATATGCATCGATGCTTTAGACGAATCCGCTCCGAAGCACAGACGGGACCTCCTTGAGTCACTGCGAGAAATCATCCGGGTGTCACCAAACACACGAGTATTCCTTACCGGAAGACCCCATATCGACGAAGAAATTGTGAGATGTTTCAACAAGGTGTTGAGGATAACTCTTAGTCCTACCCGGGCTGATATTGAGAGTTACCTAAAGATGAAGCTGGACGGTGACACTGATCCTAGTGCAATGGACGAAAAATTGCGGGCGGATATTATGAGAGTCATTCCGGAGAAGATATCGGAAATGTAAGCAAGAGTATCAGTACATTCCTAATACAAGTCTGGGATTATATTCGCTGACGATGATGTCTAGTTTCCTTCTCGTTTCTCTAAACATTGATGCAATCTTGGGCGAGATTACTCTCCACCAGAGAAGGAAAAAACTTGAGGAAATGACCAAAGGGAAGGGTCTGGGAGATGCTTATGCGGCAACCTTGTTGCGGATGAAAGCGCAGCATAGAAGTAGGTCGAAACTCGGAATGGAGGTCCTAATGTGGGTGTCGCATTCGGAGCGGCCATTACATGTCGACGAGATATGCCACGCCCTCGGGGTGGAAGAAGGATCTGTCGACTTGAATATTCAGAACATTCTGGCAATAGAAACACTCCTAGCATGCTGTATGGGGCTTGTCATTATTGAGAAGTCCTCGTCTACAGCCCGCCTTGTTCACTATACTCTACAAGAGTACCTCTCCTATAATCCCGACTTGTTCTTTCAGCCCCATGCGATGATTGCTGAAGTCTGTTTGACTTATCTCAATTTTCGGCACGTCAGGGGATTTCCAACTGCCCTTCCCTCTGCCCCACCAACCGCCCCCTTTGTCGAATATGCTTCTTGTCACTGGGGTACACATGCTAGGCGGGAGACTACCGAAAGTGTAAAATGTCTTGCATTGAAACTACTGGATGAATATGATAAACACATATCTTCGAAGTTACTGCTATTACGTGGGATGGGGGTTTGGGGTGCGCCTTTTGATGGGGAAGGGAATCCGCGGGGATTTACGGGGCTTCACAGTGCCGCATACCTTGGGTGTGTGGAGATAACAGTTGCTTTATTAAAGATGAATAAATGGGATTTGCAGGCAACTGATTGTGGTGGTAACACAGCAATCACCTGGGCTGCTAGGAAGGGGCATTCGGGGGTCGTGAGGGTACTGCTGGAACTGAATGACATCAATCTCGACACAGCCGATACCTGGTATGGCCGAACACCGCTGTTATGGGCCGCTGAGAATGGGCATGAGGATGTTGTTCGGGTGCTGCTGGAACGGAACGACGTTGATCCCAACACGGTTGACACCGAGCATGGCCAGGCACCACTCTCGTTGGCTTCTGGGAATGGGCATGAGGGTGTCGTGAGGATACTGCTCGAACGGGAGGGTGTCAATCCCGACATAGTTGACACTGAGTATGGCCGATCGTCGCTCTCGTGGGCTGCCCAGAATGGGCACGAGGGGGTTGTGAGGGTGCTCCTGGCACGGAACGATGTCAATCCCGACATGGTTGACACTGAGTATGGCCGAACGCCGCTCTTGTGGGCTGCCAAGAATGGGCATGGGGAGGTCGTGAGGATGCTGCTGGAACGGAATGATGTCAATCCAAACACATCTGACACCAAGCATGGCCAAACGCCACTCTCGTGGGCCGCCGGGAATGGGCATGTAGTGGTTGTGAGGGTACTGCTGGAACGGAGCAACGTTAATCCTAACATAGCCGACACTAGGAATGGCCGAACACCACTCATGTGGGCTGTCCAGAATGAGCACGAGGAGGTCGTTCGGATACTGCTTGAACAGAACAATGTCACTCCCGACACAGCCGACACCTGGTACGGCCGAACGCCGCTCTCGTGGGCTGCTGAGAATGGGCGTGGGGGGGTTGTGAGGATGCTGCTGAAAAGGAATGACGTGATTCCCGATAAAGTCGACACCTGGTATGACCGAACGCCGCTCTCATGGGCTGCCGAGAATGGGCATGTGGGGGTCGTGAGGATGCTGCTGGAACAGAACGACGTCAATCCCGACAAGGCCGACGCGGAGTGTGGCCGGACACCGCTCTTGTGGGCTGCTCTGCATGGGCATGAGAGGGTCGTAGGGATGTTACTGGCACGGAATGACGTCAATCCAGGCACTGCCGATACTGAATGTTGCCGGACACCGCTCTCGTGGGCCGCCAAGAATGGCCATGAGAGGGTCTTGAGGATGCTGGCGGCACGGAGCGATGTTGATCCCAACACAGTGGACACCAGGTATGGCCGAACACCGCTCTTGTGGGCTGTGGTGAATGGGCATGAGGGGGTCGTGAGGTTGTTGCTCCAACGGAGCGACGTCACTCCCGACACAGCTGACACCAGGTATGGCCGAACGCCACTCTCGTGGGCTTCCAAGAATGGGCACGACCGGGTGGTGAGGATGCTCCTAGAGCTTAACGACGTCAATCCAGACACAGTCGACACTGAGCATGGCCGAACGCCGCTCTCGTGGGCTGCCAAGAATGGGCACGAGGGGGTTGTGGGGATGCTGCTCGTACGGGGCGACGTCAATCCCAACACAGCCGACACTGAGCATGGCCAAACGCCGCTCTTGTGGGCTGCCAAGAATGGGCACGAGGGGGTCGTGAGGGTGCTGCTGGTACGGAACGACGTCAGTCCCGACACAGTAGACACCAGCTATGGCCGAACACCGCTTTCATGGGCTTCCAAGAATGGGCACGAGGGTGTCGTGATGATGCTCCTAGAACTGAACAATGTCAATCCTAACACAGCCGACACCAAGTATGGCCGAACGCCGCTCTCGTTGGCTGCCGCGAATAGGCATGAAGGTATCCTGAAGGCACTGTGGCAGCGGGGTGACGTCAATCCCAACACAACCGACACCGAGTATGGCCGAAACCTGCTCTCGTGGGATACCGGGGATCTGCGCAGGCAGGCTCTGGACAGAATCATGGAACTGGAAGACATCAAACCCGATACCGGGTATCGCCAAGCCCCGCTCTCGTGGATTGTCGTGCGTGGGTATGAGGGGGTCTTCAGGGCAATGCTGCAGCGGAGGGACGCCAATCCTGACACAGCTGATACCAAGCCTGGCCAAATGCCGCTCTCATCGGCTGCCCAGTATGATACGGCACAGAGAATGCTTGTGGATTTAGTGGATTTAGTATACGGTCACAGGAGGAACGAATATATTTGATTCCCAGACATGCCGCAAGCTTCTATTCACCACAGCCCCCCCGAGCTGCCCTAGCTATCTGAACCCCCTTCTAAAACGGCACGCATTTTTTTATTTCGAAAGGTAATTCTCGACACCTATCCTTACATCCACCAGACGCGCCCTCACAACGGGTGACCTGGTGAAACACATCTGAACCTATCACAAACACTTTTTTTATATCCCAATTGGCAAGTCACCGCCGACGCCAACCCTTTGGGTCATTCGCTTGGGATGTCTCGCTACCTCCTTGGCTCCACCAGATTGCCCTATTCCCTTTCGCATTTCTTGTCGTTAGGTTGTTGTTTAACCAATTTTGTATATATCCACGGTCCATCAGTCCTTTGCTATATTTCCCCCTACCTATATTTGGACCCTTTTATCCGCCTTTCGCCCTTCATGCCCGTTGGGCTAATTTGTTCCATGTCCGCAAGTTGTTGGCCTTGCATTTGCTTGTTTATTTCATACCTTAGCCGGCAATTGTGTTATATTATATGGGGGCCGGATGGGAGTTTCCTGGATAGGCATGAATTAGATATAGACACAAACTCTGCACACATTGTGGCGGGCTCGCCATAGGAATCAATGGAGAAGGGTCCATGGCACCTGGTTCACAAAGTTTGGTTCATTTTTCCTCCGCTTATCCTTCACCACTCCGCTATTTACCGCATTGCGAGATAAACATCTCTTCCTATTGACGCTAAAGACATTATAGCTTTTTGCTCCCGCTATCCTTTTTGAAACATCATGGTTATCACATATACACTCTCGTGGCCAAACATACACCCTCCCCGCGGACGCTGTGGACCTCCGCTACCCGGAAAGCACTGCGGAGCGTTTCCCTCTCCGTCAGAAGCTCAGCGGGGGGGGGGGTACCTTGCGTGACCTATGTTAAGAACTTGCTCCAGCAGAAAACCCACCATCATACTCACAATGTTCATAGTAACTGTGGAGTACTGAACATCTGCCCCCCAATATTGGTCGGGTTCTAAACCTGAGAGTCGGCATACGAATTTTACACCTTACAGTGTTGTCAATAGCACAATATGAAAATTTCACCCCAAACCCTGAGCCCCCTAACAGTGCCGGAATGACATGATTTTATCATACAATGTCAAGTCGTGTTGTAAACGGCTAACTCAGTATATATTTACTGTGAATTCTGATTAATAAGGTGCAATGCCGGGCAAAATTTGATAGTGTGGCTGGTAGCAGCCTGTTGCTTATAGGAGTTCATATCGCGGAAAGTGGTCGCTAGTTGAGCTTCCTAATGGCGAGTGATGGGATATGATGGATCTTGTGCTCTTTGGTTATATCCGGGAACAAGAATTTTTGATGTTTCTATGTTTCAGGGTGTATGTGGAAAAATAGAGTTGCGTTAGAAGACTGAAGTTCCTGTTCATATGTTCGGTCGAGGGGGGGGGGGTCCCTGAGGCATTAAGTCTCGCCGGCCAATGTCGTTAACTGGTTCGTCAGAAAGGGGCCACATGTTACTCTCGACGCCCGCAGTCGAGTGCACCATTGCCCAAGTGCCGATGTGGGGCTATTATGATAGGTCCATGCGGCCCGCGGAACTCCGGATAATGTGGGGCGCATTTCTTATTGTAGGCGGGATTAGGAAGTTTGTTTGTGTATACCGGAGGAGGGTTTCCTGTGGCTTTTAATCCTTTAACTGAGCGTAAAATAATAAAGTTTCAGGCGTTGATATTGTATTCTTTCAACCTTGCGAGTGCATTGTCATAAGTGAGTTGAACGGCACCTTTTGTCAAAGAGGATCCGGGACCGGAGGCCCAAAGCTGTCAATAACCAAAACAGGCTTTCAGAGATTAAAATGAAATCCGTTCTCGGGTGGAAAGTCATGCGTCATAAAAAAAAAGATTACATGGATGGTGTGCTATACATCCACCGTGCTGTCTCTTATCATGTAAGGTACATCTTATCTGAAAGGTCCGATCTGATGACCTGAATGGTCATTGAGCTAGATCTTTCCCCGCAGCCCTAACCCCTACGTTTGGGAGAAATGAGACATCCCTAGCAGCCCAGGCGGGATGGAGGGAGGGAAAAAAAGGGAAGGGAAAGGAGAACAAAAACGGAGCCGGCAGAAATACCTTTGACCTGGTCCAAAATACAAAAGTACGCTTCCTTCCTGGTCTCCACATTTTCCAGGAGTTGGGTGTCTTTGGGCTAAAAGTCTCTGATCTGCTCCGAAAGCAGTTAAATAGGTTCCGACGCCCTCGAGTTCTGGCGGAGCCTAGGTTAGTAATGCTATACAGTACTTTACTGTACGTCCCTCGTGAACTTTTTACTAATCTTGAGTGGATCCCCGATCTTGGACACCGGGAGGCGCAAGTGAGTAAGGAGCAAACACTCCCTGTTGGGCTGGGACCCTGTAACGGCAATGTCGTCCACCTCCTCGGTAATTTCTTTTTTCTACGAAGTTACGTCCAGAGAATACGGTAGTCTTTTGGGGAAGGATCCCTACGGGATTGGGTCGGGGTTGAGCTATGGTTTGGGCGGGGGCTTCAAATTGTGGTTGTTTGCGACCGGGTAGCCCATCCGCTCTAGGGGTAGGACGAGGACGAGCAAGAATGGCAGTTTATCGGTCCCGGCGGGGGTTTTGGCAAGGAATTTGGCAGAAGGGTGGGGAAGACGACAGGCCCCTAGTATACAAGTTGATAATTATGTTGTTATGGAATGAGGTTCTGCGTGGCCGGGGATTCCTGCCTGGCTTGTCGCAACCTGGGATGGCCGGCGGTGAGGCTTGTTCGCTACTGTTGGTGAGTGTTGGTTCGCTCATAGCTTCTCGCGATATCGCTGCTAGTGGGCAGATTTCTATCCGGGCAGATTTACCCGGCGAAAGAGAGTACTTATAATACTAGCGGCATACCCGCGACATGACTCTCTATTTCGTCTCAACAAACACACCCTAGCAGGAGCCCCCCAAACAACCAAAACAATACTCCCAGCAGAATTTAAAAATAAGATCTAGGAAATTCTAAGCACTCTACGACCGTGAATACTCAGGCGTGTCTATAGAGCCCTGGAGCTAGGAGTGGCAAGGCAGGGAGTGGGAGGGATCGGAGGATAAAGTTCCTGGAAAGCTTGACTATGTACTGTACTGTAATTAGGTGTTTTGGATAAACAAGTTCTCGGACTGTGGATCTCTAATTATTGGAGGTTTCCATGTTTTGTTGTTTTCTGCTGACTAACCTTGCATGATGGGAGTGCTCGAGTACCGTATTGGTCTTTCCTATTTTTTTTTATGGACAACTAGAGTGTCGTGTTCTACACAGCTCCCGGGATGTCCCCACCTGTTCTTGCTTCTGATTGGCCAAAATATATACCCATCAGCTCCCCATATTCGTGATTGCCTGATCTTTGTGAGTGCGGCTATCTCCATGTCGGTAAATGGACAAAAAAATCGGGCGGAGCCTCAAGATTTTGGTGGGCAGTCATGTTTAAAAGCGCTAGGCGATTACGAATACTCGAGTACCGGTATTCCCCCACAGCTCCACGCGGTCCTTGGCAGAAAATCCGCAGCCCTCTACGATACATATCGTCACCATGAGGTCTTGCCAAGGGGACAGCGAAAATAATGTCGCGTGTTGTTGGGCAGGTGGCCCCGGCCAAAGCCTGCCATGCTCAAAAGTCACAGTATCGGGCGGACTGTGAATCGTGGTCTCAGGCCGGTTGCGGGCGCTGCCCCAGACTTTGTCGAAGTATCCGGGTATCCGCCGAACTTTGACTACGGTGCACCACAATCACGATAAAAAGATCGTGCCGTACGTAAGAGGTACCTTGTAGTGTAATGCGTGACAGTAATTTCTGTTATGATTGTGGAGATATACTCAAATGTGACTTTGAGGGAGGGAGATAGGAAGTAAGGAAGTGAAAAACTTGGGGGACTTTCTTCTTCGATTTCCCCTACAAAGAGTCATAGTTAGGATAAGGCTCTTCAAGCACTCTGAGTGAGAGCCCTTGGTCAGGCCAATGGTTGGCTTGAACTAAAGAGACGACAAAAACGAACAAGACCAACCGCGATTTCGACTGGCAGTCTATTCGAGTACCGGTATGATACTACAAACCAAACTATATGAGCGCAGGGCTTAGGCTGCCTGCACTTTAGGGGCAAAGAGCCCTGTGGCAAAGTAAATAACTGCGGATTGCGCAATTCTTGGCGGCACGGAATTTTGTTGTCTCACATTTCAAAGGGATACCACAATATCATTATAAAAGGTCTCGTATGGTAAAAGGTATCTTATCTTGTAATCCATGATAGCAATTCATAAATGCACTGTACCATTGCAGAAGATGTGCCCAAGTGTGGCTTTGAGAGAGGGCGGAAGGGGGGGAGAAGTAAGGAGTTTCTTTTCTGCTTGGTTTCTACTACCAATACGGTACTGGAGTACAGTACCGTATCTACAGCTCTTCAAATACTTGGAATGAGGATATTGTCTGTGCTCTGGTTGGGATGGTCGCTGGTTTGAACCGACGGGATCGCAAAAAAAAAGTGTGATTTAGAGGGGTTCCGTAGTACGAGTAAGCTACAAGCCAGGCTGTGTGGGCTTAGCTGCCCAAGGCTAGAGGGGTGGGAGGCTACGGGGAAGCAGGACGCCAAGTTTATCTAATTGTCGACGTATTCATAAATTTAGTTGCGGTCGAATAATTGGGTACTCGAGTAAGTGTGTTGTGGTGCAAGTACAGTACTCGTACAGTACCGTATTGGGGAGGTCGGCCACCGCGATATGGGGTGATAAATCGTAGTTATTCATTTGGACCTTTGGCGCCGGTTGGCGGACTTTTTCTTTTTTTCTTTTTCGTTGAGAGATCCAAGGCTGATCTGCAGGTAAAAATCAGTCATGGATAGCTGGCTGGGTACTTTCTTATCACCACCGATAATGATGGGAACAGCGCATACTTGTGCAACACCAGAATCCTATAAGTTACGGCCCCCTGTTTCTTCTGGTCCAAAAGATTTACCCAAACTTCCGGAGAAATTGGGTTCTCATTGCACACGATTCCTCTGTCTCTTACACCACAAGAAATTCAGAAAATACACTATCGTACAGATGTCAGGGCACCAGCAGGTCAACGGTAATATCAATTCCTTCAATACTATCAACTTCTTTACAGATACAGACATCGAGGGACGTCAAATCCTGCAGTGGTTATCGCCGCTTGAACCACAGCAACGGCACCAAGGTGTGCGGATCGAACGACTCGATGGCGTGGGAAACTGGCTATTAGAAACCAATGAGTTCAGAAGATGGAGTGATACGAAGGATGGTTGCGTTGAGCCGGTGTTGTTCTGTTCTGGGAATCCAGGGGTGGGGAAGACATATCTCAGGTAGGAAGGCCCCGTTTCAGGAGAAAAATAACGTAGATATCACTAACGATCGGCAAATAATAGCTCCCTAGTGATTGATAGCTTGTGTGATCAGGCTAAGGGAAAAGACATTGCTGTGATGGGACTCTACTGCGATTTCCTCGCGCAGGAGGAGCAGTCCGCCGCAAATATGTTGGGCGCCATCCTCAAGCAACTTGGCGGCAGAGGAGAAATCCCGGAGCATATACGGGAGGTTTTTCGAAATGCGAAAAAAGAGTTTGGCGGCCGAGGACTCCGGCTTCCTGATATGGTAGAAATTCTGAAGAAGGCTCTTGCGGCGCTAGTGCTGGGATTTATATGTATTGACGGCTTAGACGAATCCGCTCCGAAGCAGCGACGCGAGCTCCTTGAGTCACTGCGAGAAATTGTTCGGGTGTCACCAAATACGCGAATATTCCTTACCGGGAGGCCCCATATCCAGAACGAAATCGTGAACTGTTTTAGCGGGGCGGTTAGAATACCTATTAGTCCCACACAGGCTGATATTAAGAGCTATCTGAAGATGAAGCTGGATGCCGACACTGAGCCCAGTGCAATGGACGACAAATTGCGGGCGGATATTATGAGAGTCATTCCGGAAAAAATCTCGGAAATGTAAGTAAGAATATCGAGCGCATTCCCGATACAATTCTGTCTTTTTACTTACTATTAATGATTTCTAGCTTCCTTCTCGTCTCTCTCAACATTGACGCAATCTTGGGTGAGATTACACTCTATCAGAGAAGGAAAAAACTAGACGATATGACCAAAGGGAAGGATCTAGGGGATGCTTATGCGGCAACCCTATCACGGATGAAGGCACAACAACGGGCCAGATCCAAACTCGGCATACAGGTTCTAATGTGGGTATCGCATTCGGAGCGGCCATTACATGTGGACGAGTTATGCCACGCCCTCGGGGTAGAAGAAGGATCTGGCGACTTGAATATCCAGAACATTCCTACGGTAGAAACAGTGTTGGCATGCTCTCTGGGGCTCGTCACTATCGAGAAGTTCTCGTCTACGTTCCGCCCGGTTCACTATACCCTACAGGAGTACCTCTCCCATAATCCAAACTTGTTCCTTCAGCCCCACTCGATAATCGCAGAGGTCTGTTTAACCTATCTGAACTTTCAGCATGTTATGGGCTTGTCGACGGCTCTTTGTTCTGCCCCGCCGACTGCTCCTTTTGCCCAATATGCTTCTTGTTACTGGGGTACACATGCTAGGCGGGAGACCACTAAAAGTGTAAAGTCTCTTGCATTGAAACTACTCGACGGATATGATAAGCACATATCTTCGAAGTTGTTGTTATTGCATGAGATGCGCTTTTTGGACGCGCCGTTGGACAGGGAAGGGAAGCCTAGGGGATTTACAGGGCTTCATGGTGCCGCATACCTCGGATGTGCGGAGATAACAATCGCTTTATTAGAGAGGAACAAATGGGACTTGCAGGCAACTGATTTCAATGGTAACACGGCAATCGCCTGGGCTGCTAGGATGGGGCATGAGGTGGTCGTGAGGGTACTGCTCGAAAGGGACGGGATCGATCCTGACATAGCCGACACATGGAATGGCCGAACACCGCTCTTGTGGGCTGCCAAGAATGGGCATGAGGGGGTCGTAAAGATGCTCCTGGAACGGAACGACGTCAATCCCGACACGGTCGACACCAAGTATGGCCGAACACCGCTCTCATGGGCGGTGGTGAATGGACATGAGGGGGTCGTAAGGATGCTGCTGGAACGGAGTGACGCCAATTACGACACGGCCGACACGTGGAATGGCCGATCACCGCTTTCGTGGGCTGCCGAGAATGGGCATGAGGGGCTAGTGAGGATGCTGCTGGAATGGAGCGAAGTCAATCCCAACGCAGCCGACTCCTGGGATGACCGAACACCACTCTTGTGGGCTGCCGAGAATGGGCATGAGGGGGTCGCAAGGGTCTTGCTGGAACGGAATGACGTCAACCCTAACACAGCTGACGCCTGGGATGGCCGAACACCACTCTTGTGGGCTCTCGAGAATGGGCATGAGGGGGTCGCGAGGATGCTGCTCCAACGGGACGATGTCAACCCTGACACAGCCGACTCCAGGGATGGCCGAACACCACTCTCGTGGGCTGCCGAGAATGGGCATGAGGGGCTTGCGAAGATCTTGCTGGAACGGAGCGGCATCAATCCCGACATAGCCGACTCCTGGGGTGGCCGAACACCGCTCTTGTGGGCTGCCGAGAACGGGCATGAGAGGGTCGCGAGGATGCTGCTCCAACGGGACGATGTCAACCCTGACACAGCCGACTCCTGGGATGGCCGAACACCGCTCTCGTGGGCTGTCGAGAATGGGCATGAGGGGGTCGTAAAGGCACTGCTGGAGGGAAGCGACGCCAATCCAAACATAGCTGACACTAGGTATGGCCGAACACCGCTCTTGTCTGCTGTCATAAATGGGCATGAGAGGGCTGTGAGGATGTTGCTGGAACGGAACGATGTCAATCCCAACACAGCTAATACCGAGTATGGCCAAACACCGCTCTTGTGGGCCGCCGGTAACGGGCATGAGAGCGTTGTGAGGATGCTCCTCGCACGGAACGACGTTAATCCCAACACAACTGATGCCGAGTACGGCCAGACACCGCTCTCGTGGGCTGCAGAGAATGGGTATGAGGGGGTCGTGAGGATGCTGCTCCAACGGAGTGATGTCAATCCCGAGATAGCCGACGCTAAGTATGGCCGAACACCGCTCTCATGGGCTGCCGAGAATCGGCATGAGGGGGTCGTAAGGATACTGCTGGAACGGAAAGACATCAATCCAAACACAACCGACACCAGGTATGGCCGAACACCGCTCTTTTGGGCGATCATGGATGGGCATGAGGGGGTAGTGAGGACCCTTCTAGAGCGGAACGATGTCAATCCCAACAAAGCTGACACCGAGCATGGCCAGACACCGCTCTCGTGGGCTGCAGAGAATGGGTATGAGGGGGTCGTGAGGATACTGCTGAAACGGAGCGACGTCGATCCCAACAAAGTTGACGCTGAATATGGCCAAACACCGCTCTTGTGGGCCGCTGAGAACGGGCATGAGAGTGTCGTGAGGATGCTGCTGGAAAGGAGCGACGTCAATCCTAACAAAGTTGACGCTCAAAATGGCCAGACGCCCCTCTCGTGGGCTGCCGAGAATGGGTATGAGGAGGTCGTGAGGATGCTGCTGGAACGGAGCGACGTTAATCCCAACACGGCTGACACCGAGTATGGCCAGACACCACTCGAGTGGGCTGCTGAGAATGGGCATGAGAGAATTGTAGAGATGCTGCAGGGACGCGTCGATTTTGTTCTCAGATATCCCGCGAGCCTCCGATCGATAGAGCCCTTCTCCCCCGAGCCACCCAATCTCTCTGAGCCCCCTTCCAAAAGGGCTCGCAGGTTTTGATATCCATGGGTAAAAGTCGACACTCACCCCTCCATCTACCAGACATACCCGCTCAGTCGGGGAACCAACTTGACGAAGCAAACTCCTATCATGCTATGAGCTGTTCTTTATGTTCGGATTAAGACGATACCACAGGTGCCAAGCCTCTTGGTTCTTCTTTCCGAACGTCTCACTACCTCCCCGGTTGCTCCAAATTTATCTACTTTCTTTCCCATTTCTTCCCCGCTTGTTTGGATGCTGTTTAGCCAATTGCGTATACATCCATGGTCCGTAGGTGTTTTGCTATACTTCCCCCTGCCTATACACACACCCGTTCAATTCGCCTTTTGTTTCTCATGTCTCATGCCCGTTGAGTTAATTTGCTCCATGCCTGTCAATTATTGACTTGTATTTACCTGTGTTATTGCGTCACTTAGTCGGAAATTGTATTATATTATATGAGGGACTGGTGGAAGCTTCCTGGATGAAGACATAAATTAGATATAGGCAGGTACTGTACGCATGGGGGCAGGAACGCCCCATGAATCAACGGAGGAGGGTTCATGATGCACGATTTACTGATTTCTTTTCTTTTCTTCTCTACCATCTATTCTTCACCATTTACCTATATAATAATACATTAGAGGCAATTCTTTCTCCCTGTTGATGACATCAGAGTTGTTTTTGCTCCCACTATCTTTTTCCGAACATCACAATTAATACACGTTGCCCTCACCGCCAAACCAACCCCCCTCCCACCCCCTTCCTGTTAGATCGCCTATAGGGCATACCGTTCGGCTGTTAGATGGTGCAGCTTTGAGTGGTGGCGTGCGTTGCCAAATGCCACAGCAAAATTGTGAAAAGTTGAGGCAAAAGAAGGAAAGGAAGAAGTCGAATCCTAGCAAGACAAGTTCAATTAAGTAAAACTGGTATTTTGATAGAATTTATAAACTGGTGCCTTATCACCCTACCAAAATGTTCCCAAACCGCGGTTCCAAATTTCCGAAAACCAGTACTTAGAAACAGCATCCAGCCAAACATGCAAGCCAATTCAAATGAAGCCTCGCCGAACAGCCCCTAAGTCTTTTCGGACAGTTTCGACTAATTTGTGACACTACTTAACCTACAGAAACCGGCCCCACGTTAATATCGGCGTCCACATTCGAGTATATAGTATCGTAGTCCAGGTCAGGTATAATACAGTACAGTACAGTACAAATAATTATTTATATGATTCATCCAAGCAACCCACAAACCCCTAGACAGCGTAGCTGAACAGTATTAAACTACGGCCACACCCCCGTGATTGGTTTTCCTTACATATGTGATACTTTTATTTTGGAATGGAGTGGTGTATTTCTTATTTTGGGGGAATTGGGACACCCGGTTGCGCACACGAAGGAGGTTTCCCATAGATTCAGCTCTAAAATGACACTTGGGTCACTAATATTGCACTCTCTCAGCATCGCGAGCCTGTTGAAGCAGTAAATTGAATGGTACCTCTCGTGAAAGAGGATATATAGTGGAATTGGAGGATAAAAGCTATAAAATATTAGAATAGGATTTGAGACATTAAAATGGAATCCATTATTGGTTAGTAAGTCATGTATCATGACAAAAAATGTTCACATTAGTGGATCCGGCTGGGGCAAGGAGCTAATAGTTTCCAGCTCCTTCGGGATCTTGAGGGACATATTCTTGCTGTGCTGTACTGTGCGGTCGGACTCGTGGATTGCGACGATATAGATTACGACGAAAGTGCGTGGACTAGATATTGGAAGCGTGGAGCGGGTCTTCACCTTGCATTTAAGCCCGCTGGTTTCAACACCGCCTTATGTGGGGAGGTGCCTCCCCCGCCACCTTACACAAGAGGTCTCGTATAGTACTGCACTGGTACATCCCTCGGGGGGGGGGTCTTTTTTTACTGACCACGAGTGGACCCCCTATCTTGTACACCGGGAGGTCTAAGTGGGTCAGGGCCTAAACCGGAGGTTTGGGTTAGGACAGGAAAACGGCAATTCCGTCTACCTCCTTGGTAATTCTTTTCTTTCTTCTACTATACCAAGTTGTGCTCGGGGAATGCGGTAGTCTTTGGGGAAGTATTCCTACCTGTCCGGGCCGGGGTTGTGTTATGATTTAGGCTGCGACCTCGAAGTTTTGGTCTTTGCCACCGGGGAACACTTCCATCCTAAGGGTAGGACGAGGACTGACTGCAAGTTGTAGTCCATCTGGTCCCGGTGAGAAAATTGTCAAAGAATATTTTACAGAAGAGTGGGAAAGACAACGAACCCCACTGTGGATTCATAAAATGTCTTCGAATGTAGAGCTGCACGGGGTTGCCTATGAAGCCTGTGAGGGAGGTCTGCGAGGCAGATCGCAACCTAGGATGGCTTGTTGGTTGCTATTGGTAAGTATGAGTGTTTGGCCGCCAGTAACCGCTCACGATACCGGTGCTTTGTGGCAAGTGCCACTCTTGGTCGCTTGGCTAACTCAGGATTTTTGGAGGAGGGGGAGGGAGTGGACACCTCAGATTGTAGGACATAGGCATAGTCTCCATGGGGGCCTGGGAGCTCAAGGGGGGGTTCGTCCCCTGAGCCCTCTCTTACTTGATGTTCGTTAAATCTATCTTTATTACTACTCTTTTGTGTTTGCAGTGTTCTAGCTAGTATCCCCAAGACGAATAAATGCTGAACGCCTCCGGTCAAATCGAAACCAAAGATGCACTGACTTTATAGGAGAAACATGGGCACATTAGCCAGATCTAGTAGATTATTGGCATGGTAATTTTGAAGGCAATAGTTTTATAGCAGGGTTCGCAAGCGGCAAGTCCAGCTTCTAGAGTTCTAACCGGGCCAAGCCGGACCACAGATATCTACAGGGCTACGAGTGATCGAGCATGATTTGTCTCAAGCTTGCGAATGTTTCAGGACATGTGTCGACACTGATGTGGCTTAAGATATTGCAAAAGGGTAATGGTAGTCCTCAACTTCACGATGGGCTAATTTGGTGCGGAGGAAGTCTCCCTTTCCCGAGTAGTAAACTCGAGTCCAGGCCCGAGAACGGAAACCCATTCTTGATCCATGAAAGTACAACCGCAACAATTCAAAGAAAATATTATGGGCATGACCTAAGAGAACAGAGAATACGGTATTATTGAAAAAGTGATGTACAAAATATGGTGCGGATTGGATATTTCAGCGAGGTGCGTGTATACATATTGATCGAAAATTGAGCACAATGTGAAAAAGCTCCTGTGCCACTGTATGTTGTTGGCGCTTCCTCCCTAAACAAGCGCTGCCAGCTTCCTTCCTTCCTTCCTTCCTTCCTTCCTTCCGTCTTGGGAGAGGGGGGGAGGCGCTGCCCCCTTTCTAAAAAATGCAATCATTCTAACACATGACCGGACTCCGGATGTTGTAGTATCACGTTGGAGATCGCTCGGCTATGCATAGTCACCTGTTCCTAGTTCCTTAGACTCATTCTTTTCCCTGTGCCTTTTCCTTCACGCATGCATACACACTCACTGCTCAATATATGTTCTTCCCATATACCAACACTGGGTATCTAAAGATATCCGAGTGATCGAGTATGATTACTCCAAATTTGCGAAATGTTTTAGGACATCTGGATACATTGACATAAGTTGAATGAGACACTAGTGTATGCGTCAACAGTCTCTAGGCTGGCGTTGCTGTGGTTGAGACTGGTGTGTTATATTTCACAGGATTGCCTTTAGGAGTTTGGAGTTGGGGGGTAGCCGAGTGTAGATCTTTGTGCGAATTCGTAGTGTATAGTCTAGTTATATTATCTCCTTAAGAGTCGAATCTGGCTACGTAGTCGGGATCAGCACAAATGAAATGGTTTGCGATGAGGAGTCGTCGGGGCACAGTATACTTTGTGAACCCGATGGCGAAGAAGATGCCAGAATGAAAAACCCTAGGGAATTGAGGTTGGCAATGATACCGAAGTGGTGGGAGAAGATGGCTTGAAAATCAAACGAAGATTGTGAATGTGCTGGTAATTTATGTACATTATTTTTGATGGTAGTGTAATCCTAGTAGTATAAGTGTGAGTACGAACCGGCGTATGATACGAACGGGCAGCGTGTGTGCGAGAGGTGTGCGTACGGGCGAGTGGGTTGCATACAGTAGGGCATTTGTGCGGAGGGGAATTTTGGGTTACCCTCCCGTAGTGGTTTTTTCTTGGTTTGCCTCGCTCCCAACAAGCAACCTTTCTTTCTTTTTCATAGACAATACAAATCTCTTCCTACTCCAACCAGAAACGCAACTGAGCGATCCTTTTCATCACCATTACATTTTAGGAAGACATTGCCCAATTTGAAATTATCCAGCATCTACGCCACGCTCAGAGGTTGAGATTGTTGGAATGTTTATGATTTGTCTTTATGGGCTCCAGACCTGAACTAGCAAAAGGTATCCTCAGATCTTTCATCGCATTGGAGGATATTGGCAAATATCTCTCGATGCCTGTGGGTATTTGAAAGCACTTTCAGGAATATTCAGGTATCTGTAGGTATTTGAAGATATTTGCAGCCATCTAAAGGTGTCTCCAGATTCCTGCGGGCATGTCTAGATATCTGGTACTGTCAGGGGAGAAAGTTAGATTTATAGGTTATTTGATGTGGATACCTATATTTGTGTTGTAGCCGGGACTCTTAAGGCTTTGCTTGGGTTGAGTGTTCTGGGAAGGGTTTACTGGAGAAAGCTTTTTCACCTGTATGGGACTTCTTTCCCACCTTCGAGCACGCGATTTTCCGACAAGTGAACGAACACATACGAAACAAGTGTGAATAGGAACAGCTTTACTACTGCACAAGTAGGAAATGGCCAAAGTGCCGTGCTATCCCACGCCATCGACGACCATTCGTTTGCCTTTACCTTCTTTTCGATCTATTTGTTCTTTTGTTTGTACAATCTTCTACCGACCCTCAACCGACACATTTTCTTCCCTGGACCCGAAAATCGACCTTCCAGCACCCACCGGCAAAATAATTACTAACTGCATGGCAATACTCCGAAAGCCTGTAGGCGGTGCGGCCACCATTCATGGTGCCTGTAGAGTTTGGCAAAGCGTAGCCTCAAAGCTGAATTAATTAGTCTTACACCGGCCTAGTCCTGCTCTGCGGTATATCTCTACTCAAGTGTAAGCTATTTGCTGGCCGGCCTGGCCGCTCACGACCACAGAATAGGAATCCCCTTTGGTGTGATGCCTGCTGGGTCCGGGCGCTGGCCGATAAGTTAGTGGATGATTTTAAACGGCCACGACTTTTGAAATGGTTGAACGGCGAAACGGCGAAACTAACGAAGCGGAACACAACGACGTTAAGGAACGCAGCAGAAAAGCTCTGGTCGCCAGCACATGACTTTGGAAGAGGGATAGGCAAGTTCTCTCTCATTCAACACTCCCGCTCTCTTGCTCTATTGCACAGCTCAACTAACCAACGAGAAGGGTAAACACAGGAGCATATACATCACAATGAAGTTATCCTCCCATCCTTCCAACGATCACCACACATATCCGTTCGCTTCCACGCAAGTCTCCCTTCCTTCTGCGTATTCCCAAGCTAACAAAAGAAAGACAGGCTACAAAGACTCCCACTATTCGTCGCCTCCGGACAGTTACCGCTCCTTCCATTTGAAGCTTCCATACCACGGGGAACATGATTTACTTCCAGCGGATGGGCTACTCCAAAGCATATCTCCGAAGCCTCTATCCGAACAAACGAAAACAACATCACAAACGCTCCGAGCCAGTGTTCCCAACCGTCCAGTCCGTCCGTCTTTCGGCCCGGACGGGACGAACTGTAGTGCATGGGAGGATGCCTGGGACGGATAGGCATCTTGACGTCCGTCCAGACCAGTACCCAGGACGGAGGGTTGGGCCCTACAGGTGTCTCAAGACGGGTAATACGCCGGATTCCTACAGGTGACTGCCGGTGACGGCCGGGCCCTGTAGATGACGGCCGGGAGATCCTATTTGTATTAACACTGCAGGGCCCGGGCTTCAACCCTTGGACCCGACGTCTTTATGGAAGAAGGACGACACGCCATGCTACCATGGCTCCCACCCTGACCTTGAATCTCGTGATATTTGGGAGCACTGCTCCGAGCATACGAGCAGGTTCTGAGCATGTTGGGTGGGTTCCGAGAATGTCGAGTAGCACCTGCGATTTCCAACACGCTGCGCATTTTCTTCCATTTGCCGTAACAAATCACGCCGGCTTTTGAGGTCTAGACTTCCAGGAGATGGCCGAGATGTTCTATGGGCATGGCCCGGAAGCTACTGATATAATTTTCGCTGGGGTAGTGGATAGGATGAGGGGTCCTAGGAATCTCGTCACTCTTGACAATTCCATACAATCAATGTTCGATAACGGCAGCTTAAACCCGACATCCATGACACATCAAGTATCCTGGTACCCATTATCAATGACCATAGAGGGGACTACTGGCTCGCTGTAAGTTACCCTAGTGGGTTGGATACACCTGAATTCATATGATACAGTCAACAAAGGTCCCACGGACTTGCAGGGCTAGGACAGTGTCCGGTTAACCTGGGCTAAGGCTGAGTTGGGTTGGGTTGAACCTTCGTTAGGTTTAGGTCGGATCAGGTCGACCCATTTTCAATAGGGTCAACCCAGTGGAAGGCTTGTCCCTATTTCGCTCTCTCCCAGTCCATGCTCCACTTGAAGCGCCTTTGCACGAATGCCGAGCCCACCGAGGTATGATATAGTAAATGCGCCCCCACGCACTGGAAATTCCTTGGCCCCCCCTGCCTTGTCACTCCTCTCAATACCGGCAATGGGCATCAGATGTAACTATCGATCAAAGGTGTGATGCAAGTATCATACCTAGTACTGTACATTAAAAGTGGGGTTGAAGTCTTCGTGAAACATGGCTCGCACTACCAAGCTGCCTGGCAAAAGTGCCTTGTGATGGGGTTGACCTTGACTATTATTTTTTGCATCCGATAACAATGTTAGTACTATCACACCAAAAGCATTCAAAGTTAATAACCGTGACATCACGTTGAAAGTTTTTGTCATTGTCGCATGTCGTACTAAGGATATCTTGACCAATAGAATCAGTCAACAGAAAATAATAGTTGGCTCAATTCTGAGAGCATCACAAACCATACCGATGGTGCCGTAATCACAGTTCTCCTATGTTTCTGTGTTTCTGCTCTTCTGTTCTTCGACCTCCTAGTACTACCCTTCGCCCGGCCTTACATACTCGGGTATAGAGGTAAGTGATGGGAAAGGCAGGGGTTTGAGGTCCCCGTGCTCATGACCGTCAGAGGGAAAAAATTATTTAATTTGGTAGGCACAGCTCTAAGAAGAGTAAAAAGCTTTGAAATCTCGAACCCCTGTCTTTCCCATCACTAACTTCCACCCCCGAGTATGTTGGAGCCGGGTCGGCAAACAAGGATAGTAAATTTATTGAACTCATATACGACATATTTTCATTTTGCTCTTGAAGCTCTTCCACCAAGTTGTATCCTCCGAAAATAAAACAAGGCAAAAAAGGTAAGAAAGCAAGGGAAGTGAGAATTGAGGAAACGAGAGGGGTCAAAATAAAGGAGGAAAATGAATAGGAGAGGAAAAATTCAAAAGAAAATGAGATGGTTTGCATAAGTTAGTATATAATTGGTTCTGAGGTCGTAAGATGAATTGCATTGCTTAAAGGTTGGTGTGGGGGTTGTCGAAGGGCGGGGACAACATTGACAGGAGGTTCAAAACGCGAGGCTTGAGCCATGTGTCTTAAGGTGGGCTAGCCACTTTTGGCGGGCAACCCGCACTACCTACCGTAGCGCACTCGAATTCTCAATGCTATATTCGACACAAAGTTATAAGTTAGTTGGTAACTTTGAAGACCCCTCGCTATCCGAGTCAATCAATCGACCTTTCATCCCTGCTCCTATCAACAGCAGTCAATCGGTTTAGAAATTCAAGGTTGGCAGCAAAGAAAAGAACTCTAAAGAAGACATTCAGAAGCGAAATATCCCACACAGCAAAGAAAAGTGGATTATAATCGCCTTCACCACCTCCAGAACATTGCTCTCGCTGTTTAAATGATTTGGTGGCCTTGGACTGCAGTTAAGGGTATCCTTGTCCGGGCATGTGAGTCCCTATAACTTTGATAAATATTCCCGGCACCGGCCACAGGCGCATCCCATCATCCTGGGAGATTTTTGGGATTCGTCAAAGATGTATAGAAACACATCCCACTGTCCCGGATTACGGGAGGTTTCTCTTTCAGGTGGAAATTTAGAAATTTCTAACCCTTGCCTACCTAGAAAACACGCTCAGTGTCCTTGATTTTCATCCTATTCTAGCCCAAAGCGCAGCATCACAGTTGTTCAAAGGTACGGCCGCTACTACCAGCGGTCTATCACTAGATGGTCAGTGGGAACATTGCCCATCTTGTACAAGGCTGGAAAGTGTCAATTTCGGAATTTTTGCTGTAGGCAACAGAGCCGCATTTATGTAAAGGCGTGATACTAGGTTGTGAAATGCCGCGCCCCTTGGTCGCATATGAGATGCGCAGGTGGCATCATGAGGCTCACGAATGGGGAATCAAAATCATTTAACGGGTACTGTACTGTACCGGTACTAGGGGTTGGAAAAACGTCTGTCGAACTCTTGGCGCGAAATCACATAGTAAACACTGCCAAGAGTTCGACAGACTTGCCCGCGACTCCCGGTACAGCACTCTCCTACCGGTAGGTGATTTGTTGAAATTTTTAGTTCATTACTTTGTAGGTTTTTTCTCCCCCCCCCCTTTCTTTTTTTTTTTGAAAAAAAAAAAAAAAAAAAAAAAGAGGATTGTGTCCGCCATTGCTCTATTTCTCTCTCCCGGATGCTTCGTTGTCCAGGATAGCTCGCTCGGGATTTCTTTTGATTCATTATTTAATTCACAAATTTTTTTTTTTTACTCTACCGCCCTCATAAGTCTACCATTGACCATTGTCCTTGAGGATTGATCACAATGCCCAATGCAACTCCGCAATCCCTCTGACCCTCCGGTTGGGCTGGGGCCCGGCAACGGCAGTGCCGGCTACCTCCTCTGTAGTTTTTTTTCCTTTCTACGATGCGAGGTTCTAGTTGGGTTGGGCTGGGGTTGAGCTATTGTTTGGGCGGGGACCTCAAAGTTTCGGCCTTGGCGACCCAGCAGTTCATCAGCCCTGGTGGGGGCTTTGCCCGCGATTTTGGCAGAAGGACGGGGAAGCCGTAGGGCTCCACTATCTTCGAGTGTGGGACCCCACAAAGCCGCCCGGGAGAGATATCAGGGAAGGCCGGCAATACTCGTTCAGCACCATTGTTGAGTACCGGTATGAGTGTTCGTTAGCCTGTATCATAGCTCCTCACAAGGTCGATGTCGGTAAATAAATTTCTAAATCAACACGATCCACATCATGAAAGAAGGCACAGTACATAACTTCTTTATTTCGCATGCCTTAAATAGCCAAACAATGGAGAAATTTGAATAGGAAAGGTAGAAAATTCTAACCACTTTACGGCCATATGTATGTCGGGATCCATATAGTTCTTGCTGGTAGTCATTGCTCCTAATTCGCTAAAAGCTATTACTCGCCGAAAAAAAGGTCTGTCCCCGGCCTTCACCCGCACGCCAGGAGGGGGGGTTCAGAACTGTGCTTCACTGACGTTGCCATGAGCGAAAGGTGATTCAGAACTCCCCTCCCGGTGCACAAGTAGAGGTCGTGGACGGACTTTTTTTTTTTTTTTTTTTTTTTCCTGGCAAGTATGAGGGCTCAGGGATGCAGCACCCTGAGCGAGGCTTGGCAAATATTGGTGGGTATCATAGATTTGGATTGGACGCGTGCAGAGCCTCCCCAGGGATGCTGCCCCGCTCAGGGCTAACACGGTCAACGGTATTACGCCAGGACTGCAAAATAATATCTCACCTCGTCGGCCGGCAGCCTAGTCCTTGCCAAAACCTGCCGACTTCAAAAGTCACAGGAATATGATATCATAGGCAGACTGTAAAACCCTCCCGCGGGGTGTGAACACTGCCCCAAACTTTTCTAACATACCGTATCTACTAAACCTTCACCGTGCCACCTCACCACTCCCGCGTTCCTAGAAACTGCCCGATAGAGTAGACATTCGGTATAACATTATAAAATATGGATATCCTACGGCGGAAGGGATCTTGCCGTGGAATCCATACTACTCGTAGCAATTCCTGTTACGATGTACAGTCACCCGTCAAAAGTCTTCGCGAGGGGCTGACTAAGCAACACCTCAAAACTCTCGAGTACGGTCACGGTCGCATGGATTGTCTTGTATTGATCGATTCACAGCCATGTCTTCCAAACCGTAAACCCAGTGAAGAGAAATGTCTGAAGTGCTTAAAGACATGATAATTGCCTTCTTTTGGTGCTTTCATAATTATTTTTTTGTTACGAGACTAGTGGAACGATTATGTAATTAAGCTTGGTATCGAGGGCTGGATCGCGAACACTTTTGACAGGTGACTGTACTATTGTAGAGACGTGCCGTGGGTGCGACTTAGAAGGCGAAAAGGAAGAAGAAAATGAGGACTCTTTTTTTCCCCTCGGCTTCGGCTACAAGCACACTATTGTACTATCCCCTAATTTGTATGCAGATTTCGCAGCTTTTTAGCGTGGTTAGTAGCATAGGTTAACCTCAGATCCTTACCCAAGGTAGTATGGCCATGGAACTCTCGCTGTGACCTGACCAGTAGAAAATATCTCGGCGATTGCGACACTTGAGCTATTCCTAATCCCGGAATATTCTGAGGAACTAAAAAGCGACAAATACAAACGAAGGGATAGCTCTTCAAATACCGGCACTCGGAGTGAGAATATTGTCCGGGCTCTCGAATCGGCTGGTTGTTGGTTTGATCGGATGGGGTGACGAAAACAAGCAGTGGGGTTCGACAAGTAATTATAATACCGTAGTATACGACAAGTCAGGTTGTGCTGGCTTAGGTGCCTAGGTAAAAGGAGGCAGAATTCTGACTTCGGATACCGTAGCAAGGTAAGTGTGTGTCTGTGTGTGTCATTTTGCGAGGACAATATTGTGAGCAGCAGATACCGTACTCTAAGGTACTGTAAATTATGGGCACTAGGTGTAGTAAAGGTAAATGGCAGGTAAGTGGCAGTTATTCGCTCAAACCTTTGATACGAGTCAACAATTTTCTCTCTCCGAGATCCAAGGCTGATCTGTAGGCAGAATTGGTAGGTGCTTGTACTGGTATAATGATTGAAGCAGCGCATGATCGTGTAACGCTAAAGCCTTATAAGTTACAGCCCCATCGCTCTTCATGTCCTAGAGATGCCCTCAAACTTCGAGACAAGCCAGATTCCCACTACTCTCCCGTTCTGTCTCTCTCTCTCTCTCACAAAAAGAGGAGTTCAGATAATAAACCATAGCGCAGATGTCGCCAAGGTACCAGCAGTTCACCGGTAATACCAACTCATTCAATATTGTCAACTTCATTACAGATCTGGACGCCGAGGGACGTCAAATCCTGCAGTGGCTATCACCACTTGAACCACAAAAACGGCACCAGGGTGTGCGAACCGGCCGCCTCGATGGCGTGGGGAACTGGGTACTAGAAACCAACGAGTTCAGGAGATGGAGTGATATGGAAGATAGTTCTGTTGAGCCGGTGTTGTTCTGTTCCGGGAATCCAGGGGTGGGAAAGACATATCTTAGGTAGGAAGGCTTCATATCTCGGGAAAGATAGTGCAGATATCACTGATGATCAGCAATAAATAGTTCCCTGGTAATTGATAGCCTGTGCGATCGGGCTGTGGGGGAAGGCATTGCTGTCGTCGGACTCTACTGCGATTTCATCGCCCAGCAGGAACAGTCCACCACAAGTATGTTGGGTGCAATAATCAAGCAACTTGCCACCAAAGGGGGGATCCCGGAACATATACGGAAGGCTTTTCAGAAGGCCAAAGGAGAATTTGGCGGTCGAGGACTTCGACTTCCCGATATGGTAGAAATTTTGAAGAAGACTATTGCGGCGCTAGCGCGGGTATTTATATGCATCGACGCTTTGGACGAATCCACCCCGAAGCACCGGCGGGAGCTCCTTGAGTCACTGCGGGAAATAAGCCGGGTGTCACCAAACGCCCGAATATTCCTTACCGGGAGGCCCAATATCGACGACGAAATATTGAAATGTTTGAACAAGGCGTTCAGGTTACTCATTAGTCCTACGCAGGGTGATATTAAGAGCTATCTGAAGATGAAGTTGGACGGTGACACCGATCCCAGCGCAATGGATGACAAATTGCGGGGGGATATTATGAGAGCGATTCCGGAGAAGATCTCGGAAATGTAAGCAAGAATATAAAGCACATCCCCGATACAAGTCTGTCTTGTCACTCACTAACAACGATCTCTAGTTTCCTTCTCGTTTCTCTAAATATTGATGCAATCTTGGGCGAGGTTACACTGCATCAGAGAAGGAAAAAACTTGACGAGATGACCAAAGGGAAGCGGCTAGGGGATGCTTATGCGGCAACGTTATCGCGGATGAAGGCGCAGCATAGAAGTAGATCGAAACTCGGCATGGAGGTTCTAATGTGGGCATCGCATTCCGAGCGGCCATTACATGTCGACGAGTTGTGCCACGCCCTCGGGGTAGAAGAAGGATCTGTCGACTTGAATATCGAGAACATTCCTACGATAGAAACACTGCTAGCATGCTCTCTAGGGCTCGTTATTGTCGAGAAGTCCTCGTCTACGGTACGCCTTGTTCACTATACTCTGCAAGAGTACCTCTCCCATAATCCCAACTTTTTCCGTCAGCCCCACTCGATGATCGCAGAAGTTTGTTTAACCTACCTCAACTTTCGGCTCGTCAGGGGCCTTTCGACTGCCCATTGTTCTGCCCCACAAACGGCCCCTTTTGCCGAATATGCTTCTTGTTACTGGGGTATCCACGCTAGGCGCGAGACCGCCGAAAATGTAAAATCTTTGGCATTGAAACTGCTTAATGGATACGATAGGCACATATCTTCAAAGTTACTGTTATTGCATGGGATGCCATTTTTGGATCCCCCTTTGGATCTGGAAGGGATGCCCAAGGGATTTACAGGGCTTCACTGTGCTGCATACCTCGGATGTGTGGAGATAACAGTTGCTTTATTAGAGATGAATAAGTGGAATGTGCAGGCAACTGATTTCCATGGTAACACAGCAATCAGCTGGGCTGCTAGAATGGGGCATGAGGGGGTCGTGAGGATACTGCTGGAACGGAACGACGTCAATCCCGACACAGCCGACACCTGGAGTGGCCGGACACCCCTCTTGTGGGCTGTCAAGAATGGGCATGATGGGGTCGTAAGGATGCTGCTAGAACGCAACGACGTCAATCCCGATATAGCTGACACAGAGTACGGCCGAACACCGCTTTCGTGGGCTGCCGGGAATGGGCATGAGGGGGTCGTGAGGGTGCTGCTGGAACAGAACGACGTCAATCCCGATATGGCCGACACCGAGTATGGCCGAACACCGATCTCGTGGGCTGCAGAGAATGGGCATGATGGGGTCGTGAGGATGCTGCTGCAACGGAATGACGTCAACCCCGACACAGCAGACATCTGGAATGGCCGAACACCGCTCTCGTGGGCTGCCGAGTATGGACATGAGGGGGTCGTGAGGATACTGCTGGAACGGAACGACGTCAATCCAGACACGGCCGACACCTGGAATGGCCGGACGCCGCTCTTGTGGGCTGCTCAGAATGAGCGTGAGGGGGTAGTGAGAATGCTGCTGGAACGGAACGACGTCAATCCCAACACAGCCGACACCAGGTATGGCCGAACACCGCTCTCGTGGGCTGCCGAGTATGGGCACGAGGAGGTCGTGAGGAGGCTACTGGAACGAAAAGGCGTCAATCCAGGCACAGCTGACACCAAGTATGGCCGAACACCACTCTCGTGGGCTGTCAAGAACGGACATGAGAGGGTCGTGAGGATGTTGCTAGAGCGGGGCGACGTCAATCCCGATATAGCTGACACCGAATATGGCCACACACCGCTCTTGTGGGCTGCCAGGGGTGGGTATGAGAGGGTAGTGAGGATGCTGCTGGAACGGAACGATGTCAATCCCGATATAGCTGACACTGAGTATGGCCAAACACCGCTTTCGTGGGCTGCCGAGAATGGGCATGAGGGGGTCGTGAGTATGCTGCTGGAACGGAATGATGTCAACCCCGACACAGCCGACACCTGGAATGGCCGAACGCCGCTCTTGTGGGCTGTCAAGAATGGGCATGAGGGGGTCGTAAGGATGTTGCTGGAACGGAGCGATGTCAATCCCAATATAGTCGACACCGAGCATGGCCGAACACCGCTCTCGTGGGCTGCCGAGTATGGGCATGAGAGGGTCGTGAGGATGCTACTAGAACGGAACGGCATCAATCCCGATATTTCTGACACCAAGTATGGCCAAACACCGCTCCTGTGGGCTGCTAGAAATCGGCATTGGAGAATTGTAGAGCTGCTCCGGGGACGGGTAGATTTGGTTTCCGACTGTCCCGCAGGCCTCCGTGCAACTGAGCCCTTCTATCCCGAACCATCCGGCCTATCTGAGCCCCCTTCCAAAAGGGCCCGCTGGTTTTGACATCCATAGATAAAAGTCGAGACTCACTCCCCCATCTACAAGACGAACCCTCCTCGTGGGGGGACGAACTTGAGGAAGCAAATCCTTGGCCTGCCCCGAACAATTCTTTATATGCGGATTCACAAGTTAGCGCAGATGTCAAACGTTGATATCATTCGCCTGGAATCCCTCACTACCTCTTCGGTTCCCCTAAGTTAATCTTTATGTTTCGCATTTCTTGTAGTCGCATTGTTTGGATGCTGCTCAGCCAATTTTGCACATATCGGCGCCCCATTGCTGTTTCGTTATACTTCCCTCTTCCTGCATATACACCCCTTTGATTTGCCTTTTTCTTCTCATGCACATTCAGTTAGTTTTCTCCATACTTACCCATTGTTCACTTTGTATTTGCTCATTTTATTGCATAACTTAGCCGGCAACTGTGTTATATTATGAGGCGGGGATGGAAGTTTCCTGGATATAGACCTAAAGTATATAGACATGCACACCGTACATATGATGGGGGGGGGCGCTGCGGAGGGAGGGGGGGAGGGGTTTATGGCGCGTGGTTCGCTGAGTTTGGTCTATTTTTTCTCCTTTTACTTTTTCTGCTATTCCTCTCCGTTCACCTATTTACCATCTTGTGAGATGAAACTTTCCCATTATTAATATCAAAGACGTCCTAGATTTTCGCTCGCGCTATCACTCTTGAATACAGAATTAACACATAAGGCCCTCGCCGCTTAACCTACCCCCCTCTCCAACGCCCTCACTCGCGGGCTTTGTTGGTCCCCACAACTTGGAAAGCATTGCAGAGCTTGTCTTTTCTATATCAGAAACTCAATAGAAGGGCAACTTTGCGAGAAATCATGTTAAGAACTCGCGCCAGCAGCCAAACCACTATCGTACCCACGATGCCCACAATGGCGGCAGGGCACCGCGCACGACATCGGTCAAGTCCTGAATCTTAAAGCCCACATACAAATATTACACCTTACGAGGCGGGGCCACCAATCCAACAATATAAATTCACAACCCGGACTCTAACTCTAGGTAGTATTCGAAGAATCGGCACAGCACATGTCGTATTGTAAAGGGCCAAGATGTACTGTGAATTCCAAAGAAGAAGAAAATAAGCTTCATACCGAAAACCGCTTTCTAGCGCTATAAAATTCCATCCTTGGTAGTCGTGTCAAGGATTTCATCTCTCGGAAAGTACTGACTAGTTGAGCTTCCTGCTTGCGGGTGGGCTTCGGTTGTCGAACGGCAGATATTGGCGGATGCTGGACAAAGACTTAAAGATGGAGCTTGGTAGCCTATGTGTATGATTGTGTACAGGAATGCTCCACTGTGGAGGAGCAAAGTTGGGACAGTAATATCCTTATCAGCAATGCCTAGGGCCGATTGCGCATTTAAAAACCTGAATTTGATTTTCTTTTTCTCTTCCATTTCCCATGTGTAAATCCTTCCTCCTATGATACATCTCCATTGACATCTAAGTGGGGGTTTTTTTTATATGATAACGGCCTGGCTAACGGTATGTGGTTGGGGTTACGGTAAGTTGTCCTGTAGTATCGTGTTGGGTCGTATGGTGTGCTATGTGAATTTATGTTTCCAATCCCACTACTCATTCGGACGTACTGTTTGAATAGTGCGGTACACAGGCGATATCATACGGTATGTTACTGTAAACCACGCCCGGAGGACAAAATATATTGGAAAATGGCATTTTCCCACCTTAAATTTCGATATCAGGTATGATAATTATGATATTTAAAATCCTAAGTTATGTTTTTTTTTTCCCTTTATATGCCCGGGTGCAAAAAACCCTCTCCCAAACCACCTCTCCCAGGAGATCCATGATGATTTTTTTTGTACCAGTCCGGTTGGGGGTGTCTAGTAGGTTTGCGGTAAGTTGCCGTACTGTATGATATCACAATATTAGGTTGTATTGCATGCTAGGTAAACTTTTCCTTCCGGCCCTGCTCGGTGTCCTCACTCCCGACTTCAGTGAGGCGAGTGATGGACTGTGATGAATCTTGTGCGATAGGATGTGGTATTGTAGAGGGTGAGGTTTTTGCGATACCTTGTGTTTTAGGGTATATGTGTGAAAATGGGGTTGTGTTAGAAGGCCGAAGTTCCTGTCAATCTGTTCAATCGAGAATCCCTGAGGCATTAAAATGGGGCGTTAGTTAAGGTGACGTTTGAGTAGTGTGCGTTGCCAAACACCACAGCAAAGTTGTGAAAGCTATGGCAAAGGAAGGGGGAGATTGAATAAATTTTATGAACTGGATATTATCCTACAAAAAAGTTGTTATCGAACTGTAGTTCCAAAACTTGGAAAATCAGTTTTCGGAAACAGCGTGTAGCCAAACACACAAACCGACTCAAATGTTGCGTTGCTAAACCACCCCTGAGTCTCGTCGGACAATTTCCACCAATTTGTAGCACTGGTGAACCTACAGAAATAGCCACATGTTAGTCTCAACGTTCATATTCGAGTATACGATAGTCCAGGTACGATGCAAAGTCATGCGCTTAATTCATGTAGCCAAAAAAACTCTAGATTTGGTACTTGAAGAGTGTGAAAATACGGCGACACCCCCATGGCCTGCTTCCCCCACATATGTGATGCCTCGTTTCGGGGTGGAGTGGTGTATTTCTTGCCTTAGGGGGGATTAGAATATTTGTTTGTGTATACAGGAGGAGGTTTCCAATGGATTTTGCTCTCCGACAGAAGGGTGGAATAAGCTTTTGGTCACTGATATTGCATTCTTTCAACATCGCGAGTCTGTTGAAACGGTGAATTGAACGGCTCTTCTCGTCAGAGAGGGTATAGGATTGGAGGATAAAAGCCATCAAAAACTAAAATGTGATTTGAGAGATCAAAATGAAATTCATTCTTGGCTAGTAAGTGATGTATCATAACAAAAAAGGCACACATTGGTAGACCTATTTCGGGGGAGGAGCTAATAGTTACCATTTCGTCCACCTCCTTGGTAAAAAGGGTTTCTCCATGATACGAAGTTTAATTCGGGGAATACGGTGGGCTTTGGGAAAGCACCATACCCCCACCCGACCGGGCCGGGGTCGAGCTACAGTAGAGTTTGGGTTGGGGCCTTGAAGTTTCGGTCTTCGCGGCCGGGCGGCCCGCCGTCCTAAGGGTAGGGGGGGGGCTGACTACGAATTGTATCATAGTCCATCCGTCCGGCTCTAGCGATGGCCCTATCAAGGGATTTTGGCAGAAGGGCAGGAAGGATGACGGGCACCGGTTTGGATTGATATAATGTCTTCGAATGTGGAGCTGCAGAGGGGTGCCCGGGTGGCCTGCCAGGGAGGTCTGCGAGACTTGTGGCAACCTAGGATGGCCTTATTTGCTACAACTGGTAGGTATAAGTGCTGGTTCGTGGGTAATTTCTCACAGTATGAACGCCAGGAAACAGATTCATATCATATCTTAACACGACTCACGTTACGAAAGATTGTGCAGTACATAATGGACTCTTTATCTTATGTCAACCAACACACGCTAGCAGGCATGCCCGAAATAATAAAAACAGCAGAGAAATATGAAAAGAACAAGAAAACTCCAAGTATCATACCCACAACCGTATGCATATACGGCAATGATCCACATAACTTGGTCGGTGGTCCCCCGCTGTCCTTACCGGTCGTTGCTTCTGATTCGCGAAAATCTATACCTCATAGTGCCCCCATAGTCCTCCACAAGTTCCCGTGGATCTCGGTAGCGACTGGTGGAAAATTAGTGGCGCCTGGGGTTTTGGTGCTGGGACTGCGATATAATGTCTTCCCCGCCAGGCCCGTGGTTTCCTGAAAAATCTACCATCTTCAAAAGTCGCAGGACTAGACGAACAGTAAATCGTGGTTCCGTTCGGTCTGGCCTTCTGGCAGCTCCCCGGCCAGGGCCGCAGACCGTTGTGAACACTACCCTAAACTTATCCAATATACCCACCAAACCTCCACCGAGTGCCCTCACCTCTCCCACATTCCTAGACCCGGCCTAGCGTATAGTGTAGGCTTTCGGTATACCGCAATATCGCTATAATAGATATTTTACGATAAAGGACACCCCCACCACGTAATCCATAGTAGGAATTCTTGATCTGCTGTATCACCGTATTATAGATAGGGAGGGGAAACCTAGGGGATTTACAGGGCTTCACGGTGCCGCATACCTCGGGTGTGTGGAGATAATTGTTGCTTTATTAGAGTTGAATAAGTGGGATGTGCAGGCAACTGATTTCGATGGTAACACAGCAATCGCCTTGGCAGCTAGGATGGGGCACGAGGAGGTGGTAAAGGTATTGCTAGAATCGAGCGGTGTCAATCCTGACACAGCAGATACCCGATACGGCCAAACGCCGCTCTTGTGGGCTGCCGAGAATGGGTATGAGGCGGTCGTTCGGGCACTGCTAAAGCGGAGTGATGTCAATCCAAGCACAGCCGAGACTTGGGATGGCCGAACATTACTCTTGTGGGCTGCCGAGAATGGACACGAGGAGGTCCTGGGGATGCTCCTGGAGCGGAACGATGTCAATCCAGATACTGCTGATTCTTGGTATGATCGAACGCCGCTCTCGTGGGCTGCTGAGAACGGACATGAGAGGGTTGTGAGAATGCTGCTGGAACGGAATAACGTGAATCCAAATACAGCAGACACCTGGTATGGCCGAACTCCGCTCTCGTGGGCTTCCAAGAATGGGCATGAGGGGGTCGCGAGAGAGCTGCTAGAACGGAGCGACGTCAATCCCGGCATAGCTGAAACCAAGTGTGGCCAAACGCCGCTCTCGTGGGCTGCCGAGAATGGGCATGAGGGATTCGTGAGGATGCTGCTGGAACGGAATGACATCAACCCCGACACAGCCAACACCTGCAATGGCCGAGCACCCCTCTTGTGGGCTGCTGGGACTGGCCGTGAGGGGGTCGTGAGGATGCTGCTGGAACGGAAATACGTCAATCCCAACACAACCGACGCCTGCTATGGCCGAACACCACTCCTGTGGGCTGTAAAGAATGGGCATAAGGGGGTTGTGAGGATTCTGCAGGAACGGATGGGTTTGATTCCCAGATATGCTGCAAGATTCCAATCAACAGAGCTCTTCTCCTCACAGCTGCCCGAGTTGTCTGAACCCTCTCCCAAGCAGGCCTGCAGGTTTTGATCTCCGCAAATATATCTCCATAATTACCCTTCCATCCACTAGACATACCCTCTCGGCGGGGAATAAACATGAGTAAACAAATCCTAAGCCTATCACAAACAGTTCTTTATGTCCGGATTGACAAGGCGCCGTAGATGCCAACCCATTTTATCGTTCGCTTCTGATGTCCCGCTACCTCCCCCCTCTTCCCCCAAATTACCCTATTCCCTTTTGCATTTCCTCTCGTTGGATTGTTCAACCGATTTTGTATATTATATCCATGGTCCATCGATGTTTTGATACTTATCCCTCCCTGTATATACACCCCTTTCACGCCCCTTTCACGCCCTTTTCACCCTTCATGCCCACTGGGCTAATTTGTTCCATGGCCACCAATTATTGACCTTGTATTTTCTTGTTTTATTGCGTAACTTAGCCGGTAATTGTGTTATATTATATGAGGGGCGGATGGAATCTTAATAGATATAGACATAAATTAGATATAGACACAAACACTGCGCACATTATGGCGTGCCCGTGGCATGGACCAACGAAGAAGAGTCTATGGCGCGTGGTTGGGAGTTTGGGCTATTTTTTGTCCTCTCACGATTTCTTCACTTTTTTACCACCTATCCTTCTCCACTCATCTATTTACCACATGGTGATATGAAAATTTCCCCTTATTGATACCAAAGACATCGCACCTTTCTGCTCGTGCTATCCTTTTTGGATCATCACAATCAGCACATAGTGCCCTCGCTGCTAAACCTACTCCTTTCCCACGCCCCCCCCTTGCGGGTTCTGTAGGTCTCCGCCACTCAGAAAGCATCGCAGAGCTACTCTCTCTATATCAGATGCTCAACCGAAGGGGAGCCTTGCGGGAGACTATGTTAAGAACTCGCTCCAACAGCAAACCCACCATCGTACTCACAATGCCCATTGTGACGGCCGAGCACTGCTCACAACATCGGTCAAGCCCTGAACATGAGCGCCGGCATATGAATACCACAGTGCGATTTTGTTAATCGTGCAATATAAATTATAGCCCAAACCCTAATTCCCGGAAATTTTCGAATAATCGGTACATTTCGTGTCTTGGGTGGCTGGTACTGTACATATTATACCATGAATTCTAGGTATAAGGTAAAACACAGAAAATGATATCTAGCACTATGAGATTTAGTGCTGGGTGATGGCCTTTTAGTATAGGAGTTCATGTCGCAGAAGGTACTGATTGATTGACCTCCCCCGTACGATATCAAGAGGTTTCGGGTAGCCAACTTAGAGATATTAGGCGATCGCTAGGCAAAAACCCAAAGGTAGGGCTTTTGGCCGCATATGAGCAGGACTATTCAGCGGGGCACTACTGATAATGAGACAAGTTGGACACACGATACACTTATGTGATGCCTAGGTTCAATTGCGTATTTAAAAGCCTATAATTTGTTTCTTTTCCTGCGTATCCCAGGTGTAAACCCTCCTCGTCCCCCTCCCCCTCCTCCATCTCCATTGAGATCGAAGGTGTTTTTTTCATACGGGCCCAGTTAACGGCGCCTAGTAAATTTACAGTGGGCTGCTGTGGCGAATCGTATTAGGTCGTGTCGTATGCGAGCTTGTCTAACCGTTCAGCCTATATCGGGTGAGTGATGTGGTGTGATGGGTCTTGGGTATTAAATTACTAGTATATCCGGGAATGAGATTTTTGATATTTTTGGTTCAGGGTATATGGTTGGTGTGCTCTAAAACGTGCATCACACTTCTGGATGGAATTAGTATAATATGGAGATGAAGCAGTCTCTAGTTTAGAAAAAAATTAAAAATCTTCTGTGGGATTGAGAGAAAAAAAGATAATGTAGAGGCTTTTTCTAAGCAATAGAGGCTCCTGTGGGCCCTGGGTTAAGATTTCAAAGCAGGAGTTTTTGGAGTGGAATACTGCTTGAACAGCATAGCATACTGTCCAATTACTTGAGATTTTACTGGATTTTATTTTTGGGGAATAGAGTGGTGTACTTACTTTAGGCAAGTTTAGGATATTTGTCTGTTATACAATATATTAGAGAGTATTTCCTATGGTATTAGCTGTTTTTGGCAAAAGCCTGAAATAAGCTTCGATCATACCGTGCTAAGGTTCTTGCCAATTATGTAACTCTGCACAGTTTGAGAAATCTTGCAGCAGATCGATGACATGTCATACCTAAAACCTTGAGGGAAGATACCCATTCAATGGATGATTTACCAGACAGATCAAACTCAAAGACAATTCATCTACCTCAAGCTACTCAATGAGGTCTAAAAATTATAATGATATTAAAGCAGGATCTACAATACCTGTCGATAGTCTTTTAAAGCGTGTAACCGCCTCTAGGGGGATGCGGTAATCGTAGGGTTAACGAGCCTTGTTCTGTACCAAAGCGGTAACTAGCGAATCAAGGTCCGGAGGCTTTAGCCGAGGTTGTTGAATAGACTTCTTACTGTATTGCAACTACTGAAGTCTCCGAGATGTTTGGTAGGTCTTAAACTAAAGATTCTTGAAGCGAACTGAAGAGAGTAACTGTTCAACCAAGTATATTGAAAACTCTGTCTGCCGAAGTCTGCTCCTTCTAACGAGAAGAATAGCAGTTCTTAAATACACTTCCTAGGCTACCGAGAGCCTTGTTCTCATAACATAATAGACTCCAAAATGGTAGCCTTGAAACCAAACATAAAACATATAGAGTATCAAACCGATACTCGAAACCAAACATAAAACATATAGAGTATCAAACCGATACTCGAAACCAAACATAAAACATATAGAGTATCAAACCGATACTCGAAACCAAACATAAAACATATAGAGTATCAAACCGATACTCGAAACCAAACATAAAACATATAGAGTATCAAACCGATACTCGAAACCAAACATAAAACATATAGAGTATCAAACCGATACTCGAAACCAAACATAAAACATATAGAGTATCAAACCGATACTCGAAACCAAACATAAAACATATAGAGTATCAAACCGATACTCGAAACCAAACATAAAACATATAGAGTATCAAACCGATACTCGAAACCAAACATAAAACATATAGAGTATCAAACCGATACTCGAAACCAAACATAAAACATATAGAGTATCAAACCGATACTCGAAACCAAACATAAAACATATAGAGTATCAAACCGATACTCGAAACCAAACATAAAACATATAGAGTATCAAACCGATACTCGAAACCAAACATAAAACATATAGAGTATCAAACCGATACTCGAAACCAAACATAAAACATATAGAGTATCAAACCGATACTCGAAACCAAACATAAAACATATAGAGTATCAAACCGATACTCGAAACCAAACATAAAACATATAGAGTATCAAACCGATACTCGAAACCAAACATAAAACATATAGAGTATCAAACCGATACTCGAAACCAAACATAAAACATATAGAGTATCAAACCGATACTCGAAACCAAACATAAAACATATAGAGTATCAAACCGATACTCGAAACCAAACATAAAACATATAGAGTATCAAACCGATACTCGAAACCAAACATAAAACATATAGAGTATCAAACCGATACTCGAAACCAAACATAAAACATATAGAGTATCAAACCGATACTCGAAACCAAACATAAAACATATAGAGTATCAAACCGATACTCGAAACCAAACATAAAACATATAGAGTATCAAACCGATACTCGAAACCAAACATAAAACATATAGAGTATCAAACCGATACTCGAAACCAAACATAAAACATATAGAGTATCAAACCGATACTCGAAACCAAACATAAAACATATAGAGTATCAAACCGATACTCGAAACCAAACATAAAACATATAGAGTATCAAACCGATACTCGAAACCAAACATAAAACATATAGAGTATCAAACCGATACTCGAAACCAAACATAAAACATATAGAGTATCAAACCGATACTCGAAACCAAACATAAAACATATAGAGTATCAAACCGATACTCGAAACCAAACATAAAACATATAGAGTATCAAACCGATACTCGAAACCAAACATAAAACATATAGAGTATCAAACCGATACTCGAAACCAAACATAAAACATATAGAGTATCAAACCGATACTCGAAACCAAACATAAAACATATAGAGTATCAAACCGATACTCGAAACCAAACATAAAACATATAGAGTATCAAACCGATACTCGAAACCAAACATAAAACATATAGAGTATCAAACCGATACTCGAAACCAAACATAAAACATATAGAGTATCAAACCGATACTCGAAACCAAACATAAAACATATAGAGTATCAAACCGATACTCGAAACCAAACATAAAACATATAGAGTATCAAACCGATACTCGAAACCAAACATAAAACATATAGAGTATCAAACCGATACTCGAAACCAAACATAAAACATATAGAGTATCAAACCGATACTCGAAACCAAACATAAAACATATAGAGTATCAAACCGATACTCGAAACCAAACATAAAACATATAGAGTATCAAACCGATACTCGAAACCAAACATAAAACATATAGAGTATCAAACCGATACTCGAAACCAAACATAAAACATATAGAGTATCAAACCGATACTCGAAACCAAACATAAAACATATAGAGTATCAAACCGATACTCGAAACCAAACATAAAACATATAGAGTATCAAACCGATACTCGAAACCAAACATAAAACATATAGAGTATCAAACCGATACTCGAAACCAAACATAAAACATATAGAGTATCAAACCGATACTCGAAACCAAACATAAAACATATAGAGTATCAAACCGATACTCGAAACCAAACATAAAACATATAGAGTATCAAACCGATACTCGAAACCAAACATAAAACATATAGAGTATCAAACCGATACTCGAAACCAAACATAAAACATATAGAGTATCAAACCGATACTCGAAACCAAACATAAAACATATAGAGTATCAAACCGATACTCGAAACCAAACATAAAACATATAGAGTATCAAACCGATACTCGAAACCAAACATAAAACATATAGAGTATCAAACCGATACTCGAAACCAAACATAAAACATATAGAGTATCAAACCGATACTCGAAACCAAACATAAAACATATAGAGTATCAAACCGATACTCGAAACCAAACATAAAACATATAGAGTATCAAACCGATACTCGAAACCAAACATAAAACATATAGAGTATCAAACCGATACTCGAAACCAAACATAAAACATATAGAGTATCAAACCGATACTCGAAACCAAACATAAAACATATAGAGTATCAAACCGATACTCGAAACCAAACATAAAACATATAGAGTATCAAACCGATACTCGAAACCAAACATAAAACATATAGAGTATCAAACCGATACTCGAAACCAAACATAAAACATATAGAGTATCAAACCGATACTCGAAACCAAACATAAAACATATAGAGTATCAAACCGATACTCGAAACCAAACATAAAACATATAGAGTATCAAACCGATACTCGAAACCAAACATAAAACATATAGAGTATCAAACCGATACTCGAAACCAAACATAAAACATATAGAGTATCAAACCGATACTCGAAACCAAACATAAAACATATAGAGTATCAAACCGATACTCGAAACCAAACATAAAACATATAGAGTATCAAACCGATACTCGAAACCAAACATAAAACATATAGAGTATCAAACCCTATACTATCAGGCTAGAGGCACACCTCGTTTCCTGAAACATATTCAAAACTCAAACAATATCAACTGGTACATGAAAATCCTAAACCAGTAACCAGTACCGGTTACAAAGCGAAAAAAAAAAAATCTGTGCAAAAAGTAGATTTTTCTTGTAGTCATTGGGTAGGATTTATCTACTCAAGTGTTTATCTTAACCCCAGGGTTCCCATCCCCTTTTCATTAAATAAAATACATCTTGTGACTCGAATATGTAATATATAGGGATTGATGCCATATAAAGGTAAAATACAAAAAAAAAAAAAAGTAGGTTTAGAATCATGATTACCAACTATCTTATAAGTGCTGGTTCGCCGGTAACTTATCACAGGACCAATACCGGTGAACAAATCCCTAACCCAGCACGATTCACCTTATGAAAGAAGGCACATAATCGTTTATTTTATGTCCACTAACACACTACTATTCATGCCTTAAATAACCAAAACAATAGAGAAATGTGAAAAGAAAGACTAGAAAATTCCAACCACTCCGCGGCTGTATGCATATCATGTTCCACATAACTCAGTCGGAGGTCCCCAGTGGTTCCCGTGGTTCCCACTCGTGATTTCTCCCAAAATGCCAAAAGCTATCTCCTGGACCGGCAAGACAGTGAAATTTTGTGCTGCCCCTGTAGGTTTTTGAGATAGAGATTAGTAAGTAACTTTTTGTTAATGGATAAATTTCGCAGATGCGTGGACTTCAGACTATACTAACATTAGTTACACACATGACCACACTTACTCTGGTGTCACTGGGAAATACAAGTACGGTAGTGAGGTTGCCATCCAAAACCAAGCTTCTCGACCTTGATTTCTCCCCCCCCCAACTTTTGCCTTCTCTTTTGGGAAGGTGGAGTTGGGTCTCAACACCATCACCAGTCTCACGATCCTTCTCACCTAACTTCAAGCTTCATGGGCTGGGGTCCTTTCTCTCATTGGAACTTTAAAAAGAACATAGCTGGCATCTAACTACCAAAAGCCTTACCTCCTCCTCTTGGTGGCACCCTTGCCTACATAGCCAAGTTGGAGTTCCTACCTACCCACTGCCAGTTGCCCTCCCACGATTGGTAATATGCTATCCCTACCCAGCTGGATCAACTGGCGACTCGCGGTCGGTATTGCACTGTTTCAGGCTGGTAACTGTCTGGCTGGCTGGGCCTTACAATTTTCAATGGGAGCTGGTTTGCCTAGACTAGTACTCCTCTAACAACTACGGTCACCTTGCAACCACATGCTTGGAACTTTGGGTTGCTGGTGACTCCACTTTGCCCTCTTGTGGGCCGGGACATAGAAAAAACCAGTACTATCATCACCATCAAGGAGGTTTCTTTTGTTTGGGTTTCTATTGTTTTAGGAGTTTTCTGTGGGCTGTCTACGGGGGCTTGGACAGCGGAGGATAGTAGTTTTATAGGTTGGGTTTTCTTGTTGCTTCCTGCTAGTGTCCTTTTTGGACCTGTGTCTGGTTTTTGTTGCTAAGGGTGTGAGGAATTTTTTTTGCTTACTTTCTTGGCGGCTTGGCTCGGTGAGTGCCTGGGTTGGGTATCAAATGTGTGGTTGGTCCCAGACTAGAGGGACATGGGACGGCTTGTTTTTCCCTAGGCCAGTAGAGGAGGTTTTTGACCAGCATGTCTCAGGACCAAATTGGGGATGTGGGGCAATTATTACAGAGGTGCCCTTGTATTAGGATCTATGTATTAGCCAGACTGTGCCGTTATAGTGGAGGTTTGCACCCTAAGCAAATAAATTCGATGATTTGATAAAATAAAATAAAAGTTGCAATCCAAAACCTCATTCATATCTCAAACAGTGGCCAGGTGGCACATTTTAACATCTTGCAGTCAGGGCGATATCCCTGCAGATCCCTGATCCTGACTAATTCCCACACTGCTTGGCAGAAAATCTGCACTCCCGGTACTCTGTCATCAGTATCCATACCAGGACTACAAAATGAGATCTCACCTTGCCAACCCGTGGTCCTGGCCAAAACCTACCATCTCCAAAGTGATAGATATTGGACTATTGGGCGCACGCGGAAGTTTTGTGTATAGAGGAAGTGTATTTGAGGAAAGCGAGTATTCTTTCTATTCAGCTGAGGGGAGATTGTAACCGGTACAGGTTACTGGTTTAGGATTTCAGGTATCAGTTGATACTAATTGTGTTTTGAATTTGTTTCAGAAAACAAGGTGTGCATCTAGCCTGAGAATATAGGGTTGGATACTCTATATGTTTTATGTTTAGTTTCGAGTATCAGTTTGATACTCTATATGTTTTATGTTTGATTTCGAGTATCGGTTTGATACTCTATATGTTTTATGTTTGGTTGCGAGTATTGGTTTGGTACTTTATATGTTTTATGTTTGGTTTCGAGTATCGGTTTGATACTCTATATGTTTATGTTTTGTTTCAAGGCTACTGTTTTGGAGTCTTATATGTTATGAGAATAAGGCTCTCGGTAGCCTAAGAAGTGTATTTAAGAACTGCTATTCTTCACGTTAGAAGAGGCAGACTTCGACAGAGAGAGTTTTCAATATACTTGGTAGAACAGTTACCTTCTTCAGTTCTCTTCGAGAATCTTTAGTTTGAGATCCACCAAACATCTCTGTGATATCAGTAGTCATGATATAGTGAGAAGTCATTTCAACAACTGCAATTAAAGCCTCCGGACTTTGCTTCGCTAGTTACCACTTTCGGTAAAGAACAAAGCCCGTTAACCCTACGTTTACCGCATCTCGCGAGAGGTGGTTGCATTTTTTTAACTTCAGCAAGTTATCAAGATAGAGGACGTTTCAGGACCAAGTAAGGGCAAGGCCCCTGAGAAAGGTTCTCAACAGTGCACCAGGGATTCCAAAGGACGGTTCACAAAGACTCCAGCAAAAGAATAAGCAACAAGTGACGCAGCTGCTCAGCAGTTAGCAAGAGATGCTGCTGAACAATCAGCAGGAGAATCATCTCGACAACTACTAGAACCGCCAACTACTACCCACGGAGGGTACTCTGAATCCCCGAGAAAGCCTACAGGTACACAGGTACTTCCAGTACCACCAAGCAATGATCCAGATAGCTCCAATAGTGACAAAGGATCAGAAAGTATAGCTTCTGAAGCAGGTCCAGCAGGACTGGAAGCACCAGGACCAGGGGTCCCAAGACCACCAACTCCCAGGCCTAACCCAGTCATTACGGCTAAACTCAGCATCAAAGTGCCTTCACATAGTAAGTTTACTGGTGAAGGAGATGACCTCAAACTGGAAGCATTCGATAGATAGTATAACTTAGGACAGTTATATCTACCCTTAAATGGATTGCGAACAAGCGAGGCTGGCGGAGGAACCTATTGGATCCTCTATACTGAAGGACAAGCTCAAGAAGCAGCTTTCCAAGCAGCTGAGTATTTCGGTGAAGACATGACTAGAGAAGACCTTGTGGGTTTCCTACGAGAAAGATTCCAATCTTTCAAACAGAAAGATGATACCTATCGCAAATTCCATGAAATCACGCTAATTTATAATGGCAAGATACAAAGAATATCAACCATAGCAACCGATATGCTGATGTTTTGATCACGCTTACCTGCAAACACTATAAGCGATTATGCCTTCATTAAACAGTTTTTTAAGAGCATGCACGCGAGGCTACGACAAGAAGCAGAATTACAATATGCAGAAACAGATATGGTTATGGAAGTTATACAAAATGCGGAGAGCATAGATGCTACCCTAAAAAGCACTGGTAGTTACGGGAAGGAAAGGTTCGAAAAACTAGTAAAAGAATTCATTTCCAAACAAGAAGGGTGGAAGGGCAATCGGAAAACTAGCAACAAGCCCCACCCCCAACCTGAGGAACGAAAAGAAAAAGGTCTTTGCTATACCTGCGGAGGTAAAGGACATCTAGCAAGAGACTGTCCTAGCAAAGATGACAAGGGCAAAGGCAAGGGTAAGGCTAAGGTGAAGAAAGAAGTCACCTCCAACAGAATGGAACAAGAACAACTAGTGGAAGAGGTGTTTATCAATGGTATGGAAATAGAGGAAGAAGAGGAAGACATCATCACAATGGCCGCTAGACCAACAAATGTCAAACCCCATGATGCTCTTGAAGGAACGATGCACATCAATGGCAAAGAAGCCAGAGTCTTGTTTGATACTGGATCAATAGGAGCAAACCTAATTAGCGGTACCTTTGTGACCAGGCACGGAATTCCTTGCCAGGAATTGAAGACCCCGATCAGAATACACCTAGCTATGAAAGGACCACGGTTTGAAGGTCATAAAGAATGTTCAGTCAACATATCAGCAGGAAAGATGAGCGTACCAGGAACCAAGATGTTGGTTGGCAACCTAGCAAAATACGATGCACTAATAGGAATGCCTTTCCTGGAACAACACCAAGCACTAATCGAATGTAGGAAATTAGCTATCCTGTTTCCAAAGCAGAATGTTCGAATTATTTGCACACCTACTAGTGGTATGATCTGAGCAGCAGTGATCAGCACCGAAGATGTCATGAGCCAATACCTGGAAGTATTTCCTGATGAAATATAGGAAGATTTACCACCCCTAAGGAAGAGCAATCATAAGATAGATCTTCAACCAGAAAAAGAACCGTGCTCATTACCCACTTAGTCGATACCAAAATGATGGGTAACAGACATGAGCATATGGCTAAGAGAAAAGGAGAAAGCTGGAATTATCAAGCAGCAAGCAGTCTCATTGGCAGCACCCATGTTTGCTCACGAAAAGAAGGTTAAGAAATGTATGAGACCATTAGTGGACCTTACAGCAAGGAATGAGATAACGATTAAGGATGTCGAAACCATTCCTAACCAAACAATGATTTTCAATGCTCTAGGAAGAGCCAGATACTGTGGCAAAATTGATCTTTGTGATGCCTACTTCCAAATGAGAGTGGAACCAGAGGATGTGAACAAGAATGCTTTCAAAACACTATTTGGATGTTTTGTTAGTAAAGTAATGCTACAAGGAGATATGAATGCTCCAGGAACATTCATGCACATTATGTCCAATCTATTCGCCGACTATTTAGGATACTTTATGTGGGTGTATATTGATGATATACTCATATTCTCTGATACAGAGTCCGAGCATTTGAAACACATATCCCTAATTTGCGACAAATAAAAAGAAGCTCGATTCTATGCAAGCAGGAAGAAATCAGAATTTTTCGCCACCAGTACAGAAGTGTTAGACCATATTATCAATGACGAAGGGCTCTCACCAGCACCAGAAAAGATAGCGAAGATCGAAGAATAGACTATGCCACAAAACAAGAAATAGTTACAGGAATTTCTAGAAACGGTTAACTACATCAGTCAGTTTTTGCCACATATTGCAACTATTACATCACCATTAACGGAACTCACCGGAATGGCAGAATTTGTATGGACCGCCACCCAAGACCAAGCCATGGAAAATGTTAAGTGAAGTGTTGCAAAACACAAGGTTATGAAACCATTACACTATGATTCGGTACTTCCAATACGGCTAATAACTGATGCATCCAACACAGGGGTAGGAGCATGGGTAGGACAAGGAGAAACTCTCGAGAATGCCAGACCAGCGTCACTTCATAGCAGGAAATTCTCTAATGCCCAAATGAATTATGGCAAAACCAACAAGGAAGCCCTAGCGATAGTCGATGCACTGACAGCATTTCATCACCTACTTGCATGAAGCAAGTTTACTATCGTCGAAGATCATCTACCTCTGATGTACCTCAAAAGGAGCAGAACACCCGCGAAGAAACAACAGCGATGGAGAGGGTTCATTAGGAAGTACGACACTGAAATAGTGTATAGACCAAGAAAATGGAACTATTTAGCAGATACATTATCCCGTCTCTATGATGAGAATGATGATTACCCACATACTGCAAACAATCCCACAAAAGAAGAAGATTAGCCTACTACCTCACCTATTTCATGCATGCTTTCTTGTGAAGAACCTACTATCAAAAACAAAATGTCTCGATTTGAAGCCCGCACAGTTGAGCAAATTGGTGCACATTCAGAATGCGGAAGCGACTGCAGCCTGCAGCAAGCACAGCTAGATGCAAATGATTAGAGAAATGCCGAACCCCTAAATGATTGGGGAGATCATCGAAGTTATACCAGTGGTAGGAGTGAGGAGGAACTTGAACACGCATCAATACATTGGGCATTTTGCGACATACCCTTCTGTCCTGACCATGAGGAATTGAAACCTAAGACTAAGATCTACACGGGCTCCTCCTGCAACAGCCCACCGGTTATCGAAACTCCCCCTAACACCAATGATGGTTACAGGGACAAAGACACCCATTCATCACGCTCCCGTCTCGACACCTGTGCCGTTAAGGAGCGCATTAAAAAAGCATTAGGACGTGTCTCTCCCTCTACCAAACATCACTATTCTGAGTCTCTGGAGGATCCCGGCAATGAACTCCTTTATAGAGGACCTCTTGCATACCTGAACGAGGTTCCGGTAGTGGAACTGCCCTCCCTACCTCATGAGAAATGCGAGCTCTACAAAGTTTATGAAACACCTGATGAGGAAGAAGAGGTAACAGTATTAGAAAGAGTGGTGGATGAAAGGGATATCATCCAAGGAATGGATGATATGAAAAACATTCGGAGGGAACAGATGATCAAAGGATATAGGAATGACCCTATCTACCAACTAGCGAAGGATTGAAACCACACCTCACGAAATGGAATGATGCAATATTACAACATGCGTAATGGGCTACTTTACGTCATTACAAGAGGAGGAGAAGATTGCCTTTATATTCTGAAGGGACATGGAGTGAATGGAGAAATACTAAGAGAACTGATGATAGGGGAGATACATAATAAAGGACACCATAGCGCAGATAGAAACCTACAGTACGCAACGGAATACATCTACAGGCCGGAGATGAGGAAGGACTTCAAAGACTATGTCCAGCAATGTGACATATGTCAACTAAATCGAGAAAGGACTACATTACCTACGGGGAACACCCTTGTGCTTCCCTTTCCCTGCGAGATATTTTCGAGCTATGCTATCGACTTCATGAGGCCTTTCATTAAGCTGAAAGGATATGATTCTGTATTGGTGGTAGTAGACAGAGTAGTTGGTTTCAGCTGGCTAATACCAACATCAGTGAACGCTGCGGCGATTTCGACAATGGAATTACTCAGTCACCATATCTCCACCCCTCACGGAATACCTACGTCGATTGTTAGTGATTCTGACCCTCGATTCACCTCCCGGTTTTGGAAACAAACCTGGAAGACGTTGGGAGTTGAACACATTATGGCTACACCTGGTTATCACCAAACCAATGGACAAGCGGAAAGCAAGATCAGAGAACTGAAAACAGCTTTAAGGAATGTTGTTAATGCATGCCAGACCAACTGGCTTACTTTCCTCCCTGAAGTGGCAGCTTACTCCAATGCAGGTCACTCAGATACCATAGGAATGTCCCAATACAAAGCCGTGTATGGACGAGAATACCAACTTCTCGATACCTATAAAGTCAACTCTACAACAGTGCCTACATCTGATGACTACTACAATCGACACTAGGAAATCAGAAATGCGGAATCCAAAGCGTTACGGTTAGCTAGAGCAAGATCAAACAGAGTAGCAGCTAGGAGGAGGAATGTCCACAAACCTGTCGAGATTGGGGAAAGGATTATGGTTTTTGGGGACCACGTTGCGACGGAATCTGGCAGATCTCGGAAATTGCAGCCGCGCTGGCGAGGCGCTGCTACAGTAATCGAATTCGACGAACACACCTAGAACTATATAAATAGCATGGATGCAAGAATGTACTGCAGAAGGAAGGAAGTATTCCACTGTTCGGTAGTCAATCCTTGCCACCCTAATGATGATTACCGATTCCCAGGACGAGCATTTGGAAAGCCGGCACCCATTCTCGTCAATGAATTACAGGAAGGGGAAGTTCAATCAGTCATCGATTACAGGGAACGATATGGAAAGGGACAGTTCTTGGTTAGTTGGAAAGGATACCCAGCAAGCGAGAATAGTTGGGAACCGGTGGAAGGATTAGAACATGCGATGGATTTGGTTCAGGCATGGTGGACAGATAACATGGCAGGAGATCAGTCTCCTACGGTATTTTCTGGGTTTATTCCTATGTGTTATTCTCCTACAGAGGATGGCTTTGAAAGCTATCCTAATGTACGCTCGGTTGATAAAGGATTTTGGGATCCTTATTTGAATTCTGATTATAATAGCGAGGATTAAGGATTTTCTGGTTATATTTTGAAATGCGGGTTTTATTTTGTTTTCTTGGTGTAACTGGTACAGGTTACTGGTTTAGGATTTCAGGTATCAGTTGATACTAATTGTGTTTAGAATTTGTTTCAGGAAACGAGGTGTTCCTCTAGCCTGAGAATATCGGGTTTGATAATCTATCTGTTTTATATTTGGTTTCGAGTATCGGTTTGATAAACTATATGTTTAATGTTTGATTTCGAGTATCGGTTTGATACTTTATATGTTTTATGTTTGGTTTCGAGTATTGGTTTGATACTCTATATGCTTATGTTTTGTTTCAAGGCTACAATTTTGGAGTCTTATATGTTATGAGAATAAGGCTCTCGGTAGCCTAAGAAGTGTATTTAAGAACTGCTATTCTTCACGTTAGAAGAGGCAGACTTTGTAACCGCGTCGCAGGAGATGCGGTAATCGTAGGGTTAACGGGCTTTGTTCTGTACTGAGATGGTAACTAGTGAATCAAAGTCCGGAGGCTTTAGCCAAGGTTGTTGAATAGACTTCTTACTGTATTGCAACTACTGAAGTCTCTGAGATGTTTGGTAGGTCTCAAACTAAAGATTCTTGAAGCAAACTGAAGAGAGCAACTGTTCAACCAAGTATATTGAAAAACTCGGTCAGCCGAAGTCTGCTTCCTCTAACGTCAAGAATAGCAGTTCTTAAATACACTTCTTAGGCTACTTAAGAGCCTTATTCTCATAACATATAAGACTCCAAAATGGTAGCCTTGAAACCAAACATAAAACATATAGAGTATCAAACCGATACTCGAAACCAAACATAAAACATATAGAGTAACAAACTGATACTCGAAACCAAACATAAAACATATAGAGTATCAAACCCTATACTATCAGGCTAGAGGAACACCTCGTTTCCTGAAACAAATTCAAAACACCAACAGTATCAACTGATACCTGGAAATTCTAAACCAGTAACCAGTACCGGTTACACCCCAAAAACAAAATAAAACCCTTATTTCAAAACATAACAAGAAAATTCCTCATCCTTGCTATCATAATCAGAATTCAAATAAGGATCCCAAAAGTCCCTATCAACTGGGGGTACATCTTGATAGCTCTCAAAGCCATTCTTAGCTGGAGAATAACACATAGGAATAAACTCAGAAAATACCGCAGGAAACTCATCTCTTGGCATGTTATCTGTCCACCATGCCTGAACCAAATCCTTCGCATGTTCTAATCCTTCCACCGGTTCCCAACTATTCTCGCTTGCTGGGTATCCTTTCCAACCAACCAAGAACTGTTCCTTTCCTTATCATTCCCTGTAATCGATGACTGATTGAACTTGCCATTCCGGTTCCTCGTTGATGAGAATATGTGCCGGCTTTGTAAATACACGTTCTCGAAATTGGAAATCCTCGTTAGGATGGTAAGGTTTGACTACTGAGCAGTGGAAAACTCCTCTCTTCCATCGGTACATCCTAGCATCCATGCTAACTGTATAATTCTGAGTGTGTTCATCAAATTTGACTACTGTAAAAGGACCGTGCCAGAGTGACTGTAATTTCCGTGATCTGCCAGATTCCATTGCAAACTGGTCCCCAAAAACCATATTCCTTTCCCCAATCTCGACAGGTTTGTGTGAGCTCCTCCTCTTAATTGCTCCTGTATTTGACCTTGCTCTAGTTAACCGCAATGCTTGGTATGCCGCATTTCTGATTTCCTGGTATCGATTGTAGTAATCATCGGATGCGGGTACTGTCGTAGCATTGACTTTATAGGTATCGAGTAGTTGGTTTTCTCATCCATACACAGCCTTGTATGGAGACATTCCAATAGTATCAGAATAATCTACATTGGAGTAAGTTGTTACTTCAGGGAGGGAGGTAAGCCAGTTGGATTAGCGTGCATTAATAACATTCCTTAATGCTGTTTTCAATTCTGAAATCTTTCTTTCCGCATGTCCATTAGTCTGGTGGTGACCAGGGGTAGCTATAATGTATTCAATTCCTATCATCTTCCAGGTTTGTTTCCAAAACCGGGAGGTGAATCGAGGGTCAGCATCTCTAACAATCGACGTAGGTGTTCCATAAGGTGTGAAAATATGGTGACAGAGTAATTCCATTATTGAAATCGCAGTAGTGTTTACTAATGTTGGTATCAGCCAGCTGAACCCAACCGCCCTATCTACTACCACTAATACTGAATCACATTCTTTCAGTTTAGTGAAGGAACCTATGAAATCGATAGCGTAGCGCGAAAATATCTCGGAGGGAAAGGGAAGCTTGAGGGTGTTGCCTGTAGGTAAAGTAGTCCTTTCCCAATTCAGTTGACATATGTCACATTGCTGGACATAGTCTTTGAAGTGCTTCTTCATCTCCGGCCAGCAGATGTATTCTGTTGTGTACCGGAGGTTTCGATCAGCGCTATGGTGTCCTTCATTATGTATCTCCCCTATTATCAGTCCTCTTAGTGTTTCTCTATTCACTCCATGACCCCTCGGAATGTAAAGGCAAGCTTCTCCTTCACTTGTAGTAGCGTAGAGTAGACCGTTGCATATTCAATAATGTTGCATCATTCCGTTTCGTGAAGTGTAGTTGGAATCCTTTGCTAACTGATAGATAGCGTCGTTTCTTTATCCTTTAACCCTCTGTTTCCTCCAAATTTTCTTCATATCATCCACTCCTTGGATGATATCCCTTTCGTCCACCACTCTTTCTAATACCGTTACCTCCTCCTCCTCTTCTGGTGCTTCACAGACTTTGTAGAGCACGCGTTTCGCGTGAGGTAGGGAGGGCAGTTCCACTAGCGGAACCTCATTCAGGTATGCAAGAGGTCCTCCATAGAGGGGCTCGTTATGGTGGTGTTCAGGGTGCTTGGAGTTATAACATTCGGTAGAGGGTGTGTCACAGCCTAAAGCTTTCTTGACATGCTCTTTGATGGCTTGGATATCGAGATAGGGGCGTGGTGAATGGGTATCTCTGTCATTGTGATCATTATTGGTGTTAGGTGGAGTTTCGATAACTGGTGGGCTGCAGCAGGTGGAGCCGGCGTAGATCTTAGTCTTTGGTTTCAATACCTCATGGTCAGGGCAGAAGGGTATATTGCAGAATGCCCAATGCATTGATGCATGTTCAAGTTCCTCCTCACTCCTACCACTGGTATAACTTCGATGGTCTCCGCAAGCGTTTAAGGGCACGCTATTTCCGTAATCGTTCGTATCTAGTTATGCTTGCTCCCAGCTGCAGTCGCTTATGCATTCTGAATGAGCACCTATGTGCTCAGCTGTGAGGGCTTCGAATCGAGACATTTTGTGTTCAATAGTAGTTTCTTCGCAAGAAAATAAGGATGAAATAGGTGAGGAATTAGGTGAATTGTCTTCTGATGTGGGATCGTTTGCAGTAAGTGGGTAATCATCATTCTCAATATAAAGGCGGGATAATGCATCTGCTAAATAGTTCCATTTTCCTGGTCTATACACTATTTCAGTATCGTATTTCCCAATGAACCCTCTCCATCGTGGTTGTTTCTTGGTGGGTGTTCTGCTTGTCTTGAGGTATGTCAGAGGTAGATGATCAGTGACCATAGTAAACTTGCTACCTGCAAGTATGTGATGAAATGCCGTTAGTGCATCAACTATCGCTAGGGCTTCCTCGTCAGTTGTGCCATAATTCATTTGGGTATTAGAGAATTTCCTGCTATGAAGTGAAGCAGGACTGACATTTTCTGGTGTTTCTCCTTGTCCTACCCAGGCTCCCACGCCTGTGTTGGATGCATTGGTTATCAACCATATTGGTAGTGACGAATCATATTGTAGTGGTTTTATAACCTCGTGTTTTGAAACAACTCGCTTAACATTATCCATGGCTTGGTCTTGGGTTGCGGTCCACACAAATTCTGCAACTCTGGTGAGTTCCATTTGAGGTGATGTAATAGTTGCAATGTGTTGCAAAAACTGGCTGATATAGTTGACCGTTCCTAGAAATTCCAGTAACTTTTTCTTAGTCTGTGGTGTAGTCTATTCTTCGATCTTCACTATCTTTTCCAGTGCTGGTGAGAGCCCTTCGTCATTGATAACATGGCCTAATACTTCTATACTGCTGGCGAACAATTCCGATTTCTTCCTGCTTGCATAGAATCCAGCTTCCTTTAGCTTCTCGTAAATTAGGGATATATGTTTCAAATGCTCTGACTCTGTATCGGAAAATATGAGTATATCATCAATATACACCAACATGAACTGTCCCAGGTAGTCGGCGAATAAATTGGACATTATGCGCATGAAGGTTCCTGGAGCATTCATATCTCCTTGTAGCATAACCTTGCTGACGAAACATCCAAATGGTGTTTTAAAGCATTCTTGCTTACATCTTTTGGTTCCACTCTTGTCTGAAAGTAGGCATTGCTAAGATCGATTTCACGGCGGTATCTTGCCCTAGCTAGGGCATTCAGGATCATCGTTTGGTTTGGAATGGTTTCAACATCTTTGCCAGTGATCTCATTTCTTGCTGTGAGGTCCCCTAATGGCCTCATTCGTTTCTTGTCTTTTTTCTCTTACACAAACATGGGTGCTGGCAATGAAACTGCTTGTTGCTTGATAATTCTGGCTTTCTCTTTTTCTCTTAGCCATATGCTCATGTCGGTTGCCCATCGTTCCGGTATCAAGCAAGTGGGTAATGAGTGCTGCTCTTTCTCTGGTTGCAGATCTATCTTATGATTAATTTTCCTTAGGGGTGGTAAATCTTCTGGTATTTCATTGGGAAATACTTCTGGGTGTTGGCTCATGACATCTTTGGTGCTGATCAGTACTGCGCGGATCATGCCATGCGTAGGTGTGTAAATAATTGGGACATTCTGTTTTGGAAACAGGATAGCTAATTTTCCACCTTCGATTTGAGCTTGGTATTGTTCCAGGAAAGGCAATCCTATTAGTGCATCGTATTTTGCTATGTTCCCAACCAACATTCTAGTTCCTGGTGCCCTCAACTTTCCTGCTGATATGTTGACTGAACATTCTTTATGAGCTTCAGATCGTGATTCTTTGATAGCTAGGTGTATCATGATCAGGGTCTTTAATTCCTGACAAGGAATTCCACGCGTGGTCACAAAGGTAGCGCTAATTAGGTTTACTCCTATTGATCTGGTATCAAACAGGACTCTTGCTTCTTTGCCATTGATGTGCATTGTTCCTTCAAAAGCGTCATGGGGTTTGACATTTGTTGGTCTAGCGGCCATTGTGATGATGTCTTCTTCTTCATCCTCTATTTCCATACCATTGATAAACACCTCTTCCGCTAGTTGTTCTTGTTCCATTTTGTTAGAAGCGACTTCTTTCTTCACCTTAGCTTTACCCTTACCTTTGCCCTTGTCATCTTTGCTAGGACAGTCTCTTGCTAGATGTCCTTTACCTCCACAAGTATAGCAAGGACCTTCTTCTTTTTGTTCTTTAGGTTTGGAGTGAGGCTTGTTGCTAGTTTTCCGATTGTCCTACAGTCCTTCTTGTTTGGTAATGAATTCTTTTGCTAGTTTTTCTAACCTTTCCTTCCCATAAGCGCCAGTGCTTTTTAGGGTAGCATCTATGCTCTCTACATTTTGTATAACTTCCATCACAGTGTCAGTTTTAGTATGCTGTGATTCCGCTTCTTGCCGTAGTCTAGGGTGCATGCTCTTGAAGAACTGTTGAATGAAGGCATAGTCGTTTATGGTATTTGCAGGTAGGCGTGATCGAAACATTAGCATGTCAGTTGCTATAGTTGATATTCTCTGTATCTTGCCATTACACACTTGCGCGGTTTCATGGAACTTGGGATAGGTATCATCTTCCTGTTTCGAAGATTGGAATGTTTCTCATAGGAATCCAACAAGGTCTGCTCTGGTGATATCTTCACCGAAATACTCTGCTGCTAGGAAAGCTGCTTCTTGAGCTCGTCCTTCAGTACAGAGGATCTAATAGCATCCTCCTCAGGCCTCGCTAGTCTGTAGTCCGTTAATCCGTAGGTATAACTGTACTGAATTATACCATCCATGGAACGCTTCTGGTTTGAGGTCATCTCCTTCACCAGTAAACTTAATGGACGAAGGTACTTTGATGCTGAGTATAGCTGTAACAGCTGGGTTAGGCCTGGTGTTGGTGGTCTAGAGACCTCTGGTGCTAGGGCTCCGGACCCTGAGGGTCCTGCTTCTGAAGCCATGTCGTCTGATCCTTTATCACTATCAGAGCTATCTGGATCGTTACTTGGTGGTGCTGGAGGCACTTGTGTACCTGTAGGCTTTCTTGGGGATTGTGGATACCCTCCCGGGGTAGTGGTTGGCGGTTCAAGTGGTTGTTGTGATGATTCTCCGGTTGATTGTTCAGCAGCGTCTCTAGCTAACTGCCTAGCAGCTGCTTCGCTTGCTGCCTGCTTCAAAGCTAGAGTCTTTGTGAACCATCCTTTGGAATCCCTGGTGCGCTGTTGAGAACCTTTCTCAGGGGCCTTACCCTTACTTGGTCCTGAAACGCCTTCTATTTTGATAACTTGCTGAAGTTAAAAAAATGTAACCGCCTCACGGGAGATCCCGTAATCTCAGGGTTAAAGGGTTTTATTCTTTACCGCAGTGGTAACTAGCGAATCATAGTCTGGAGGCTTTAGCCGAGGTTGTTGCATAGACTTCTTACTGTATCATAACTACTGAAGTCTCCGAGATGTTTGGTAGGTCTCAAACTAAAGATTCTTAAAGCGAACTGAAGAGAGTAACTGTTCAATCAAGGATATTGAAAACTCTGTGTGCCAAAGTCTGCTTTTTCTAACGTCGAGAAAAGTGGTTCTTAAATATACTTCTTAGGCTACTAAGGGCCTTATTCTCATAACATATAACACTCCAAAACGGTAGCCTTAAAACCAAACATAAAACATATAGAGTATCAAACCTATACTGGAAACCAAACATAAAACATATAGAGTATCAAACCAATACTGGGACCCAAACATAAAACATATAGAGCATCAAACCGATACTTGAAACCAAACATAAAACATATAGAGTATCAAACCGATACTAGAAACCAAACATAAAATATATAGAGTATCAAACCCTATGCTATCAGGCTAGAGGCCCGTCTCGTTTCATGAAACAATTTCAAAACTCAAGCAGTATCAACTGATATCCCAAAATCCTAAACCAGTAACCAGTACCAGTTAAACCCCGAAAACAAAATAAAACCCTTATTTCAAAACATAACAAGAAAATTCCTGATCCTCGCTATCATAATCAGAATTAAAATAAGGATCCCAAAAGCCCCTATCAACCGCGGGTACATCTTGATAGCTCTCAAAGCCATCCTTAGTAGGAGAATAACATATAGGAATAAACCCAGAAAATACCATAGGAAACTCATCTCCTGGGATGTTATCTGTCCACCATGCATGAACCAAATCGATCACATGTTCTAATCCTTCCACTGGTTCTCAACTATTCTCAATTGCTGCGTATCCTTTCCAGCTAAGCAAGAACTGTCCCTTTCTATATCGTTCCCTGTAATTAATGACTGATAAAACTTCCCATTCCTGTTCTTCGTTGATGAGAATGGGTGCTGGCTTTACAAATGCTCATCCTGGAAAGCGGAAATCGTCATTAGGGTGGTAAGGTTTGACTACCGAACAGTGGAAAACTCCTTTCTTTCTCTGTTACATCCCAGCATCCATGCTGACTGTATAGTTCTGGGTGTGTTCGTCAAATTCAAGTACTGCAAAGGGGCCTCGCCAGCATGGCTGTAATTTCCTGGATCTGCCAGATTCCGTCGCAAACTGGTCCCCAAAAATCCTAATTCTTTGCACAATCTCGACAGGTTTGTGTGAGTTCCTCCTCTTAATGGCCACTCTGGTTGACCTTGCTCTTGCCAACCGTAATGCTTGGCATGCCGCATTTCTGATCTCCAGGTGTCGATTGTAGTAATCATCGAATGCGGGTACTGTTCTAGCATTGACTTTATAGGTATCGAGTAGTTGGTATTCTCGTCTATACACAACCTTGTATGGAGACATTCCAATAGTATCGGAATGAACTGCATTGGAGTAAGCTGTCACTTCAGGGAGGGAGGTAAGCCAATTGGACTGGCATGCATTAACAACATTCCTTAATGCTGTTTTCAATTCTCGAATCTTTCTTTCCGCTTGTCCATAGGTCTGGTCGTGACCCGGCATAGCCATAATGTGTTCAACTCCTATCATATTCAAACTTTGTTTCCAAAACTGGGGCGTGAAACGAGGATCTGCATCACTAACAAGCGAGGTAGGTATTCCATGAGGGGTGAAAATATGGTGACGGAGTAATTCCATTGTCGATATCGTAGTAGCGTTTACTGATGTTGTTATCAGCCAGCTGTAACTAACTGCTCTATCTACTATGACTAATACTGAATCATATCCTTGCAGATTAGTGAAGGAACCCATGAAATCGATAGCGTAACTCGAAAATATCTCGGAGGGGAATGGAAGCGTGAGGGTGTTGCCGGTAGGTAAGGTAGTCCTTTCCCAACTCAGTTGACATATGTCACATGGCTGGACATAGTCTTTGAAGTCCTTCCTCATCACGGGCCAGTAGATGTATTCTGTTGCGTACCGGAGGTTTCGATCAGCGCTATAGTGTCCTTTATTATGTATCTCCCCTATCATCAGTTCTCTGAGTGTTTCTCCATTCACTCCATGACCATTCGGAATGTAAAGGCAATCTTCTCCTCCTCTTGTAGTAGCGTAGAGTAGACCATTACGTATCTGGTAATGTTGCATCACTCCGTTTCGTGAAGTGAGACTGGAATCCTTTGATAACTGATAGATAGGGTCGTTTCTATATCCTTTAACCATCTGTTCCCTCCAAATATTTTTCATATCATCCACTCCTTGGATGATATCCCTTTTGTCCACCACTCTTTCTAATACCGTGACCTCCTCCTCCTCTTCAGGTATTTCGTACACTTTGTAGAGCTCACGTTTTCTATGAGGTAGGGATGGTGGCTCCACTACCGGAACTTCATTCAGGTATGCGAGGGGTCCTCCATAGATGTGTTCGTTATGCTGATACTCAGGGTACTCAGAGTTATGATATTCAGTAGGGGGTATGCTACCGCCTAACGCTTTCTTGACACGCTCTTTGATGGCTCGGATATCGAGGCGGGGGCGTGGTTAATGGGTATCTCTATCATTGTGATCATTATTGGTGTTATGTGCAGTTTCGATAACCGGTGGGCTGCAGCAGGGGGAGCCCGCATAAATCTTAGTCTTTTGTTTCAATTCCTCATGGCCAGAGCAGAAGGGTATATTGCAGAACGCCCAATGCATTGATGCATGTTCAAGTTTTTCCTCACTCCTACCACTGGTATAACTTCAATAATCTCCCCAATCGCATAGGGGTTCACTATTTCTGTAATTGTTTGCATCTAGCTGTGCTTGCTGCAGGCTGCAGTTGCTTCTGCATTCTGAATGAGCACCGATGTGCTCAACTCTGAGTGCTTCAAATCGAGACATTTCGTGTTCAATAGTAGATTCTTCGCAAGAAAGAATGGAGGAAATAGGTGAGGAATTAGGTGAATCGTCTTCTGATGTGGGATCATTTGCAGTATGTGGGTAATCATCACTCTCATCATAAAGACGGGATAATGCATCTGCTAAATACTTCCATTTTCCGGGTCTATACACTATTGCAGTATCGTATTTTCCAAGGAACGCTCTACATCGCAGTTGTTTCTGGGTGGGTCTTCTGCTCGTCTTGAGGTACGTCAGAGGTAGATGATCAGTGACCATAGTAAACTTGGTTCCTGCACGTAGGTGATGAAATGCCGTTAGTGCATCAACTCTCAATAGGGCTTACTTGTCGGTTGTGCCATAATTTATTTGGGCATTAGAGAATTTCCTACTGTGAAGCAAAGCAGGTCACGTATAACAGGTGCTGGTTACTGGTTTAGGATTTTCATATATGAGTTCATATTGTTTGAGTTTGGAATTTGTTTCAGGAAACGAGGTATTCCTCTAGCCTGAGAGTATAGTGTTTGATACTCTATATGTTTTATGTTTGGTTTCAAGTATCAGTTTGATACTCTGTGTATTTTATATTTGGTTTCGAGTATCGGTTTGATGCTCTATATGTTTTATGTTTCGTTTCGAGTATTGGTTTGATACTCTATATGTTTTATATTTGATTTTGAGTATCCATTTGATACTCTATATATTTTATGTTTGGTTTCAAGGCTACCGTTTTGGAGTCTTATATGTTATGGGAACAAGCCTCCCGGTAGCCTAAGAAGTGTATTCAAGAACTGCTATTCTTCTCGTTAGAAGGAGCAGACCTCGTCAGACAGAGTTTTCAATATACTTGGTTGAACAGTTACTCTCTTCAGTTCGCTTCAAGAATCTTTAGTTTGAGACCTGCTAAACATTTCGGAAACTTCAGTAGTTGCGAGATAGTAAGAAGTCTATTCAACAACCTTCGCTAAAGCCTCCGGAGCTTGATTCGCTAAGTTACCACCTGGGTACAGAACAAGGCCTGTTAACCCTACCATTACCGCGTCTCCCGAGAGGCGGTTACAATTTTTTTAACTTCAGCAAGTTATCAAGATAGAAGGCGTTTCAGGACCAAGCAAGGGCAAGGCCCCTGAGAAAGATTCTCAACAGCGCACCAGGGATTCCAAAGGACGGTTCACAAAGACTCTAGCTTTGAAGCAGGCAGCAAGCGAAGCAGCTGCTAGGCAGTTAGCCAGAGATGCTGCTGAACAATCGACAAGAGAATCATCACAACAACCACTGGAACCGCGAGCCACTACCCCGGGAGGGGACCCAGAATCCCACAGAAAGCCAACAAGTACACGAGTACCTCCAGTACCACCAAGTAACGATCCAGAGAGCTCCGATAGTGACAAAGGATCAGACGACATGGCTTCAGAAGCAGGATGCCCAGGGTCTGGAGCCCCAGCACCAGAGGTGGCAAGGGCACTGATACCTAGGCCTAACCCAGCTGTTACAGCTAAACTCAGCATCAAAGTACCTTTGCCCAGTAAGTTTACTGGTGATGGAGATGACCTCAAACAAGAAGTGTTCGATAGATGGTATAATTGTAACCGGTACTGGTTACTGGTTTAGGATTTTCATATATCAGTTGATATTGTTTGAGTTTTGAATATGTTTCAGGAAACGAGGTGTACCTCTAGCCTGATAGTATAGGGTTTGATACTCTATATGTTTTATGTTTGGTTTCGAGTATCGGTTTGATACTCTATATGTTTTATGTT
>JACCEG010000268.1:0-103821 GCA_014065205.1 Tuber brumale | reverse complement strand
GGTTTGATACTCTATATGTTTTATGTTTGGTTTCGAGTATCGGTTTGATACTCTATATGTTTTATGTTTGGTTTCGAGTATCGGTTTGATACTCTATATGTTTTATGTTTGGTTTCAAGGCTACCGTTTTGGAGTCTATTATGTTATGAGAACAAGGCTCTCGGTAGCCTAGGAAGTGTATTTAAGAACTGCTACTCTTTCCGTTAGAAGGAGTAGACTTCGGCAGACAGAGTTTTCAATATACTTGGTTGAACAGTTACTTTCTTCAGTTCGTTTCAAGAATCTTTAGTTTAGGACCTACCAAACATCTCGGAGACTTCAGTAGTTGCGATACAGTAAGAAGTCTATTCAACAACCTTGGCTAAAGCCTCCGGACTTTGATTCACTAGTTACCACCTTGGTACAGAACAAAGCCCGTTAACCCTACGATTACCGCATCTCCCGAGAGGCGGTTACAATAATTCTGTACAATTATACCTACGGATTAATGGACTACGGACTCGTGAAGCCGGAGGAGGAAACTATTGGATCCTCTATACTGAAGGACGAGCTCAAGAAGCGGCTTTCCAAGCAGCAGAGTATTTCTGGTGAAGATATGACCAGAGAAGACCTTGTTGGATTCCTACGAGAAAGAATCCAATCTTCGAAACAGAAAGATGATACCTACCGCAAGTTCCATGAAATCACGCAAGGGTATAATGGCAAGATATAGAGAATACCAACTATAGCAACCGATATGCTAATGCTTCGATCACGCCTGCCTCCAAATACCATAAGCGACTATGCCTTCATTCAACAGTTCTTCAAGACCATGCCCACTAGACTACGGCAGGAAGCAGAATTACAGCATGCTGAAAGTGACACTGTTATGGAAGCTATACACAATGCGGAGAGCATAGATGCTACCCTAAAAAGCACTGGTGCTTATGGGAAGGAAAGGTTGGAAAAACCAGCAAAAGAATTCATTTCCAAACAAGAAGGACGGAAGGACAAGCGGAAAACTAGCAGCAAGCCCCACTCCAAACCTAGGGAAGGAAAAGAAAAAGGTCTTTGCTATACCTGCGGAGGTAAAGGACATCTAGCAAGAGACTGTCCTAGCAAAGATGACAAGGTCAAAGGTAAGGGCAAGGCTAAGGTGAATAAAGAAGTTACTTCTAACAGAATGGAACAAGAACAACTAGCGGAAGAGGTGTTTATCAATGGTATGGAAATAGAGGAAGAAGAGGAAGACATCATCACAATGGCCGGTAGACCAACAAACGTCAAACCCCATAACGCTCTTGAAGGAACAATACACATCAATGGCAAAGAAGCCAGAGTCCTATTTGATACCGAATCCATAGGAGTAAACTTACTTAGCGCTACCTTTGTGACCACGCATGGAATTCCTTGTTAGGAATTAAAGACTCCGATCAGAATACACTTAGCTATGAAAGGATCACGATCTGAAGGCCATAAAGAATGTTCAGTCAACATATCAGCAGGAACGTTGTACGCACCAGGAACTAGATTGTTGGTTGGGAACCTCGCGAAATGCGATGCACTAATATGAATGCCTTTCCTAGAACTACACGAAGCTCAAATCGAATGTGGCAAATTAGCTATCCTGTTTCCTAAACAGCATGTTCGAATCATTTGCACACCTACTAGTTGTATGATCCGAGCAGCAGTGATCAGTACCAAAAATGTCATGAGCCAACACCCGGAAGTATTTCCCGCTGCAATAACAAAAGACTTACCACCCCTAAGGAAGATCCATCATAAGATAGATCTGCAACCAGGGAAAGAGCAGCGCTCATTACCGACTTACTCGATACCAGAACGATGGGCAAACTACTTGAGCATATGGCTAAGAGAAAAGGAGAAAGCCGGAATTATCAAGCGACAAGCAGTTTCATCGGCAGCACCAATGTTTGCATAAGAGAAAAAAAACAAGAAATGAATGAGGCCATTAGTGGATCTCACAGCGAGAAATGAGATCACAATCAAAGATGTTCAGATCATTCCAAACCAAGCGATGATCCTTAATGCCCTAGCTAGGACAAGATCTCGCACTAAAATCGATCTTAACGATGCCTACTTTCAGACAAGAGTGGAACCAAAAGATGTAAGCAAGAATGCTTTTAAAACACCATTTGCATGTTTCGTCAGCAAGGTTATGCTACAAGGAGATATGAATGCTACAGGGACTTTCATGCGCATAATGTCCGATTTATTCGCCGACTACTGGGGACAGTTCATGTTGGTATACATTGATGATATACTCATATTTTCCGATACAGAGTCTGAACATTTGAAACACATAACTCTGATTTGCGACAAGCTCAGCAAGGCTCGATTCTCTACAAGCAGGAAGAAATCAGAATTCTGCGCCACAAGCATAGAAGTGTTAAGCCATGTTATCAATGACGAAGGACTCTCACCAATACCAGAAAAGACAGCGAACATCGAAGAATGGACTACGCCCCGAACCAAGAAACAGTTACAGAAATTTCTAGGAACTGTAAACTACATCAGCCAGTTTCTGCCACATATTGCAACCATTACATCACCCCTAATGGAACTCACCGGAGTTGCACAGTTTTTGTAGACCGCCACACAAGATCAAGCCATAGATAATGTTAAGTGAGTTGTTTCAAGATACGAGGTTATGAAACCATTACAATATGATTCGTCACGTCCAATATGGTTGATAACCGACGTATCCAACACAGGTGTGGGAGCCTGGGTAGGACAAGGAGAAACAACAGAAAATGCCAGACCTGCTTCGCTTCATAGCAGGAAATTCTCTAATGCCTGAATGAATTGTGGCAGAAACTGACAAGGAAGCTCTAGCGATAGTCGATGCACTGACGGCATTTTATCATATACTTGTAGGAAGCAAGTTTATTATCATCACTGATCACTTACCTCTGACGTACCTCAAGACAAGCAGGACACTCACCAAAAAACAGCTACGATGGTGAGGGTTTATTGGGAAATACGATAATGAAATAGTGTACAGACCAGGAAAATGGAATTATTTAGCAGATCCTTGATCCCGCCTTTATGATGAGAACGATGATTACCCACATACTGCAAACGATCCCACATCAGAAGACAATTCACCTAATTCCTCACTTATTTCATCCTGTCTTTCTTGCGAAGAATCTACTATTGAACAGGAAATGTCTCAATTCGAAGCCCTCACAGTTGAGCACATCGGTGCTTATTCAGAATGTGGAAGCAACTGCAGCCTGGAGCAAGCACAGCCAGACGCAAACGATTACAGAAATAGCGAGCCCGTAAATGATTGGGGAGACCATCGAAGCTATACCAGTGGTAGGAGTGAGGAGGAACTTGAACATGCATCAATGCATTGGGCATTCTGCAATATACCCTTCTGCCCTGACCACGAGGAATTGAAACCTAAGACCAAGACCTACGCCGGCTCCCGCTGCAGCAGCCCACCAGTTATCGAAACTCCACCTAACACCAATGATGATCACAATGATAGAGATACCCATTCACCACGCCCCCGCCTCGATATCCGAGCCATCAAAGAGCATGTCAAGAAACCTTTGGGCTGTGGCACACTCCCTACTGAATGTCATAACTCCGAGTACCCTGAACACTACCACAATGAAACCCTCTATGCAGGACCCCTCGCATACCGCAACGAAGCTCCGGTAGTGGAACCACCCTACCTCCCTCACGAGAAACGTGAGCTCTATAAATTGTACGAAACACCTGAAGAGGAGGAGGAGGTAACGGTATTAGAAAGAGTGTTGGACAAAAGGGATATCATTCAAGGAGTAGATGATATGAAGAACATTTTAAGGGAACAGATGGTTAAGGGATATAGAAACAACCCTATCTATCAGTTCGCAAAGGATTCCAACCTCACTTCACGAAGCAGAATGATGCAACATAACCGAATACGCAATGGTCTACTCTATAGTACTCTAAGAGGAGGAGAATATTGGCTTTGTATTCCGATGGGTCATGGAGTTAATGGAGAAACACTAAGAGAACTAATGATAGGGGAGATACATAATAAAGGATGCCATAGCGCTGATCGAAACCTCTGGTACGCAGCCTGATACATCTACTGGCTGGAGATGAGGAAGGAGTTCAAACACTATGTCCAGCAATGTGACATATGTCAACAGAATCAGAAAAGAACTACTTTACCTGCCGGCAACACTCTCTCACTTCCTTTTCCCTCCGAGATATTTTCGAGCTATACTATCGACTTCATGGGTCCTTTTACGAAGCTGAAAGGATATGATTCAGTATTGGTGGTAGTAGATGGAGCGGTTGGGTTCAGCTGGCTGATAACAACATCAGTGAACGCTACTGCGATTTCGACAATGGAATTACTACATCACCACATTTTCACCCCTCATGGAATACCTGCATCGATTATTCGTGATGCTGATCCTTGGTTCACCTGCGGGTTTTGGAAACAAACATTGAAGACGATAGGAGTCGAACACATTATGGCTATGCCTGGCCACCACCAGACCAATGGACAAGCAGAAAGAATAATTCGAGAACTGAAAACAGCATTAAGGAATGTTGTGAATGCCCGCCAGACTAACTGGCTTCCCTCCCTCCCTGAAGTGACAGCTTACTCCAATGCAGGTCACTCCGATACTATTGGAATGTCTCCATACAAGGAGGTGTATAGATGAGAATACCAACTACTCGATACCTATAAAGTTAACGCTACAACAGTACCTGTGTCCGATGATTACTATAATCGACACCAGAAGATTAGAAATGCGGCATACCAAGCGCTGCAGTTGGCTAGACCAAGGTCAAAGAGAGTGGCAATTACGAGGAGGAACTCACACAAACCTGTCGAGATTGGGGAATGGATTATGGTTTTTGGGGACCAGTTTGCAACGGAATCTAGCAGATCTCGGAAATGGCATCAACGCTGGCGAGGCCCTTTTACAGTACTGGAGTTTGATGAACACAGCCAGAACTATATGGTTAGCATGAATGCTAGAATGTACTGAAGGAAGATAGGAGTTTTCCACTGCTCAGTAGTCAAACCTTACAACCCTAATGACGATTTCCAATTTCCTGGACGAGCATTTGCAAAGCCGGCACCCATTCTCGTCAACGAAGAACAGGAATGGGAAGTTTAATCAGTCATTCATTACAGGGAAGGATATGGAGAGGGACAATTCTTGGTTAGTTGGAAAGGATACCCAGCAAGCGAGAATAGTTGGGAACCGGTAGAAGGATTGGAACATGCAATGGATTTGGTTCATGCATGGTGGACAGATAACATGCCAGGATATGAGTTTCCTACGGTATTTTCTGGGTTTATTCCTATGTGTTATTCTCCTACTAAGGATGGCTTTGAGAGCCATCAAAATGTACCCCCAGTTGATAAATGTTTTTGGGATCCTTATTTGAATTCTGATTATGATAGCTAGGATTAGGAATTTTCTTGTTATGTTTTGAAATAAGGGTTTTATTTTGTTTTCGGGGTGTAACCAGTACTGGTTACTGGTTTAGGATTTTCATATATCAGTTGATATTGTTTGAGTTTTGAATTTGTTTCAGGAAACGAAGTGTGCCTCTAGCCTGAGAGTAAAGGGTTTGATACTCTATATGTTTTTCTTTGGTTTCGAGTATCGGTTTAATACTCTATATGTTTCCTGTTTGGTTTCGAGTATCGGTTTGATACTCTATATGTTTTATGTTTGGTTTCGAGTATCAGTTTGATACTCTATATGTTTGGTGTTTGGTTTCAAGGCTGGCGTTTTGGAGTCTTATATGTTATGGGAACAAGGCTCCCGGTAGTCTATGAAGTGTATTTATGAACTGCTATTCTTCTCGTTAGAAAGAGCAGACTTCGGCAGACAGAGTTTTCAATATACTTGGTTGAACAGTTACCCCCTTCAGTTCGCTTCAGGAATCTTTAGTTTGAGACCTACCAAACATCTCGGAGACTTCAGTAGTGGCGATATAGTAAGAAGTCTATTCAACCACCTCCGCTAAAGCCTCCGGACCTTGATTCGCTAAGTTACCATCTGGGTACAGAACAAGGACCATTAACCCTACGATTACCACATCTCCCCAGAGGCAGTTCCATCTGGCGTTTTCTGGTGTTTCTCCTTGTCCTACCCAGGCTCCTACGCCTGTGTGGGATGCATCGGTTATCAAGCATATTGGAAGTGACGAATCATATTGTAGTGGTTTCATAACTTCGTCTTTTGAAACAACTTGCTTAACATTATCCATGGCTTGGTCTTGGGTGGTGGTCCACACCAATTCTGCAACTCCGGTGAGTTCCATTAGAGGTGATGTAATGGTTGCAATGTGTGGCAAAAACTGGCTGATGTAGTTGACCGTTCCTAGAAATTCCTGTAACCATTTCTTAGTCTGTGGCATAGTCCATTCTTCGATCTTCACTATCTTTTCCAGTGCTGGTGAGAGCTCTTTGTCATTGATAACATAGCCTAATACTTCTGTGCCGGTGGCGAAGAATTCTGATTTCTTCCTGCTTGCATAGAATCGACCTTCTTTTAGCTTGTCGTAAATTAGAGATATATGTTTCAAGTACTCAGACTCTGTATTGGAAAATATGAGTGTATCATCAATATACACCCACATGAACCATCTCAGGTAGTGGGCGAATATATCGGACATTATGCGCATGAAAGTTCCTGGTGCATTCATATCTCCTTGTAGCATAACCTTGCTGACAAAACATCCAAATGGTCTTTTGAAAGCAATCTTGCTTACATCTTCTGATTCCACTCTTGTCTGAGAGTAGGCAGCGCTAAGATCGATTTTACGGCGGGATCTTGCCCTAGCTAGGGCATTCAGGATCATCGTTTGGTTTGGCATAGTTTCAACATCTTTGATTGTGATCTTATTTCTTACTATGAGATCCAATAATGGCCTCATTCATTTCTTGTGCTTTTTCTCTTATGCAAACATAGGTGCTGCCGATGAAACTGCTTGTCATTTGATGATTCCTGCTTTCTCTTTTTCGCTTAGCCATATACTCCTGTCTGTTGCCCATCATTCCGGTATTGAGTAGGTGGATAAAGAGCGCTGCTCCTTTCCTGGCTGGAGGTCGATCTTGTGATTTATCTTCCACAGAGGCAGCCTGTTTTCTGGTATTTCCTTGGGAAACACTTCCGGGTGTTGGTCTATAACATCTTCAGTGCTAAGCACTGCTCCTCGGATCATGCCACTAGTAGGTGTCCAAATAATTCGAACATTCTGTTTGTGAAACAGGATAGCTAATTTGCCACATTTGATTTGAGCTTGGTGTTGTTCTAGGAAAGGCATTCCTATTAGTGCATCGTATTTTTCTAGGTTCCCAACCAACATCCTAGTTCCTGGTGTTCTCTTCTTTCCTGCTGATATGTTGACTGAACATTCTTTATGGCCTTCGGATCGTGATCCTTTCATACCTAAGTGTATTCTGATCGCAGTCTTCAATTCCTGACCAGGAATTCCGTACGTGGTCACAAAGGTAGCGCTAATTAGGTTTGCTCCTATTGATCCAGTATCAAACAGGACTCTGGCTTCTTTGCCATTGATGTGCATCGTTCCTTCGTGAGCGTCATGGGGTTCCACATTTATTGGTCTAGCAGCCATTGTGATAATGTCTTCCTCTTCTTCCTCTATTTCCATATCTTTGATAAACACTTCTTCCGCTAGTTGTTCTTGTTCCATTCTGTTAGAGGTGACTTCTTTCTTCACCTTAGCCTTGCCCTTGCCTTTGCCCTTGTCATCTTTGCTAGGACAGTCTCTTGCTAGTTGTCCTTTACCCCCGCAGGTATAGCAAAGACCTTTTTCTTTTCGTTCCTTAGGTTTAGAGTGGGGCTTGTTGCTAGTTTTATGATTGTCTTTCTGTCCTTCTTGTTTGAAAATGAATTCATTTGCTAGTTTATCGCACGTTTCCTTGCCGTAAGCACCAGTGCTTTTTAGGGTAGCATCTATGCTCTCCGCATTTTGTATAACTTCCATAACAGTATCAGTTTCAGCATGCCGTAATTCCGCTTCTTGCCGTAGTCTAGGGTGCCTGCTCTTGAAGAACTGTTGAATGAAGGCATAGTCGCTTATGCTATTTGCAGGGAGGCGTGATCGAAACCTTAGCATGTCGGTTGCTATAGTTGATATTCTCTGTATCTTGCCATTATACACTTGCGTGATTTCATCAAACTTGCGACAGGTATCATCATTCTGTTTCGAAGAATGGAATCTTTCTCTTAGGAATCCAACAAGGTCTTCTCTAGTCATGTCTTCACCGAAATACTCTGTTGCTTAGAAAGCTGCTTCTTGAGCTCGTCCTTCAGTATAGAGGATCCAATACTTGCCTCCTCCGGCCTCCCTAGTTCATAGTCCATTAATCCGTAGATAAAACTGTACTGAATTATACCATTTATCAAACGCTTCTGGTTGCAGGTCATCTGCTTCACCAGTAAACTTACTGGCCGAATGTACTTTGATATTGAGTTTAGACGTAACAGCTGGCTTAGGCCTAGGTGTTGGTCGTCTTGGGACCTCTGGTGGTGGGGCTCCGGACCCTGCGGGTCCTGCTTCTGAAGCCATGTCATCTCATCCTTTGTCGCTATTGGAGCTATCTGGATCGTTACTTGGTGGTGCTATAGGTACTTGCATACCTGTAGGCTTTCTTGGAGATTCTGGGTACCCTCCTGGGGTCGTGGTTGGCGGTTCCAGTGGTTGTTGTGATGATTCTCCTGTTGATTGTTCAGCAGCGTCTCTTGCTAACTGCCTAGCAGCTGCGTCGCTTGCTGCCTGCTCCAAAGCTGGAGTCTTTGTGAACCATCCTTTGGAATCCCCTGTGCGCGGTTTAGAATCTTTCTCTAGGGCCTTGCCCTTACCTTGTCCTGGAACGTCTTCTATGTTGATAACTTGCTGAAGTTAAAAAAATGTAACCGCCTCTCCGGAAATGCGGTAATCCTAGGGTTAACGGGCTTTATTCTTTCCTGAGGTGGTAACTAGCAAATCAAAGTCCGCAGGCTTTAGCCAAGGTTGTTGAATAGACTTCTTCCTGTGTCACAACTACTGAAGTCTTTGAGATGTTTGGTAGGTCTCAAAGTAAAGATTCTTGAAGCGAACTGAAGAGAGTAACTGTTCAACCAAGTATATTGAAAACTCTGTCTGCCGAAGTCTGCTTCCTCTAACGTCGTGAATAGCAGTTCTTAAATACACTTCTTAGGCTACTAAGAGCCTTATTCTCATAACATATAAGACTACAAAACAGTAGCCTTAAAACCAAACATAAAACATATAGAGTATCAAACCGATACTCAAAACTAAACATAAAACATATAGAGTATCAAACCGATACTCAAAACCAAATATAAAATACACAGAGTATCAAACCGATACTCGAAACCAAACCTAAAACATATAGAGTATCAAACCGATACTCGAAACCAAACATAAAACTTATAGAGTATCAAACCCTATGCTATCAGGCTAGAGGCACGCCTCGTTTCCTGTAACAATTTCAAAACTCAAACAGTATCAACTGATACCTGAAAATCCTAAACCAGTAACCAGTACCAGTTATAAAACGCAAGTGAGTCTTAGCATTTTCAATCATCAAAAATACCTCTTCCTCCCCAACATGCTCCTTGATATCCTCCCATCTCCCTGGAAAGTCATATTGATCATAAACATCAATAATTGACTTTCCAGTCATTCCACATTCAGCAGAAGTAGGATCCGGAAAAACAGGTAAAAAAAGACCATGAGTTTGTGTTAGGCATATGGAAATCTAGGACAAAGGGAACAGACCTCATGGTAAGGTAACTGCGCACAGACCCACGATTTTCCAAAGTGCCAACACCCCCATCCAGCCCCCTTATGGGGCCCCTGTGTCATTAGCGAGATTTCGCGAGTTGCATCCTGTAACTAAAATGTCACATCAATGAAGTCCACATCATGACACCATATACATCGACGCCATCCATCCAACCGCATGCTGTTCACAGGATATATGAGAGTAGACCTTTGATGACATCTGGGAAGTGGAACAGAAGATGTCCGTTGCAGGTGTATTGAGATAGTAGGCTTCAAAGTGAGGCTTCCACAACTATGGGCCAAAGGTGACAGGACGTTTTTCGGCAAAATACTCCAAATGGATGTCCCAGTAGCAGAAGCTATTAAGGACAGACTGAATCCACCCATACCCCTCTGAGATCAGCTGTAGGTTGGTTGGTCCTTGTACTAGGACCCCTCCATAGAGGCCGGCGGACTAATGGGAAGCACACTCAGAAAGCAACACTCAAATATGTCGTAGAACCTTAAGACATTGACACGTTAGGCTCAGACTTGCGATTGGCACTAGGTGGCCCGGCATGAACTTGATCACTTCTTGACTAAAAAGACTACTGGAACAGTAGTCAACAAGACTAGAATAATGTAATAGTCTATGCAGACAAGTAAGTTGAAGGCCACTGTTTGGTATAACAAATAGCGCAGTCATCTCAATGGAGGAATACTATTCTGGAACCATGAAATAATGTGATAAGTTTCAGGGTCAAACAGTGTTTGCACTATTAAGATTCTAGATGTTTGCGTATTAAAACCAGACTAGTACTTCTGTGGTATAGTAGCTAGAAGTAGTCTGCGAACACTCAGATGCGGGATATAAATATTGAAGTGCCTCCCGAACTTTGCAGATATTGTAACTGCTTCGCGGGAGATGCGGTAAACATAGGGTTAACGGGCCTTATTCTGTACCAAGGTGGTAACTAGTGAATCAAGGTCTAGAGGCTTAAGCTCAGTTTATTGAATAGACTCCGTACTATATCGCGAAAACTGAAGTCTCTGAGATGTTTGGTGGATCTCAAACTAAAGATTCTTGAAACGTACTGAAGAGAGTAACTGTTCAACTAAGTATATTGAAAACTCGATCTGCCGAAGTCTGCCTCTTCTAACGCGAAGAATAGCAGTTCTTAAATACACTTCTTAGGCTACCGGGAGCCTTATTCTCATAACAAATAAGACTCCAAAATGGCAGCCTTGAAACCAAATATAAAACACATAGAGCATCAAACCGATACTAGAAACCAAATATAAAACATATAGAGTATCAAACTACTACTTAAAACCAAATATAAAACATATAGAGTATCAAACCGATACTCGAAACCCAACATAAAACATATAGAGTATCAAACCGATACTTTAAACCAAACATAAAACATATAGAGTATCAAACCGATACTCGAAACCAAATATAAAACATATAAATTATCAAACAGATACTATCAGGCTAGAGGCATGCCTCATTTCCAGAAACAAATTCAAAACACAAACAGTATCAACTGATACCTGAAAATCCTAAACTAGTAACCTGTACCAGTTCCAGACATCATTAAGCAATCGAGAAGAGATCTTATCAATATAAATTTCTTTTATTCTTTAAATCTTTACCATACTTATTTATCGAGACGAGCCTTCCTCAACAGATTCTCTGATGAAATATGTGGCCAATGTCCCTCAGAATTATACTAGAGTTCGGTGTCCACCTAACAGTTTGACCATAAAAACAACCAGTTATCATCTGTGTAACTGCCTCTGGGGAGATGCAGTAAATGTAGGGTTAATGGGCCTTGTTCTGTACCAAAGTGGTAACTAGTGAATCAAGGTCCGGAGGCGTTAGCCGAGGTTATAGAACTGACTCCTTACTATATCGCGACTACTGAAGTCTCCAAGATGTTTGGTGGATCTCAAACTAAAGATTCTTGACACGAACTGAAGAGAGTAACTGTTTAACTAAGTATATTGAAAACTCCGTCTGCCGAAGTCTGCTTCTTCTAACGTGAAGAATAGCAGTTCTTAAATATTCTTCTTAGGCTACTGGGAGCCTTATTCTCATAACATGTAAAGACTCCAAAATGTTAGCCTTGAAACCAAACATAAAACATATAAGGTATCAAACCGATACTCGAAACCAAACATAAAACATATAGAGTATCAAACCCTATACTTTCAGGCTAGAGGCACACCTCATTTCCTGAAGCAAATTCAAAATACAAACAGTATCAACTGATACTTGAAAATCCAAAACTAGTAACCTGTACTGGTTACACCCTGAAAACAAAATAAAGCACTTATTTCAAAATATAACAAGAAAATCACTAATCCTTGCTATCATAATCACAATTCAAATAAGGATACCAAAAACCTTTATCAACTGGGAGTACATCTGAATAGCTCTCAAAGCTATCCTTTGTAGGAGAATAACACATAGGAATAAACCCAGAAAATATCGTAGGAAACTCATCTCCTGGCATGTTGTCTGTCCACCATGCTTAAACTAAATCCATCACATATTCCCATCCTTTTACTGGTTCTTAACTATTCTCGCTTGCTGGATATCCTTTCCAACTAACCAAGAATTGTCCCTTGCCATATAGTCCCCTGTAATTGAGGCCTGATTGAACTTCCCATTCCTGTTCTTCGTTGATAAGGATGCGTGCTGGTTTTGCAAACGCTAGTCCTGGGAACCAAAAATCATCCTTAGGGTAATAAGGTTTGACTACCGAACAATGGAAAAATCCGTTCCTCCTTCGGTACATCCTTGCATCTATGCTAACTGTGTAGTTTTGTGTATGTTCATCGAATTCATGTACTATAAAGGGGCCTCGCCAGCATGGCTGTAGTTTCCTGGATCTGCCAGATTCCGTCGCAAACTGGTCCCCAAAAACTATAATCCTTTCTCCAATCTCAACAGGTTTATGTGAGTTCCTCCTCTTGGCTACTACTCTGTTTGATCTTGCTCTAGCCAACCGTAATACTTGGTACGCCGTATTTCTGATCTCCTGATGTCGATTGTAGTAATCATCGGATGTGAGTACTGTTGTAGAGTTGACTTTATATGTATCGAGTAGTTGGTATTCTCATCCATACACAGCTTTGTATGGGGACATTCCAATAGTATCGGAGTGACCTGCATTGGAGTAAGCTGTCACTTCAGAGAAGGAGGTAAGCCAGTTGGTCTGGTATGCATTAACAACATTCCTTAATGCTGTTTTTAGTTCTCTGATCTTCCTGTCCACTTGGCTATTGGTGTGGTGGTGACCGGGTATAGCCATAATGTGTTCAATTCCCATTGTTTTCAAGGTCTGTTTTCAAAATTGGGAGGAAGATCGCGGGCCAGCATCACTGACAATTGATGTAGGTACTCCATGAGGCGTAAAGATATAGTGCCGGAGTAAATCCATAGTTGATATTGCAGTAGCATTCACTGATATTGGTATCAGCCAGCTGAAACCAACCGCTCTATCTACTATCACCAATACTGAATCACATCCTCTCAGCTTAGTGAAAGGGCCCATGAAATTGATAGCGTAGCTGGAAAATATCTCGGAGGGAAAAGGAAGCGATAGGGTGTTGCGCGTGGGTAATGTAGTCATTTCCTGGTTCAGTTGATATATGTCATACTGTTGGACATAGTCTTTGAAATCCTTCCTTATTTCTGGCCAATAGATGTATTCCGTTGTATACCAGAGATTTTGATTGGCGCTATGGTGTCCTTTATTGTGTATTTCTCTTATTATCAACTCTCTTTGCATTTCTCCATTTACTCTATGACCTTTCGGAATGTATAGGCAATCTTCTCCTCCTCCTGTGGTAGCATAGAGTAGTCCATTACGTATACTATAATGTTGCATCATTCCGTTACGTAAAGTGTGGTTGGAATCCTTCACTAGCTGGTAGATAGGGTCATTCCTATATCCTTTGATCATCTGTTCCTTCCAAATGTTTTTCATATCATCCACTCCTTGAATGATATCCCTTTCATCCACCACTCTTTCTAATACCATTACCTCCTCCTCCTCCTCATCAGGTATCTCATAAACTTTGTAGAGCTCTTGTTTCTTGTGAGGTAGGGAGGGTGGTTCCACTACTGGAACCTCATTCAGGTATGTGAGAGGTCCTCTATAGAGGGGCTTGTTTTGGGAATGTTCAGGGTAGTTAGAATTGTAACTTTTGGGGGAGCCATATCCTAATGCCTTTTTTACTCGGTCCTTGATAGCTCGGATATCGAGGTGGGGGTGTGGTGAATGGGTATCTCTATCGCTATGATCATCATTGGTATTAGGGGGAGTTTCGATAACCGGTGGGCTGCTGCAGGGGGAGCTGGTGTAGGTCCTCATCTTATGTTTTAGTTCTTCGTGGTCAGGACAGAATGGTATCTCGCAAAATGTTCAATGCATTGATGTATGTTCAAGTTCCTCCTCACTCCTACCACTGGCATAACTTTGATGGTCTCCCCAATTGTTTAAGAGTTCAGCATTTCTGTAATTGTCTGTGTCTAGCTGTGCTTGCTCTAGGCTGCAGTCGCTTCTGCATTCTGAATGAGCACCAATGTACTCAACTGTGAGCGCTTCAAATTGAGACATTGCGTGTTCGATAGTAGGTTTTTCACAAGAAAGAAAAGATAAAATAGGTGATGAAGTTGGTGAATAGTCCTCTTGTATGGGATCGTTTGCAGTATGTGGGTAATCATCATTCTCATCATACAGATGGGATAATACATCTGCTAAATTCTTCCATTTTCCTGATTGATATACTATTTCAGTATCATATTTCCCAATGAACCCTCTCCATCACAGTTGTTTTTTAGTAGGTATTCTGCTGGTCTTGAGGTACGTCAGAGGTAGATGATTTGTGACGATAGTAAACTTGCTTCCTGCAAGTATATGGTGAAATGCCGTCAGTGCATCGACTATTGCGAGGGCTTTCTTGTCAGTTGTGCCATAATTCATTTGGGCATTACAGAATTTCCTGCCATGAAGCAAAGCTGGTCTGGCATTCTCTCGTGTTTCTCCTTGTCCTACCCATGCTCCTACACCTGTGTTGGATGCATCGGTTATTAGCCATATTGGAAGTGACGAATCATATTGTAATAGTTTCATAATCTGGTATTTTGAAATACTTCGCTTAACATTCTCCATAGCTTGGTCTTAGGTGGCGGTCCATACAAATTCTGCCATTCCGGTGAGTTCCGTTAGGAGTGATATAATGGTTGCAATGTGTGGCAAAAACTGACTGATATAGTTGACCGTCCCTAGGAATTCCTGTAACTGTTTCTTAGTCTGTAGCATTGTCCTTTCTTCGATCTTCACTATTTTTTCCAGTACTCGTGAGAGTTCTTTATCATTGATAACATGGTCTAGCACTTCTCTACTAGAGGAGAAGAATTCTGACTTACCCCCGCTTGCATAGAATTGAGCTTCCTTTAGTTTATTACAAATCATGGATATATGTTTCAAATATTCAGACTCTGTATCGGAAAATATTAGTATATTGTCAATATATACCCACATGAAGCATCCTAAATAGTCAGCGAATAGATCGGACATCATGCGCATGAAGGTTCTGGGAGCATTCATATCTCCTTGTAGTATTACTTTGCTAACGAAAAATCTAAATAGTGTCTTGAAAGCGTTCTTGTTCACATCTTCTGGTTCCACTCTTGTTTAGAAGTAGGCATCACTAAGATTGATTTTGCTTCGGTATCTTGCCCTTCCTAGAGCATTCAGGATCATCGTTTGATTAGGAATAGTTTCAACATTCTTAATTGTTATCTCATTCCTGGCTGTAAGATCTACCAGTAGCCTCATGCGTTTCTTATCCTTCTTTTCTTAAGCAAACATTGGAGCTGCCGATGAAACTGCTTATCGTGTGATAATTCCTGCTTTCTCTTTTTCTCTCAACTATATGCTCATGTCCGTTGCCCATCGTTCCGGTATTGAGTAGGTGGGTAATAAGCGCTGTTCTTTTCCTAGTTAAAGGTCTATCTTATGATTGATCTTCCTTAGGGGTGGTAGATTTTCCGGTATTTCCTCGGGAAATACTTCCAGGTATTGGTCCATGACATCTTCAGTTCTAATTACTACTGCTCAGATTATGCCACTAGTAGGTGTGCAAACAATTTGAACATTCTCCTTTGGAAACAGATTAGCTAACTTTTCACATTCGATTTGAGCTTGGTATTGTTCCAGAAAAGGCATTCCTATTAGAGCATTGTATTTTGCTAGGTTGCTGAACAATATCCTGGTTCCCGGTGCACTCAATTTTCCTGCTGATATGTTGACTAAATATTCTTTATGACCTTCAGATCGTGATCCTTTCATAGCTAGGTGTGTTCTGATTGGTGTCTTCAAATCCTGGTGTAGAATTCCATGTGTGATCACAAAAATGGTACTAATCAAGTTTGCTCCTATTGATCTGGTATCAAACAGGACTCTGGCTTCTTTGCCATTGATATGCATTGTTCCTTCGAGAGCATTATGAGGTTTGACATTTGTTGGTCTAGCGGCCATTGTAAGAATGTCTTCCTCTTCTTCTACTTCCATACCATTGATAAATACCTCTTCCGCTAGTTGTTCCTGTTCTACTCTCTTGGAGGTGACTTCTTTCTTCATCTTAGCCTTGTCCTTGCTTTTGCTCTTGTCATCTTTACTGGAACAGTCTCTTGCTAGATGTCCTTTACCTCCGCAGGTATAGCAAAGACCCTTATCTTTTCATTCTTTAGGTTTAGTGTGGAGCTTGTTGTTCATTTTCCGCTTGTCCTTCTGCCCTTCTGGTTTGGAAGTCAATTCTTTTGCCAGTTTCTCGAACCTTTCCTTCCCATAAGCGCCAGTGCTTTTTAGGATAGCATCTATGCTTTCTGCATTTTGTATAACTTCCATAACAGTGTCTGTTTCAGCATACTGTAATTCCGCTTCTTGTCGTAGCCTAGGGTGCATGCTTTTAAAGAACTGTGGAATGATGGCATAATCGCTTATGGTGTTTGTAGGTAGGCATGATCGGAACATCAACAAATTGGTTGCTATGGTTGATATTCTGTGTATCTTGCTATTATATACTTGCATGATTTCATGGAATTTACAATAGGTATCATCTTTCTGTTTCGAAGATTGGAATCTTTCTCGTAGATATCCAACAAGGTCTTCTCTGGTCATGTCTTCACCAAAATGCTCAGCTGCTTGGAAAGCTGCTTCTTGAGCTCATCCTTCAGTATAGAGGATCCAATAGTTTCCTCCTTCTGCCTCGCTTATTCATAGTCCATTTAGGCGTAGATATAACTGTACTGAGTTATACCATCTATCAAACACTTCTGGTTTGAGGTCATCTCCTTCGCCTGTAAACTTACTAGATGACGGTACCTTAATACTGAGTTTAGCCGTAACTACTGGGTTAGGTCTAAGAGTCGGTGGTCTTAGAACCCCTGGTTCTGAGGCTTCAGGTCCTGCTGGACCTACTTCTGAAGCCATGTCGTCTGATCCTTCATCGCTATCGGAGCTATCTGGATTATTGCTTGGTGGTACTGGACGTACCGGTATACCTGTAGGCTTTCTTGGTAATTCTGGGTACCCTCCTGGGGTAGTGGTTGGCGGTTCTGGTGGTTGTTGTGATGATTCTCCTGTTGATTGTTTAGCGGCATCTCTGGCTAACTGCTGAGCAGCTACGTCACTTGCTGCCTGCTCTTTTGCTAGAGTCTTCGTGAACTGTTCTTTGGAATCCCTGGTGCACTGTTGAGAACCTTTCTCAGAGGCCTTGCCCTTACTGGGTACTGGAACGCCTTCTATCTTGATAACTTGCTAAAGTTAAAAAAATGTAACCACATCTTATGAGATATGGTAAACGTAGAGTTAATAGGCCTTATTCTGTACCAAGGTGGTAACTAGTGAATCAAGGTCTATAGGCTTTAGCCAAGGTTGTTGAACTGGCTCCTTACTATATCGCGACTAGCGAAGTCTCCGAGATGTTTGGTGAATCTCAAACGAAAGATTCTTGAAATGAACTAAAGAGAGTAACTGTTCAATCAAGTATATTGAAAACTCTGTCTGCTGAAGTCTACTTCTTCTAACGTGAAGAATAGCAGTTCTTAAATACACTTCTTAGGCTACTGGGAGCCTTATTCTCATAACAGGTAAGACTCCAAAATGGTAGTCTTGAAACCAAACATAAAACATATAGAGTATCAAACCAATACTCGAAACCAAATATAAAACATATAGAGTATCAAATTGATACTCAAAACCAAACATAAAACATATAGAGTATCAAACTGATACTCGAAACCAAACATAAAATATATAGAGTATCAAACCGATACTCGAAACCAAATATAAAGCGTATAGAGTATCAAACCCTATACTTTCAGGCTAGAGGCACACCTCGTTTCCTGAAACAAATTCAAAACACAAACAGTATCAACTGATACCTGAAAATCCTAAACCAGTAACTTGTACCGGTTACAATCTGGCTAATCTTTCTCTCTCCTTCCCTAGCAGTAGGTTCAACCCAATTATTATTCCACTTTTCTTTTGGGTATCTAAATACCCATTTTCTTCTCTTTTCTCCCCCCCTCTCCACAGCTACCTTATCCCCCCATATTGCCTTCCTTCTCCACATCCACCTTGTCTAATTCCAATGGGCTAATGCCAATTCCAATCTCTTTTGAGCTAGATCCTCATCCCAATGAACCCTCTCTTATGCTATCCACTTTTTAAGATGCTTTTGTGCAAGTCTTCTCTTCACCGTCTTAGCAGAAACATTGGGAGCCACTCTCTCAGCAATCTCAGAGTAGCTGGTATGGTGATTTTTGAGAGCTTCCTCTACCATAGCATCATCCTGCAACTTGGTAGTTTTAGGATGTCTTCCTCTACCTTCATTCTCCTTGCCCTCTTGATCTCTCTTTGCAAATGTGCTTTTGACAGTACTGAGAGGAATGTCAAGGTAGTGTGAAATTTGGTGATTTGTCATCTGAGGCTCGCATAACCCAAGAATTTGTCCCCTTATAAACTCAGAAAGGTGCTTGGAGGAAATAGGCTGTTTGGCATGACTGCAAAGAATAGGAGGCATAGTTTATTGAAAAAAAGAATCAAGTAAATTGGTTTGGTTTTGGTAGGTGTAGAGCAATTTCTTTAAGAAGTGTTGAGGGAGCGGGGTGATGAGAAGGGGAGCGTTGCCGTTGCCGTTGAGAGCTAGTTAATTTTGTCCCCGGACAATAAGCAAACGGTAGGTATTCACTCAAACCTTTGATTCCAGTTAACCGCTACCAGTATTTCGCGTGGAGATCCAGGGCTGATCTGTAGGCGAGAATCGGGATGTGAACCGGGGTTCGCCGCAGATAATGATAGGAACACATACTTGTGTAACGCCAAACCCTTATAAGTCACAGTCCCCGCTCTCGTCAGGTCCTAGAGATTCTCCCGAACTTCGAGAGAAGTCAGATTCTCAATGCACACAATCCCTCTGTCTCTCCCAAAAAAGAAATTCACATAACAGACACAGATGTTAAAACACCGGCAGGTCACCGGCAATATCAACCCGTTCGATACGAGTATTGTTAACTTCATTACAGAAATAGACGCCGAGGGGCGCCAAATTCTGCAGTGGTTATCCGTGCTTGAACCACAACAACGGCACCAAGGTGTGAGAATCGACCGACTCGATGGCGTGGGGAACTGGGTACTAGAAACCAACGAGTTCAGAAAATGGAGTGATGTGGAAGATGGCTACGTAGAGCCCGTGTTGTTCTGTTACGGGAATCTAGGAGTGGGAAAGACGTATGTGAGGTAGGAAGGTCCCTTTTCTAGAGAGATACAGTGCAGATGTCACTAACGATCGGTTTATATTAGCTCCCTAGTGATTGATAACCTGTGTGATCAGGCTAGGGGGAAAGGCATTGCTGTCGTGGGACTCTACTGCGATTTCCTCGCCCAGCAGGAGCAGTCCGCCACAAGTATGTTGGGCGCCATCCTCAAGCAACTTGCTAGCAGAGGGGAAATACCGGAACATATACGGCAGGCTTTTCAGAATGCCAAAAAAGAGTTTGGCGGCCGAGGACTCAGACTTCCTGATATGGTAGAAATTCTGAAGAAGACTATTGCGGCGCTAGCGCCGGTGTTTATATGCATAGATGCTTTAGACGAATCCGCTCCGAAGCACCGACGAGACCTCCTGGAGTCACTACGAGAAATCGTCCGGGTGTCGCCTAACACACGAATATTCCTTACCGGGAGGCCCCATATCGACCACGAAATTGTGAAATCTTTTAACAAGGTGGTTAGGGTACTTGTTAGTCCTACACTGGGTGATATTGAGAGTTATCTAAAGATGAAGCTGGACTGTGACACTGATCCCAGCGCGATGGACGACGAATTGCGGGAGGATATTATGAGAGCCATTCCGGAGAGAGTCTCGGAAATGTAAGCAAGAATATCATGCTCATTCCCAACACAAATGTGGATTATTATTCGCTAATGATGATATCTAGTTTTCTTCTCGCTTCTCTAAACATTGATGCAATCCTGGGCGAGTTTACACTGCATCAGAGAAAGAAAAAACTTGACGAGATGACCAAAGGGAATGGACTGGGTGATGTCTATGCGGCAACGTTATCACGTATAAAGGCGCAGCCTAGGAACAGATCCAAACTCGGCATGAAGGTTCTAATGTGGGTATCGCATTCGGAGCGGCCACTACATCTCGATGAGTTATGCCACGCCCTCGGGGTAGAAGAAGGATCTGTGAACTTGAATATTCGGAACATTCCGGCAATAGAGACACTGCTAGCGTCCTCTATGGGGCTCGTCACTATGGAGAGGTCCTCGTCTACGGTCCGTCTTGTTCACCCTACTCTGCAAGAATACCTCTCCGATAACCCCAACTTGTTCCATCAGCCCCACTCGATGATTGCGGGGGTCTGTTTGACCTACCTCAATTTTCGGCATGTTAAAGGCTTTCTGACTACTCTTTATTCTGCTCCACCAACCGCCCCTTTTCTCGAATATGCTTCTTGTCACTGGGGTACACATGCTAGGCGGGAGACCACTGAAAGTGTGAAGTCTCTTGCGTTGAAACTACTGGATGAATACGATAAGCACATATCTTCAAAGCTGCTATTATTGCGTGGGATGGGCGTTTGGAGCGCGCCTTTTGATGGGGAAGGGAATCCTAGGGGATTTACAGGGCTCCATGGTGCCGCATACCTCGGGTGTGTGGAGATAACGGTTGCTTTATTGGAGATGAATAAATGGGATATGCAGGCAACTGATTTCCATGGTAACACAGCAATCGCCTGGGCTGCTAGAAGGGGGAATGAGGGGGTCTTGAGAGCACTTCTAGAACGGAATGATGCCGATCCCAACACAGCTGACACCGTGTATGGCCGAACACCGCTCATGTGGGCTGTCCAGAAGGGGCATGAGGGGATCGTGAGGATGCTGCTGGAACGGAACGACGTCAATCCCAGCGCGGCCGACACCTTGGGTAGCGGACCGCTCTTGTGGGCTGCCAGGAATGGGCATGAGCGGCTCGTGAGGATGCTACTAGAACGGAGGGACGTCAATCCCAACACAGTCGACACCATGTATGGCCGAACACCGTTCATGTGGGCTGTCGAGAATAAGCATGAGGGGGTCGTGAGGACGTTGCTAAAACGGAAGGATGTCATGCCCCACACAGAGGGTAGTCAAACGCTCTCGTGGGCTGTCGAGAATGGGTGTGAGGGGATGGTGAGGGCGCTGCTCGGACGCAACGACGTTAATCCCAATTTAGTCGACCCCCGCAGTGGCCGAACACCGCTCATTTGGGCTGTCCGGAAGAGGCATGAGGAGATCGTGAGGATGCTGCTGGAACGGAACGACGTCAATCCCAACACAGCCGACCCCAATAATGGCCGGACACCTCTCTGGTGGGCTATTATATATGGGCACGAGAGAATTGCAAAGCTACTTCAGGAACGGATCGATTTTATTTCTAGACATGCCGCAAGCTCGCAATCAACAGAGCTCTTCTCCCCCGAGCTCTCCGAGCTACCTGAACCCTCTTCCAATAGCGCCCGCAGGCTTCAATATCCAGGGATAAATATCGACACTTATCCCCCCATCCATCAGACGCATCCCCACAGCGGGGAACAAACTTGATGAAACAAATTCTAACTCCGCCACAGACCATCCTTTATATGGGGATTAACAAGTTACCGCAGATGTCAGTCCTTTGGATCATTCACTTGGAATGCCCCACTACCTCCTTGGTTCCTCCAAATTAATCTATTCCCTTTTGCATTTCTTTTTGTCGGATTGTTTGGATGCTTAGCCAATTTTGTATATATCCGTCGTCCAATGCTGTTCTTCTGTACTTCCTTCCCTATATATATACAACGCCCCCCTCCGATTCGTCTTTCGCTTCTCATGCTCATTGGGTCAATTTATTTGATGTCTGCAAGTTATCGATTTTGTATTTACCAAGGCCTTATATGTTACAGCACATCTCTCTTCAGCTCCTAGAGATTCCCTCTGACTTACAGTGAAGATTCTCATTGCACGCGATCCCTCCGCCTTCCACAAAAAAGGAATTCACACATAGACTATAGCAGAGATGGCGTCGGGGAGCTGCTAAGTCACCGGTAATTTCACTTCGTTCAATAGAGGTATTGTTAACTTCGTTACGAGGATAGACGCCGAGGGGCGTCAAATCACTAGAAACGTACCAACAGCGCCAAGACGCGCGAGCCGACCGACCCAATAGAGCGAGAAATTAATTACTAGATACGAAAGATGGCTGTGCCGAGCCAGTGCCGTCTTGTTATAAGAATCTAGGGGTGGGTAAGACACATTTTAGGTAGGAAATCCTCATATCCGGAGAAAGGCGATGCGGGAGACACTAATGACCAGCAAATAATAGCTCCCTAGTGATCGATGGCCTGTGCGATCAGGCTATGGAAAGACGTGGCTGTCGTGGGACTCTATTGCGATTTCCTTGACCAGCAGGAACAGTCCAGCGCAAGTATGTTGGGCGCCATCTCCAAGCAACCCCGCAGTAGAGAAGAACCCCTGGAGAATATACGGGAAGCTTTTCAGAATGCCAAAAAAGAGTTTAGTAGCTAAGGGCCCAGACCCCCCGATCTAGTGGAAATTCTAAAGAGGGTCATTGCGTCGCTATCGCTGGTGTTTATGTGTCGACGCTTTAGACAAATCCACTCCGAAGCACCAGCGGGACCTCCTTAAGCCACTGAGGAATCACCCAGGTGTCGCCAAACACGAGAATATTCCTTACCGGGAGGCCCCATATCGACCATGAAATTGTAAAATTGTTTTAACGAAGTGGTTAGGATACCTTTTAGTCCTACCCAAGCTGATATGAGACTGAACGGTGACGCTGATCACAGTGCAATGAGCGACGAATTACGGGCGGATATTATGAGAGTCATTCCGGAGAAGATCTCAGAAATGTAATCAAGAATATCAAGCACATTTCCGATACATGTCTGCCTATTGCTCACTAACAACGATGTCTAGTTCCCTTCCTTTTTCTCTAAAGACTGACGCAGTCTTAGGTGAAATTACACTGCATCAGAGAAGGAAAAAGCTTAACGAGATGACCAAAAGGAAGAGTCTGGGCGATCCCTATGCGACAATCTTATCGCGGATAAAGGCGCAGCAACGGAGTAGATCCAAATTCGGAATAGAGGTTCTAATGTGGGTATTGCATTCTGAGCTGCCTTTACATGTCGAGGAGTTGTGCCGCGGCCTCGGGGTAGAAGAAGGATCCGTCGACTTGAATACCCAGAAAATTCCTACGATAGACCCACTGCTAGCATGCTCTACTTGAGTACAATATCGTGTTAGGTCGCATGGTGTGCTATCATAATATGTAAACTTATATTTCCAATATCATACCTCTACTAGTACTCATCCGGGCGGGCTGTTCGAACAACACGGCACGTTACCGTAAATTACACTATGGGGATAAAATACTGGAAAACGACATTTTACCACCCCAAATTAAATTTTTGATATCAGGTATCATATTATATTTAAAAACCTAAACTATTGCTCTCCTTTCCCTCACATGCTGAAGACCAAACCCTCTTCCCTCCTACCTCTCTGCTGAGATCCAAGGTACTTTTTCTATACCGGCTTGGTTAGAGGGGTCTTGTAGGTTTGCGGTGAGCTTCCGTACTGTATGGTATGATATCATAATAATAATATTATGTTGCATTGTATGCTAGGTAACTTATCCTTCCAACCCTACTGCCTGTCCGAACTCTGGAGGCGAGTGATGGACTGTGATGGTTACCGGCCAGTCGGTTGCGAAGTTGTGGGAGGGGAAAGGTTTTTGATACCTGTGTGTTTTAGGGTGTATGTGTGAAAACAGGGATGTTTTAGGAGACCGAAGTTCCTGTTGATCTGCTCCGTTGAGCATCCCTAAAGTACGATATTAGAGGGGGGTGGCTACCAAGGCGTCGTTTTAGTGGTTTTCAAAACTGGAGTTTGAGTGGTGTGCGTTGCCAAACACCACATCAAAGTTGTGAAGGTAAAGGCAAGGGAGGGCTAAATGAATTTATGAACTGGATATTACTCTACCAAAAGGTTGTTATCAGACTGCAGTTTCAAACTTGGAAAACCAGTTCCTAGAAACAGTGTGTAGCCAAACACACAAACCCACTCAAATGTTGCTTGCCAAACAGCCCCCGAGTCTTGCCGGACAATGCCCACGAATTTGTAACACCGCTTGACCTACAGAAACTGGCCACATGTTAATTTCGAGATCCACATTCGAGTATATCATGGTCGATGTGCGAGACAAAATTATGTGATTAATCCACGCAACCCACAAAACCCCAGGAACCGTAACAGAACCCTGCCAAAACACGGCCACACCCCCGTGATCAATTTTCTTTACATATGTGATGTTGCATTTTGGCGCGGAGAGGTGCTTGTTTCAGTGGGGATTAGAATATTTGTTTGTGTATACCGGAGGAGGTTTTCCATGGATTTAGCTCTTTGACGGAAGCCTGAAGTAAGCTTTAGGTCACCGTTGTTGCATTCTCTCAACATCGTGAATCTATTGAAACCGTGGGCTTAACAGCACCTCTCGTCAGAGTGGATATAGGACTGGAGGATAAAGGCCACGAAAAACTAGAATAGGACTCGAGAGACCAAAATAAAATCCATTCTTGGCCAGTAAGTCATGTATCATAACAAAAAATGTTCACAATAGTAGATTTACTTCGGGGGAGCGGCTAATAGTTCCCAACTCCCTCGAGATCTCGAGGAGCATACGATAGCTACGCTGGAAGTTACTGCACCATGTAGTACCGTACATTCCCCAGGGGTTTCTTTTACTGACCTCGAGTGGACCCCCCGATCTTGTATCATACACCGGGAGGCCTGAGCGGGTCCTGACCCAACCTCTTGTTTAAGCTAGGGCCCAGCAGCGGCAGTGACGTCTACCTCCTTGGTAAAATATTTTTCTATGATAATAATATTATGAAGTTGAATTCGGGGAATACAGTAGGATTTGGGGGAGTGGCCTTGCGGGGCTGGGCCGGGGTTGGGTTACAGTTCGGCTTGGGACCCCGATGTTTCGGTATTCGCGGCCGCCCATACCGTCGCCCTACGGGTTTGGTCGAGGCCTGACCACGAACTGCAGTCCGTCTGTCTGCTTCTGGCGAGGGCCCCGTTAAGGGATTTTGGCGAAAGGGCGGGAAAGACAACGGGCCCCACTATGGATTGATAAAATGCCTTCGAATGTGGAGCCGCACAGGGCCGCCCGGGAAGCCCGTAAGGGAGGTCTACAGGACTTGTCGCAACCTGGAATGGCCAGTAAGGCTTGTTCGCTATCATTGGCAGGTATAAGTGCTGGTTCGCCGGCAAATTGTCACAGAATCGATGCCAGTAAGCAAATCTCTAACTCACCACGGTTCATATCATAAAGGAGCTATCATACATAACTCTTTATTTTATGCCAACTAACACACGCAGGCATGCCTTAAATAACTAAAACACTAGAGAAAATGTGGAAAGAAAAGTTAGAAAATTGCAACCACTCCACTGCCGTATTCATGTCATGGCCTACGTAAATCAGTCGGCAGTCCCCGTGGTCCTCTCCCGTCATTTCCCCCAATCCGCTAAAAGTTATGGGCACTGCCCCGGGATTATCTGGCCTATCCACTGAATATCCAGTGAGCCCCCTCGCCCCGCTCCCTTTCCCGGACCCGTATAGAGTAGACTTTTGGGTATTTATATCGCAATATCATTAGAAAATATCTCGTACGATAAAAGGTATCTTATCGTGTAATCATTGGTAACAATGATTACGATATATGATTAAAGGGGTATGCGCAAGTGTGACTTTTAGAGAAGGCGAAAAGAAAGAAGAAAATAAGGAGTTTGTTTTCTTTCGGGTTTCCACTACGATACAGTATTGTACTGTACATTGCTGTACCTACAGCTCTTCAAGCACCTGAAATGAGAATATTGTCTGGACCCTCCGTTAGGCCGGCGGTTGGTGTGAACTGGTGGGATAACAAAAGCAAGCTGCGATTTCGACTACCGTAAGAACTTGAATCCGTAAGAACTTGAATAATTGAACCTCTCGCTAGGACGTTGGAGTTGCCTTTGCTGGTAATGTTCCGTACTTAAGCCCGGGCTGGGGGAGTCAGTTTTTCGCAGTGTTTCCACCCCCCTATCCCAGAGAGGGGATTTTGGACGTCTTAGCGCGAGGTTCAATTATTCAGGTTCTTACGGTAGTATAATACTGTAGTACGCCACAAGCTAGTCTGTGTGGGCTTAACAGCCTGCTGCTTAGAGGGTAAAAGGAGGTAGAATTCCAACTTTATCAAAATGCCTGTGTTCGCAATTGTGTCCAGATAACACGGTAAGCGTATTTCTGTATAAGCCCCTTATTGTGGACAGCGGATGTCGTACCCCACAGTACTATAAATTCCGAGTGCCGGGCGCAATGCGGGTCAACGGCAGCTGTTCACCCACACCTCCGATGCCAGTTAACTACTTTTCCGTATGGAGACCCAGGGCCGATTAGCAGGCGAAACCGGTACCGTAGGTGAACTAAGGTTCATGGAGAGCTTTCTAATCGCTACCGACAATGATGAGAACAGCACATCCTTGTGTAACACCAAAGGCTTTATCAGTTACAGCTTCCGCTCTCTTAAGGTCTTAGAGATTACATCGAACATCGAGAGAAGTCATATTCTCATTGCACACGATCCCCCCGCCTATCACAAGAGAAGGAATTCAGATAATAGACTCTAGCACAGATGTATTCAGGGCACCCGCAGGTCACCGGTAATATCGACTCGTTCAATATTGTCAACTTTTTTACAGAAACAGGGGCCGAGGGGCGCCAAATCCTACAGTGGCTATCGCCACTTGAGCCGCAACAGCGGCACCAAGGTGTGCGAGCCGACCGGCTCGATGACGTAGGAAACTGGGTACTAGAAACCAACGAGTTCAATAAATGGAGTGATACGAAGGATGGTTGCGCTGACCAAGTGTTGTTCTGTTCCGGGAATCCAGGGGCGGGGAAGACATATCTCAGGTAGGAAAGCCTTTTGCCTCGAGAAAGGTAATGTAAATGTCGCTGAAAATTGGCAAATGCTAGCTCCCTGGTTATTGATAGCTTGTGCGATCAGGCTGTGGGGAAAGACATGGCTGTCGTGGGACTGTATTGCGATTTCCTTGCCCAGCAGGAGCAGTCCAGCACAAGTATTCTGGGCGCCATCCTCAAGCAACCTTCCAGCAGAGAAGGAATCCCGGAGCATATACGGAAGGCTTTCCAGAAGGCCAAAAAAGAATTTGGTGGCCGAGGACTCCGACTTCCCGATCTGGTAGAAATTCTGAAGAAGACTATTGCGGCGCTAGCGCGAGTATTCATATGCATCGACGCTTTAGACGAATCCACTCCAAAGCACCGGCGGGAGCTCCTCGAGTCACTACGAGAAATCATCCGGGTATCACCAAACTCGAGAATATTCCTTACCGGGAGACCCAATATCGACCACGAAATTGTGAAATGTTTTAACAAGGTGGTCAGGATACCTTTTAGTCCTACCCAAGCTGATATTAAGAGTTATCTAAAGATGAAGCTGGACGGTGACACTGATCCCAGTGCAATGGACGACGAATTGCGTGCGGATATTATGAGAGTCATTCCGGAGAAGATCTCGGAAATGTAAGCAAGGATACCAAGTTCATTCACAACAAAAGTCAGGGCTATTTATTATTTACTAACAATGATATCTAGTTTCCTTCTCGTTTCTCTAAACATTGACGCAATCTTGGGCGAGGTTACTCTGCATAAGAGAAGGAAAAAACTTGACGAGATGGCCAACGGGAGGGGACTAGGCGATGCTTATGCGGCAACCTTATCACGGGTGAAGGCGCAGCGGGGAAGCAGATCAAAACTCGGCATGGAGGTTCTAATGTGGGTATCGCATTCGGAACGGCCGTTACATGCCAACGAGTTATGCCACGCTCTCGGGGTAGAGGAAGGATCCGTCGACTTGAATATTCAGAACATTCCTGCCATAGAAACACTGCTAGCATGCTCTATGGGGCTTGTCACTATCGAGAAGTCCTCGTCTACGGTCCGCCTAGTTCACTATACTCTGCGAGAATACCTCTCCCATAACCCCAACTTGTTCCGTCAGCCCCACTCGATTATTGCGGAGGTCTGTCTGACCTACCTTAATTTCCGGCACGTTAGGGGCTTTTCGACTTCTCTTCGTTCTGCCCCGCCAACCGCCCCGTTTGCCGAATATGCTTCTTGTCACTGGGGTTCACATGCTAGGCGGGAAACCACGGAAAGCGTGAAATCTCTTGCATTGAAACTTCTCGACGGATACGATAAGCACATATCTTCAAAGTTGCTGTTATTGCGTGGGATGGGCGTTGGGAGCGCACCTTTTGATGGGAAAGGGAGTCCTAGGGGATTTACAGGGCTTCACGGTGCCGCATACCTCGGATGTGTGGAGATAACGGTTGCTTTATTGGAGATGAATAAATGGAACTTGCGGGCAACTGATTTCCATGGTAACACAGCAATCGCCTGGGCTGCTAAGAGTGGACATGAGGGGGTCGTAAGGATACTGCTGGAACAGAACGACGTCAACCCCGACACAGCCGACACCTGGTCTAACCGAACACCACTCTCGTGGGCTGCTGAGAATGGGCATGAGGGGGTCGTGAGGATACTACTAGAACGGAACGACGTCAATCCCAACACAGCGGACGCCTGGTCTAACCGAACACCGCTCTCGTGGGCCGCGGAGAATGGGCATGAGGGGGTCGTGAGGATGCTGCTGGAACGGAACGATGCCAATCCCGACACAGCCGACACCTGGTCTAACCGAACACCACTCTCGTGGGCTGCGGAGAATGGGCATGAGGGGGTCGTGAGGATGCTGCTGGAACGGAACGACGTCAATCCCGACACAGCCGATACCAAGTACGGCCGAACACCACTCCTGTGGGCTACCAGAAACGGGCACGAGAGACTTGTGAAGCTACTTGGCGAAACAAACACAAACAGCTCTTTATATGCTGATTGACAAATTATCAACCCTTTGGGTCATTCGCCCGGAATTTCCCGCTACCTCCTTGATACCCTCAAATTAATCCCATTTCTTGTCGCCGGATTGTTTGGGTCTTGTTTAACCAATTTTTTATATACCCACGTTGTACCGGTGTTTCTCTATACTTCCTTCTCTATATATGTATAGTATCCCCGTTCGATTCGCCTTCCGTTTCCCATGCCTATCAGGTTGATCTGTTCCATGTGCGCCAATTATTAGCCTTCCCTTTACCTTTTTTACCGCACAACTTGACCAGCAATCGTGTCATATTTTATGAGGGCCTGATGGAAACTTCCTAGGTGTAGACATATATTAGATATAAACACAAAAACTATACACACGATAGCGGACCCGCTGCAAGAATCAACGGAGAAAAATCTATGACCCATGGTTCACAGAGTTTAGTCTCTTCTTTTTTTTTCCTCCTGCCACCTATTCTCCACTTACCTATCATACTTACCCGATTGTGAGATAACCCTTCCTCCTTATATATACCAAGGACACGGTAGCCTTTTGCTCCCGCTATCATACCTCTTTTGAGACATCACAATCAACACGTGGCACCCGGAAGAAACAGAGGGGATTTTCTCTCCGTACACTAGCATCCGCAAAGTTCTCGTAACACCCCAGGTACCCCACCAATCCCTGCCCAAGATATCAGAATAGGTGGGACACTTTCTCGAGAAATATTTCTTAATCTGGTAATGGCAAATCCCATAGAGAATATTCACATTTTTTTTCCCCACTGAATAGCTTCTGCAACCTCCAAGTTGAAGACTGCCAAGACTTTGCGATACTTCAGGCGTTACAAGAACTTTGCGGACACGAGTGTACGATACCTGAAGCTCGACAGAAAGGCCACCTCCGAGGGGGGGGGAGGGGGACGGAAACCATGTCAAGAGCCCACTCCAGCATCAAGAATCCACCATCACACACCCACGATGTCAACAGTAACGGCGCAGCGCCGGGAACAGAGTCGGTTCAAGTCCTAAACTTGAGACCCGGCATGCGGGCATTGCGTCTTTCGCTACTGTTCATCAAGATAATATAGATTTACAGCCCAAGCACCGACTCCCGGCAGTTTTCGAAATATTCGATATGATGCATGTCGCATTGTATAGTACTATACCGGTTGGAATCTGTGGCACAGCGAACCCCAAGTGTAAGCTATATACGAGAGAAAAACGGTATCTAGCATTATATATATAACATTTAACCCTGAGTAAATCCTCTCTCTCTCGTTATAGTAGTCCATATCGTGGAAAAAGCGCTAAACCATCTGAAATTTCCCAATAACGAGTGTATCCGAGTAGCAAAACTGCATATATTGTATTGTATTGTATTGTACTGGGGTTATCGCCAGACAAAAAAAAAAAAAAAAACTTAAAAAAAAGATTTGGCACTTCCAGAATACGGGTAGATGACCTGCCCAGGAGGGTGCTTCTAGGGAAGAGTCGAGTTTTTGACACACGCTATACTCACCCGGAATACCACGTTTGATCGTGCATATATAAAAACCCAAATTTTGTTTTCTTTTTTTTTTTTTTTTTTTCCCCTTTCCCTCCACCCCCCTCCAATGTTAACACCCCCCCCCCCCCCCCCCCCATCTACTCCTCCACCGGGATCCTCGGTGTTTTTTTCTCCACATCGCCCTAGTTGATAGCGTATAAGTGAGTTTTATGGTAAGTATGATACCTCACTGCGTCGTATTGTATGATCCCATAGTAGACGCCACAAACTTTCCCTAAAAGCCTTGACAAAAGCCGAGTGACCAATCATGAAGCTTACATAAATACTTGTAAATAAAAAAATAAAAAAAGACAAGAACTCGCTCATCCCCCTCCCCTTCCCATACCAGTATGATACACCCCACGGCCTCCTGTTACACCCATATCATAGCGGTACGCAACCTAACACCACAAGCAAGTCTCATATCTCAACCTTGTTTTACGATACACCGCTCGAGTATGATAAAATCAAAATCTCCCCTTCCCCCCTCCCAATCTCCCGAATCCACCGCTAGACGGCACATCCGCTCCTACGTACCCCTCCCTCCCCCCAAAGCCAAACCATAGCGTCCACTAATTTACTCCGCTCCACCACCCCCGATTTGCCCACCAGATCTCCTCCAAAATGCCAAAACATCAGACGAACGAAAAGCCCGGGTGATGGCTCATGACTACCCCATTGGCCACAATTTATTTGCAGTACAGTAGTCTACATGCAGGGTGGCTTGTGTATGAGTAGCTCGAGTACTTGTAATGGGCTGAGTTTTTCAACACCGCTATTACATACAACCAAAACCTAGCCATTTTGTTTGGATTTGGGCGGTATCCAATAGCAATTCTGTTTACAAACGCTTCCACACTACCGATAGCTTGCGCTCACAGGCACAGATCTGCAACGCACAAATTGCTTTCATTATGGGGGTACTCCGTTCCTTTTTACTTCAGATTCTGCCCATGCTTGGTGGACAGGTTTTATCACATTATACTTTATGGCACGTCATAGTACTATATGGCGTGGCGTTTTTTTCCTTTCGTGGCATGTTATGATACCCCCCTGTTTATCATAAGTTCGCCGGGCTCTTCTTGAGAGAAGGAAGGGGACGTGATTATTGGATTTTGTGGATCTGCGAGCACTTTATGTATGATACCACCGGGGGTTAATTGGTAAGTTGTGTGCATTGCATGTTTGATCATTACCCAAACGCGAGCACACCACGGTACGTATATTATACCGCCCGAACAAGAAGCCAGGAAGACAGCCGCCACTGCAAACATACGTTATTAATCAAGTTTTTCAAATATGAAATGCTCGATCGATACATGATACTAACACACACTCGCCAAACCCTGGGCGACTGATTGACAAGGCTTCGCTTGGTATGGCGATGATGACGGTGACGGAGCACTATAACTGATTAATTCGCTTGCAAAGTTATCTAAGTTGGGAGTCTTTTTCACATTTTCGATGTAACTTACCAATATTCGGAATCTCTCACCATTCCGAAACGCCCGTTCCTACGACGGGGCCCTTCCCAGCTCAAGGTCCGATTTGACCATAATATTATGGTAAATATATTAGGTGAAAAGGTAAGAAATACCTTTTTTTTTTACCAATTTGTGCCCGTACCTTCCTTCTTTCCTTCTAGCGGCGGGAGCGGTGTGTAAGAGTACTGTATGAGCACTGTACTCGAGTACAGTGCTGTGCGGTTTGGAGAATCCGTCTCACCCTGCTAGGAAAAGAAAAGAAAAAAACACAAAGGAGAAACTGGAGAAACGAAAAGAAAAGAAAAAAGAAAAACAAAAGGTGGGGAAAGGAATGGAACGTGGCTTCGTCCCAGAGAAGAACTCCAATTGAACTAGCAAGTGGGAGAGGAGGAATTGTTAGAAAGGTATCCATAAGGGGGGAGGGGGGGGAAGGAAAAAATCGCCACGGAAATGGGTTTTTTGTGAATTCTATTGCCAAGATCACGACAGATACCCGAAAAGTGCGGCGGGGTAAGTCCAGATAAAAACTTTTACTTTTGGATGGAAGCGAGGGGTAAATTGAGGGTCCAGTTGGAGTACGTGTCCACGCTCGTTTGGAAGTTGAGCTGTATTATAATTGACCTCTTGGGAAGAGGGCACGCGAGCCTAGGCCCCTTTTAGTAAAACTGGAGGAGGGGGCAAAAAAGACCCCTTCCGGTATTCTGCCATATGGTGACGGCAGTCTAACTACTCATCACACCCTGGAGTGAGTGGGGTGTAGTAGTGGTATCGACGGTGCCTTCGAGAGTTGCAATTTTCAAGCAGAAACATATGATGAAAAGAGTACAAGAAAAGAGTAGACCACCATAACCACGACAGAAATAATGTGTTAGCTTGCCCTTTCCCACCCTTCTGTGGAGGGTGGATAACATGCATGCATATTCTTGAAACGTCTAACTAAATCTGCAATTTCTATGCGGGCACCATATCAGCACTCCGGATTAATAGAAGGAAGGCACGTGTGGGCGAGACCTATTGTGAACTGCGGGCGAAATCAGAAAGCAGAAACCGGGGGAATTCGGTGTAGTAGAGAGTGTGTTGGAATTGCGGACTTCGTTGCATATGTATGGAATATGGTTCAAGCCCTTTTCACGCTTCACCGCCGGGAGTGGATGCATGTATAGGACAATCGAAGGAGATTGATGTGAATGATAGACTAGCGCAGGAGGATCTTAGGGGAAGCTTGAATCATACACTCGACGTTCGGAGGTGGTTTTAGAGTTGTATCTGTGCGCTGTGCCCATTACTCTGATAGAGTACTATTAGCCAGGGATGTAAAGAATGGTATGGAAGGGATGGTATCATGCCCGAGCAAGGCTTACTGTGCGACCGGGGGCCGAAGCATCCATACCAGTGGCCAATGCGCCATAACCATCGGAGAATCGGACCCAGGCAAGCCAATTCCTCGGGAAACGCTTCCTCACCGCCTTTTGAGGCGTTCTCCTAGGAGCAGCGAGCTGCAGATGGAGTTTGCTCTCTCTCTAACCCCCAAAGTGCTGAGAAGTGTGGGACGGACCGGAATACCAACCGTGAAGATGCAAAATGAGTACTGAGTAAGTATTATAAGCTCCAGTTTTGGCCTTCATCCAGCATGCAATGCTTCTGGCTGACGATACCGAACGTGATCAAAAGGCCCGATACTCGGGAAGAGATAGTCTAAAACTATGCTGACGGGTGGAACAAGCGACACCTACCGTCTTGACAGGGGAAGGGAAAAAAGAGGAAGAAGAAAAAACTCTGGGAATTTCCCTAGGGAGCAGAGGGAAGTTTGTTTCTAGCCAATTGTGAAGATGCATAATTTACGGATAATCAGGGGTTTCGCAAGTTCATCACCGTGTGGAGCATACTCGAATTAGCCCTGTGGGGTAATCCATTTCACTTTCCCTTTTTTAGCATGCAAGCGCTTTTTCTTTCGCTCGCCTGTCGTCTTTTTTTTCCCCATCTACTCGAGTAAAGGGTGAAGGGTAGGACCAATGTCATAATCTGGCCAATTCCTATAATAGTGCACTTGGAATGATGTCAATTTTTAAATTTTTTTTTCCCCTCCGCGTAAAAGCGGGATCTCTCCCATTCAAACCAAAAAGAGAATTGCAGAGCATACAAGATGCAACGTGGTCAGCGCTTCTGTTACTGAGGCATACTCGAGTGCGATATAGCATCACGATAATAATATTATTATTATTGTATTATTATCCAAGTTACCCCTTCACCGAAAGATTTGTGTGGGATTAGGAAGCAAAAAGAAGTCACATTTGTCTGTGTGTGTGCGTGCGTGCGTGCAAATGTGGGTGCGGGGGAACGAGAGAAAAAGGAAAGAAAAAAACCAGAGCGGCACTTTGTGGTAGGCAGTGGCCGTTTTGGGTAGTACATACTGTAATATTTTGACTCTCCTCGCTCACTCACAAGTCACAACACCTCACCGGGAATGATATTGATCTGAACCGGAGCCCGATCGATATCAATTGACGTCTTTATTTTCGTCTTTTAACCACTAATTGTCGTTCGGATTTCTACGCCCTCTCTACCTCTCCGATGATCTAGCTGTAGAGGGAAGAGAGAGAAGAATGAAAAAAAAACCCCCCCCCAAGACTAGAACTACTGACTAACAATGCGTGATTTGAGCACCGGTAAATGGAATGACGGGTGAGGGATGAGTCTTCCAGAGCGCTGAGCACCATCACCGACAAACCTTGCCTTTTACCCTAAGCTTCAATTCTTCCCCTCCCCTTTGAGAACCACAAAGACGTGATTTGGTATTCGGTAGAGGACGAGCTGCAAGCCTTCCTGCATGCAACAGTGGGATTATTCAGTAGAGATGAATTCAGTAGATTATATCCGAGTTGGGGCACCAATCGACAAGGAAAATTGGCTCACAGAGCGAGGCCGGTAAGAATGTTTGTTTGCTCCCTCTGTTTGCCGCCGTCCATGGAGTCGGGTAGGGGTGAAAGCACAGAAGGGGCAAAGGAACTCTACGCTTTACCCTATTATCGCCATGCTGTGTATTATTAGTCCAATTGAATCAAGTTACTGTATTCTTGAGCAAAGAATAAACTGTGCAGTCTTTCTTGCTAGTATGATACCGGTACTATACTCCAGTACTCGTGCTCTCCTACCAGTAGTCTAGCCAAGAGAGCGGTCGGCTATTCATGGCCGGCAGCTCCAGTACTCGAGTACGGCAGTGTGGGGAATACCAGAATTTTTTTTCCTTTTTTCCCCCTTCCCCCATGTCCATCGTTCTGTCGTGGGTGGTGAGAAGTGGTGGGAGCACTGGGAGGTGGGCAACGATGGTGCTCTGAGTTTTCTGGCACTTGGAGCCTCGCGAAAATTGGCCGACACAGACTTCCCACCTGTCCTTCTTCTTCACTTCCTTCACCTCCCACCACCCCCCCCTCATCCACCCAGCTTCTTCAGACTACCCGCAGACATTCCTAAACCCAACTACTCAAATTCCCAAATTCACTATCGTCATCACCCAAAATGTCACAGGCTGCCAACATCACTGTTGAGTTGTAAATCACTCTGGGGGTGTTGCACAACACACCTCCAGCCTAACAGCTCCAGCGATTGACAAGAACAGACGACAAAAGCGACGACGATACCTTTGATCCTCTATTTCTTATCGATTAGAGAGAAGGGTGTTCCTCGAAACCTATCGGATATACACCATCCATTGAGGGATATCGTCCTGTAACATTTGGGACATCACACATACGACGGAAGCTTCAAATAATTTTTTTCTCGCCCGGAAATTGGGGTTGCTGGCGGAAACCAGGTGGGCAAAAAATACCGAAGAAAAAAATTCACACCCACTCCCACCTCAACCCTGTCCACCGTAAACCGGCGGCAACCATAACCAACACAAAAATCTCATTCGTACGATATACACCCCCTCACACACAACGGTTGTATCGAATATATTTATCACCAACCAATTCCTCGATTCTCTTTTATACACAATACAATGTCTCGAAAAACAGTACCAAACACTGTAACCGGCCTCACTTCGCTCCCTTCGAGGACCAACAATTTCTCACTCCCAGCCGGGGAGTCGTTGGCTCTAAACAACCCATACATTCTCCACGAACATATCCCTAATCAGACATCTCACACAAAACGCCATCGCCGAGAATCATCCAGATTGGGTCCGGGATCAGCGGGTGGTAGCTGGAAGGATGGAAGGAGTGGTAAAAGTGGGCATGGAGGGGGTGACCAGGAGGAGACCGATTCTTCATCCGATAGTTCAGGTAGCCAAGACGATGAAGAGACGGACGATGACGAAGATGCGGACGATGCGGACGAGCCGGCTGTCAATCGCCCCGTCCGGGTGACTGGTGAAGATACCACCGGCATGAAGCTATTTCCGGGTGATCGATCTACCGTCGAAAACGGTGGACAGGATAGCGCAGCTGCCAATGGAGATCACCGGGCGGGGCAAGGCTCGAGAAAGCGGTCGCTCGCTGCAGATATTGACGAATTGACAGAAAATGGCCCTGACCAGAATCATCCAAGTAAAAAAGTCGCTTTCGACATCGCCAAAACAGATGACATACTGGAGCCTTCCGATTCCTTATTTGGTCCTATCGGTGATGACACCGGTGATATCGCCCTGTTCACCGACAGAGATTTTGGTTCGATCGAAGATGATGAAGGTGGGGTACTAATTGATACCGAGGAAGACGAAGATATTGACGCCGGCGATGATGAAGATATCGAAGGCGAGGAGGAGGACGCTATCGTCCGCGAGCTCGAGAATGGTATTCCGCCCCTCACACCCATAAAAGCAAGCCCCTTACTTCCGGGTGGTGCTGCCCCTGAAATAATCAATGGACTTGATCTCGGTAGTGGGGATGAATTCGAAGATCTCAACGATGAAATGTTCATATCTCAATGGCACCATCCCAGCTTCTTTCCTGACATCCCCTGTGATCCTACCAATGATTACTATTTATTTAATGATGGGGATATCTTCTCTGTAAACCCGACGCCGGATTCTACTCCGGCTGTCACTCCCAATAACACCCCCCGGGGCTCATTGTCTGCCACTGCTCCATCTATTCCTGTTTCTCCGAGTGGAAGGGGTGATTTCCCTTCACCCACGGCGGGTAGTGGTGAGGAATCCGAGGACGAGGACGAAGTGCCCACCCTTAACCCCTTCTTTGAGAAAAAGGACCCCGCTGTGAAGCATCTGGTGAGCACCCAAGGGCGTGGGGGATGGGCCGACGGCATAGATGACGATGTGGATATTCCATGGAAACATTTTTTCTCATCCGACGGGAGCAGTGATCAAGGAGGTGGGGAAGAAACAGCAGGCAGTGAGAGCGAGGATGAGAGTGAGAAAATTCAAATCCGGAGGAGTATTCCTTTACTAATGGATTGTCTAATGTATTGCAGGCGACTCAGGAGAAACTACTGATGATGAAGAAGACCTCCCGATGCCTACACCCCGCGGCAAGTCCATCCTCCGACGCGTTTCCATGTCGTCCCAGGAATCGGAAAGTCCACAAGTTGTTCATATCGATGGGGCTTCCCGCCCAAGGCTTGGCTCCTGGGTTGCCGATCCGAATCGCCCTATCTGTGTTGTGGAGGGATCGAAAAAGACCTTCCTCATACCTAAAGGCAAGCAAGTATCTGTCGACGAGACGAATAGCAACGGCAGTGTATCTAATTTCATGGTAATGATGGCGGAAGAAAGCGAAAGGGAAAACTCTCCCAGCTTTATGGACTATAACCCGACACTCAGTGGGTTGACTGGTGGTGATGGACTTTTCTTGAATGGGGCCGGCATACTAGGGCCCCCAGAGGCTTTCTATCCCTACTTCAACGAAGAAGGCGAGCTTGTTACCGAAGAGCTAGGGGACGAGGAGCTTGATGAATATGAAGCCAACCTTAAGATCGCGGACTTTCTCGAACTTTCCTCCGATGAGGATGGCAACGAGCACACCGACAACGATTCCAGCACCAGACACTTAGAGTTAGCTCTAATGGATGGCGTGCGCGATGGACCAGATGCCGACGACGAATGTACTCCCTCCGCTGAGCTTCCCGCACAGATGCTCTCGAGGTGGGATAAGGTCAGTGTGACGGCTTTTCGTAAGAGACAAATCCAGCATGCCCAGAAAATGGCAGATCTTCATGGAAACCCTAACAGTAGCCCTACTACAGGCTACGGACTTCAAAGGAAGCTGGGGGAGACGATTACGCCAGCGAGGAAGAAGAAAGTGAAAAGGCGGCTTGTGGCTGGAAACAGAGGGCTTGGAGTTAGTGCCTCTACGAGGAAGAAGATTTCTAACAGGAAGGCCGAGGAGCTCGGAAGAAATTTCGGCTCGGCGAATCGGATTCCTCCAATTTTCGAGGGCATATAGATGTGCTATGAAGGCGTAGGGGGGGTATGGATGCAAGGAAGTGTTTGCCTTTCCTTTTAATGGAAGGTTCTGGAGGAGGGCGCTCTAGAGAGACAATTCCTAGAATGGGGTACTTATTGAAGAAACGTTTTCTCTTAACTGGTTGATTTAGATTTGCAAAAGTGCATCGTTGGGCTGGCATGCCCTAGGGCTTGAACAAAGACGGTTATTGAAACAAAACAGCATTGAAAAAAAAAAAAAGAAGAAAAGAGTCGGGATAGCATGCAAACGATTATAACGATTGGGCGAAAAAGTTTGGGTTTGTGTTTTTTATTTTTCTTCAGTGACAATCTTACGTTTTCCTCATCTACCGGTGGCACTTTTTTCTCCATCAACATTCTTGATTGTAACCCGTCTATTAGTGTTTTTTTCTCTTCATTTTTCCTTTTGTTTTATGGAAGCATGGGGGTTTCAACGGATTTCTTTGGGGAGGGGTTTGTTTTTTTCTGTAATTTACTGGTTTCTTTTGTCCGGATCTTCATTACGGGGACTTGTGTTTTCTCTCGTCGATTTACAATCTATCCATCGTCATCCTGTGTTGTCTGTTTTTTCTTCGCCCCTCTATTTTTCATTTGGACGGTGGGGTTCTCCTATTCTCCTATTTTTATTTCCTTGATCAAGAAACAGTTTCTGCTTTTTTTTTGGTCCCTCACGTTTCCCTATTTCTTCCGGATCATTTGCTGTACATCTATCGGCCTTTCTTTACTTTGCGTACATCAATTTCTTCTTGTCAAATATATTTTGTGGGTACATATGGGTTTTTTTTCTTGTATCTCTTTCTTCTACTTTTGCTTTTGCTGACTAGGAGGTGTGGGTGAGAGTGAGGGTGGTGATGGTATAACTTAAGTTATCATATCATAGTCAATTGAATGTGTATTTGCCTCGGATTCCGCCACTAGACTATCATAATAATATTATTATGATACCGGTATGATATAGCCCACGAATGGGCGGGGTCAGCAAACGTTTCCCTAATTGGGCCCCAGAGCCTCCAAGCGATGGCGTTAGGATAGGGTTCCAAGGGGCTTAAGTTGGAGGAGATCGAGAGATTAACACCGGAGTAGAGGACATTGTTATGCTACCGTACGAGTGATAAGAGATGACCACATTAAAAAATAAGGTCATTAGACTTCAAACACGAGTTTATCATCCCGCGATAGATTCTATGGCCTGATGGCGGCCCCTTGTTAGGGTTCGAGTATATTTCATACTTCATCGGAATCTGATAATGAAATTGTTCTTGTGGGTATCGCCCTCCTAACTGCTTAGGGCTGAGTTTTGGTAAAGCTGCCCCGTTATTTTCTTTGGGATATTTATCATACCCATCCGAACGGGAATCTCTAACAAAATACGGTCGAGAATGGCCGGCCCCAGGGCAGGCGGGGCAGGCTACGTGGTAGACCGTAGGCGTGGGTGCCAGCGAGCCACCCCCACCACGGGTTGGCACATATCTCGACCCAGCGTCCCCATATGATATCATACACAGATCACTCACTCGATATTCACCCATCCTTCCCCCCACCCCCTACCCCAACCAACACAGGCAACTTCCCATGTATCCTAATCCCAGCCAACTCCACTGCTTTCTAACCTTAAGTCTCGTCATTCCCCTAGAGGACTTCACACCTTTAGGAACCCTCAACACACCCACCTGCTCCATCAGGGACCACCATCTGAACGCCAAAGAGGGAGGGCACTCCCCCCCACGGCATAGCCCGCTAACCAAAACGCCGTACAAGCGAGAGCAGTGCGCGTGTGGGGCGAGAGGTGCAGTCACGAGGGAGTTTATTGATGTGCTCTGGGGCACGAAAGAGGAGAGGGAGGATCCGCTCTTGCTGCAGCAAGTCAGGTAAAGGAAGAGGAGACGTTAAGGGGGTACCAGGTGCGCTGAACGAATCAGGTCCAGACGGTCATAAGGGCTAGGGATGTTATGTGCAAGGTTGATGAGTATTGGCCATTTAAGGTGCATTGTCCGCATGGATGGTAGTGGTGGGTTGGGATGATGACGATGGGGGTTTGGTGAGGGGAGGATGGAGTGCTCATCCTCATGCTGTGCCGCCCCCGAGGGAAAAAATATATAGAGAGTTCTATACATTGAGCTACGTCCGGTGTTATCCGTCGCGATCCAGCCTCTGCTCTAGAGGAGAATCATCCGCGTTCATATTCTGGTGAAACCCGGCTTTGAAGTCACAGGCTCTCACTCGCGCAAAACCTCCCGCCTTTGCTTGGCTGCCGAAGAAAAAACCCTTCCGCATCATTCTACCTCTGCCCTTCCAGGCATTTCCGAAATACCCCACCCCCCCCACCATCAAGTTTACTTCATGGAACAACGCAACATGTGCCCCTGGCTCTCTACTTTAGCCCAATTTCCAATCCTTTCCCGGCATGCCTCTTCCCCGTAACATCCCGCCGAACAACCTTTAGCGTAACAGCAGCTACGATATTAGATCACCAACACCTTCTCACCTGTTCAAAAGCGAACAAGGACATACCAGCAGACCAGCCAACCCAGCCCGCAATCCAGCGAACTCACCAACCACCAGATTTATTTCAAGATAGAACCCTAAGCTAAATTACCCGATGCCTAATTCTCGTCCTGGGCGCTGGCGAGGTCGCGGGTTTTCCGGCGCGGTCTGTTTTTCGCAAGATAGCTCCCAAGTGTATGTAATAAGTATGATTTTGTCCTTCGATATAACTCCACACACGGATTTTGTGTGACCAGACAAATTCGCTCCCGGCGAGCAGAAGTACTCTTTTGGATGGTGGGAAAAAAAAAAAAAAACCCCCTCGTTAATTTTCGTGGTGGTGTATGGCACTCACTGATTGCTGGGCGGTGGGGGCGCAATTCATATAAACCCCGCCCAGGAGTTGAAAGTATCACACTTGCTTATAATTATTATGATAATATATATATATTTTCCTACTGCCCCGGGTAGCGAGCGGGATCGACTTTTACCGGATTATACGGTACCGGTAAATGGAAATTTGCACTAAAGTGCGAGTAGACTGTCGTTACCCCGACGTCTGTCCGACCTCCCCTCTCCTAGTCCCACCATCCTCTTGTTCTCCCGGACCCTTTGTTTTACCTTCCCAAGCCTTCTATCGTTCACACATTTTTTAATAAATATTACTAGCCCGTCTAACGGGATTTGGTAGGCTTACCGTAGGTTGTGGCACATTATCGTATCATACCATATTGTACGTTATGCAAACATAACGTTCGAACACTATTACTAGGCGAGTGAGATACCATGACATGGATAGAATTCTTATATGATAGGGGTAAAGATATGAAGAGCGGAGGGGAATTTCTGATTTGACAAAAAAGTGTGCTTGAGCGTTGTCACGTTTCTTTCTTTCTTTTTTTTTCCCATGCTCAGGGATATTACGCTGGTTCACACGGCCTTACGGGTGAAATGATAAGGAACTTTTACTTAAAGGACCCAAGAGCAAAGGTTAAAAATTCGCTGATATATCACACATCTGGTGGATATCACTCTTGAGGGGTCGGGAGAGGGGGGGGGGGGCTAAGCTGCATCCGGTCAGGCTAGTAAATGCATTTCTCAAACATTAGAAATCAAGACAAATCGTTATGATCATTCCCCCCTTTTACTCTATATACTACTGGCTCGAACTACGATTAGGATCCGAAGTTGACCCCACAAAGGAATGTGTGCTCTCGTGCATTGCTCTGGCTCCATATTTCACTGTTGCACGGATTATTACTCGGGTATCAGAAAAAATCGGAAGACTATTTCTGCTGATCCTGAGAAAAGTTTGGTTGGGGCAAGGGTTGTTAGTCCCAGATTTTTTTATATCATGGACAATCCTGGGCACCCGCTCTCCTATTCCCCTTGGGCCCACACATGAAGTGGTTATTATTGAGAAATCTTCATGGAACAATTGACAATTTGGTTATAGGTATATTGTGCATTAAATAAAACTAAGCTAAAAAAGCATAAGAATGTCACGAAAGAAAGGTATATGATATTATGCCAAGGATTGTTTAAACTCTCTGGATGTGCTTTTCTGCCTAATCCATTACCATCTCCGAAATGGCCACTGTACTATTGCTTCAGACTAGAATACCTCCGTCGCCCAGTTTTCATCGTACAACCGATCCCTATCAAACTGTTAACCTCAGTGATACTAGAACCCCATCCCGCATATGGGAAAAAACCAATAGCTTAAGCAGGAAACCCGCAACTAGTCGCAGCAGCCTCCACATAAGTAACGTCAACACGCCCCAAAGCCTTCCCGTTGTTACCAGTCAACACATCGAGCGCCGCCAGACTTAAAACAATCCCGCTGGTAGCGCGGTCTATAGCAGTCACGTAGATCGAAGCCCCGGTAGCGGCATAAGTGACCTGATAACACTTTCCGCAGGTGGGAGAGTTCCATCCGGCGATGGTCTCGAATGCGCCGACGCGAGTGAAGCCGGGGATAGAGCCTAGGGTTTGATAACCCTTCGTATTGAGGCCGTTTTCACCATCTGAGCAGGCCAGTGAGAGGGTAGAGAGGGTCTCGGTATCGTAGGTGACGTCGTAGGCTGCGGTGGTAGAGACTTGAGCAAAGGCGCTGGTGGCCATGGCCACGAGGGAAATTATTGCGGTGGAGAATTGCATTTTGATTTATTGACTGAGTGAGTGAGGATTAAAAGCCGAGAGAAGAAGCTTAAAAGTGAGTGTCGCTGGTGGTGAATTGTTCGGAAGCGGGTGGAGGAAGTAGAGTGATGCTCGAGATGGTGAGTGGTGAAGAGAGAAAAGGAATCCAAGGCAGTAGGGGGCTTTATATACTGGCGGGAGCCCTATAAAAACCCTCTCTCGGACGATCCAGAAACGTCATTCCGCCAGTTTCCGGATTAATTATCCCAACCCGCTTATATTTCAGTGAAAGCTATCGGAGCAATATCGGTAACTTAGTCGTACGATAGCACCTCCTCAGAAGCTCAGTCTTCCCTCTTACAATTAGAAGAGAATAAATTGCTGTTGTCGAATAAAGATATCTCATGTTACTCCTACGGCAAAGGGAACGAGAATAATTGAACCCCACGCCTGGCCATTGGGGTTACCTTTCCTAGTAACGTCTGTTATGCTTCCCCCTTTGCCGGAATCAGTGTAAGCCCGAAAGTCAGTTTTTCTGGGGCGCTTCCAACCCATCATCCAAAGAGGAGAATTCTGGACGTCTTATCGTGAAGTTCAATTATTATTCCAGTTCTTACGTTAATAATATTATGTCTAGTCTTTTAATTCGATCTAAGGTAACAGGGTGCCTGCCTACACCCGGAGAACATTGACTTGAGTCACCCTACCTGTGAACGTTGCATGACCACTGTGATACAACAACGGCCTATCAAACCAGCCCCCAGGGTATTTGGTATCACGGGATGCCGCCCACCTCTTGCAGTGCCGTTAACTATACATACAGTACTAACTACTCACAACACTGTACTTTTACCCTGTTGAAGCTCTAGGGTAGGCCTGCACGGCACAACAGGAACAATCTTCTCATTCCAGGAATAACAAAATTGTCGGCCCCGAACGTTATTGAACCCATGCTGCCTTCATCCCTACCAGTACACCGTTTTCGAGGTTGAGGAAGTCCCACTCTTGGTAGGTCCGTTACATCCTACCGTTCTAGTGTGAGACACTCTATCCGAAGTTATAATACAACATACTTGTACAGGGAATCAAGCTCAAGTCCTGCAAAACATCCCAATTACAGAGAACTCTTAAGACCACGCGCTGCAGGGACGAGGGGTAGATCACCCTGAGCCACGTGGCAAAAAAACATCATTCGAGGAGGCCTGATGGTATCGAGAGCACTGCCACCATTCTTTCTTCGAGACCTCACGATGATAGAGGTTTTGTAAGAAATACAAGAAAAGAAAAGAAAAAAACCTGCCTCAGCCCCAGAGGATGACCAAGTTACTTCTCAGTTGACTCCAGGCCCCACCACTGATCCATTTCTCAAAACACCAACTCATTAACGATACCCGTAATCCAAAAACCGGCCTTGCCCCCGGATACGTCTGGGAACTAAACTAAACTAAACTAAACTAAGCCACGGGAAACCCTTCTCCTTAGGAAGAGAGAAAGGATGGATGGAAGGATGGAAGGAAACAAGGGAGGGAGGATAAGCCCAAGCCTCACAGCAGGATTGCGAACCCCAGGCTCACCGCTTTCTCTACAGGAAGCCTGCCCCGCACTTTACAGCCAGATTATAATAGCACATTCTCATAATTAGATCCCTTCATAATATCCTTGCCCAATACAAGTAACAGACTACCGTACCGGTAGCCGTCCGATCCGTTCCCGGATAGCAGCGGAAGAGTCAACCCGGGGTACTTTGTACCATCCCTTTTTGAGGCCCCTACCCCAGCCCTTGCTAACTCAACCGCAATTTCCTCCCTTGAGTAAAGTACTCGAAGAGGTTCGACGGAAGTGCTTGATTTTTCTCCTAATTTTGAAGTATGACAGAATACTTGATCCTACGTACTTACTCATTATAGGACCTTCGTTCCGGTATATCTCCGGACTCATCTAAGCTACCCCGGTTCTCCATCTCCCACGTGTGGGTGAATAAGCCAGAAGCAGTTCGGAGTAGTAGTGATGGGCGTATCCGGAATACGGCACAGAGACTGCACCTCTGTGGTTGGTTGAGGTGCGACAGCACTGTACTCGGGGGGTGCAGCTAGTCGGGCGACACCCATATATGGGAACACGGTTTTTACATACAAGCAAACGTGTTTTGTGGCGTTTTTTGTATGTGGGAAAAAAGTCCGGCGACACCCAGAATAGGCAGGGAGACACCCTGGATAGGCTAGTAAAACTCTAAGATTTGTGGTACGTCGCCCCACTTACCCTAGCACCCTAGTACCAAGAATAGTTGCGGAATTACTTTATTCCGGGGGTTCCGGCACGTTCCGAGTGGATGACACTTGGGCGAAGTGCAAGAGTCCCGAACAGGGCAACCCGTAAATTTTTTGCTTTGCCACAGGCTAAACCACAGTCGAAAGTTTACGGTAATTCAGAAAATTGCCATGAGCACAGAGGTAATCCAAAAATGACGGTTGTCCCATCGAAGACTGGTTGCATCAAATACCACCCCTATCGCCACTTAACTAGTGACCCCACTTCGAAAACCAGACACAATGCCCTAAATGGAATTGTTATAGGTTGGGAACATTGTAGCGCTCTTGTGCTATAAACTTGCACACAAGAGGTCCCTGTCCAAGTCCTAACTTTCTAGCCCCCCGAGGATCCATGGGAAAAAAGGGGGAAGAATCCACCTTCCAGCTTCTCTACAGGTCTGGATTCCTCCAAGCACAGTCAGAGGCGTAAACTCCTCAAAACCAGCCTAAGGTCCGGGGAATACCTGTAGAGTGATGATCCATTTTGTCCGTGAATAGTGTGAATAGTCTTTAACCAGAATCCAAGATTTTATTTGCACTTTCACTGATTTCCTTAGAGCAGGGTGGGCCTTCCCCCCAGGAGTACGTTGGCCAATCAGCTTAGTGGCTAAATAGCACTGCCTTAGATAACCGCTCTTGCACTTGTGGGGTTCAAACGGTTTATGTTTTTGTCCATGCACATACGGCAGCTGGTGCGATATGATGATTGCTTAATAACCTATGACTCTCAAATGCTGGGGCACGCACAATTGTGTGCAAAACAACATGCAACTTGGAAGCCATAGCACTTCTTTCGGCCACATTTTCCTGGGGGGAGGGTAGGAGCTTAGCCCGTGGGACACGCCTTAAGCTAATTGTTGGTCGATCCGGTAAATTAGCAAATGTTAGATTTGTAATCATTTCTTTTCCATGCCGATGACTGCCTCTCCTTAAACCCCCTAACCAGAAATGATCGACCTGCAATAGAATGGAATTTATTAAAGTCCGCATGACGTTAGCAGAAGTCTAAGCAAGGATAACTCTAACGCACACACGGGGACCCCGGACGGTCCAAAGAGCAACTATTTACGTACATACCTTATAAAGAGTAGGTGAATTGCTTCCAGCAGATCAACGGAGAAGGAATGATAATCATGGGATATAAAAGTCTGATAGCGGTGGTGGTTGTGAAGAAACAATGTTGACAGTGGAATTAGTGGGGGAAGGAAGGAAGGGGTGATAAAGGACTGGTGGGCATAGCGCTCTTATATACCAATTTTGTGAGCCCTATCTTGGGCGCATTACATGGGAAGCGGCAGGAAGAAGGGCACGATAAAGTGATTCACATTTAATATTAGACATCTCTGCGAAATAGGCATTAGGGCACTACCGATTCTATGATCACAGTACATCATCCAATATTTTCCACGAGGGTAAGTATTCCTTCCAACTAGGATTGTGAAATTTACGTAAATTATTATATTTTACTATGATTTACAGAATATAATTTATAATTTACATACATAATTTACAACAATAGGGCTAAACAGGAGCCCTTAGCCCTAGCCATTTCATAAAAATCTTGAATTCTAGCTCTGATACTGGCAAGTGGCAACTTGATTTCAATATCTGAATTTACAGCATAAAGGATAAACTATATTATCAGTTTATCACATTAACTATAAATCTTTGCATGAGATTTCTCTTCTTTCCCATATCTCTTTTCCACAAAATTTCCTTTCCCTAAGCCTGCAAAATGGAACATAATAGATGCAACAAAATCTGTGATGCCTGCAAAACACTTGTAACTGAGCCCAATAGAAAAGTAGTAGTACAATCATGCTCTCTAATACTTAATAGTAATAGAATCCAATGTAGGCTCTATTCAATGAGTATGTATTGAGGTAGACAATGTAACTAGGACAATGTGGCCTTAAATTGTCTTTGAGGCATCAGCACAATAGTGGATATGGAGCAGGACAGGCTTGACAGGTTTCTTCAAGTTATATTAGTTTGTGAACTTGAATACTAGAATAGACAATATGACCAGTATGATATAAGCTTTACTTCATGCAAATTACAACTTATACTATTATTCTTAGGTCTCCAAACTTGTACCCACATCAGTATTGGAAGTAGTTTTTTAAAAAGTTTTCTTCTTTACAGACATTATATTGTACAGAAAGAATTATAATTTATGTAAAAAATTATAATTTACAGTAAATCTACGGTAATTTACGAAATATCATAGTAACCTACACTCTCTAAATGCTACCTCCAACAGTGGCATTCCGTAAAGCACCTATCTAGCGGAACAGCCATGTCAAGGACCAATTAATCTCTGTTGCAAGGATCAGGAGCTTAGGAGCCTACCCCAATTCCTGCATCATGAGGTAAGTTATTGTTGAGCGATCCATTGCTCAAGTAGGATATAAAATAGCAAATCCTGCGCCACGGAAACTAGAAGATTGAGGGAAACCCTTAGCTTTCCCTGATAAGTCTTCAGGGTAGTATGAGTCCTGCTAGGAGGTGGTAGGATCAGGCTCTAGGCCATACATCATGCCAGGGTACCAGAAGAAAAAAAGAAAGAATAAGACAAGGATAACTAAAGAGTACAAGTAATTGTCTTTCCTCTCCTGATTTAGAAACCTGCGATTTCCGAGTGTTGCACAAATTCTCTAGAACTAAACCGATTAACCGCCGGGTAAATTTACCATACTCTCTAAAGAAAAGAAAAGAGATGTCCGCATTAACTGCCATTACCAGCAATAAAGCGCAAGAACAGCCCAATTCTTCAACAGCTGCGGCAACCCTCAAAAATGGGTACTGTGCATGGTATTAGCAAGTATCAACCAGAACAGAACACAACACCGCCATGGGCCAGTAACCTGCCGTCACCGGAAATTACCTGTTGAATTCTCCTTCCTGGGCGATCGCCATGGTGTACCCGAGTACAGTACTGTACAGTGAACACTGCATCAACACCACTTGTGATACCCGATTTGGGGGTCCGACGCAGTGCCCCTAACGGGATTGCCATACGCCATGAACAGCGTCACTCCTCTCCCGCACATCCACCAAAATTTAAGCTACATGGAGACCTTCAACAGTTAGATGATGACCAGTGACTGATCTCCAAATCTTGTCCTGCACAGATACATTTTCTCCTGTTTCTTCTCGTTACCGATGTTCCTACCGCGAAAGCTTCCTTGAACTCCGAGATCTTATCACTAGAGATCTGTGGTCAATATTTGTGATTTGTCTTGTCCCTTTTATTCACCCATCCCCCTCCACCCCTCAACCAAGATTCCTCGTCCGAAGCAGGTTCTGCACGTATCCACCCCCATCAGATAATGTCGGAAAATTGGAATTCCCATAATTTCTTACTCCTATCTCTCTCTTTCCCTTTTCTTCTTCTTCCAATCTCGCAAATATAAAAGAGTCAATGCGAGATAGCACTTAGCGGGCTGGCCGTGGCTTACATAACTGCATAGGGTGGCCGGTAACACTTCAAAAAGGTATCACACATATCATATGCCACCCAGTCTCTGGGGACTGATACATTTATTCTACGGGGGCCTGCGAAGGGAGGAAAAAGGAGCCAAGAGAGACTTTACACAATCCCTCAACGGTATTAGAAATCTCTAGTATGATTTGGGGCGGGGGGCACGCCGGACAGGGTGGCTTGGGTTAAGGTAGCTATGAGGCATAAGCATCATTACCACCAGAACTGACGATATCGATCCACCAGGGTACATGCGAGCATCTAATAACTATGCATATCTACCCCAACAATACCCAGGCCTTTTGCAACACACTCCCATACGGGCCCCAACGCACTCACCCTCCTCCTCCTCCCTTCCTTGCGGTAATTCCAGTGATAAATACATACGCCCGCACCCCATCCACCATTCACACGAACCGCCCAAACAGGCACAACCCCAAACGAAAAGGCAGCTGGGAAAAAATCGCCCCGATCCCTTCCATCCACACCTCACAGCACAGCAATGAGAACCTTCATCACTGTAGGACCGGAGCCCACTCTCCCGCATATACACTCTCCATTTCCAACGACATCCGCCAAAGCACCTACTCATCGAGAGAGAGAGAAAACGCGAACCCCACGCTACCCCCAGACTAACTATCCCCCGCACCCGAATGAGAAAATCCGACGCGATGCCAGGCAACAAGCCACCGGGCTCACCCCGCGCCAGTAGTGCCGCAACGGGCGATTTTTCGGGCGATAGGATAATTTCGGCGGGGTTTTCTACGGGTAGTGGTGTCTGTGCCTTGTGATATTAAGTTACCTGTTTTCGCCAAAGTGATATATATAATAATATAGCACATATCCTTCACTCCGCTAGATACTTGATCTCAAGAGAGTGACAGAGAAGACTCCAAAGTAGTGAATCCCTTCCCAAAGCCTGCTAGAGTATATATCATAATATAGCTCTCGCGCGTAAGTCATGGCCGGTCAATCGTTATGTCATGCCTCCTCGCAACACACCATAACGCTGAAAAAAATGGCCATTCTAATCCCACTTTCCATGCCAACCCCCTCCAGGAATTGTTACATAAATAGATCTACAAGCAGCTAAGCGTTCATAGTCCGGACTTTACTTTGTCAATTAGGTAGGGGCTTGTCTAGCACAGGTAATCCTATGGGAAGGAGCTACAGCCTCCAGGGCAAGCGCACAAAATTTGTGCAGACGCTCAGGGAAAAAGTTACATAATGTGAAAATTGCTGACTTCAGGTGTTCACTCACGGCTCAAATCTAAAGGATAACACCTAGGATTCTAACGTATTGCCAGCAATGAATGAGCCTCCGTGCCCTTCTAATTCTGCAACAACCGAATAGCAGGTTGTTGTGTAAAATACGCAAGCGACCCTGAGCCATAGCAGTACACCGTACTGTAAATCAAACATTAAATCCCACAAAAGCCTAGGCAATCAAGTGATAAAAATGGATATGGAAAAGATGAAAAAAATGAAAAAAATAGAAATGCTTTCCAACCCCCCTTAATCATTATACAGAATGCTAACCTTCTACTGCCTATACCTCTCTTGACTAGGCCTAAAGCCAACACCCCACCATCTAGTCTTCAGCATCAAAGAACTACACACTACACTAACTGAACTAAATGCCATAGCCAAAGCCGCCCATACAGGATCCAGCCTGATGCGCCGGTGTGCCACCGGATACAGCACCCCCGCCGCCACAGGGAGAGCAATCAAGTTGTAAATGCATGCCCAGAGGAAATTGAATTTGACCCTCCTAAACACTGCTCTGGCAAGCTCGGTCAGGGTGAGCAGCGATCGGAGGTCTGAGGATACGAGGATGAATTTTGCGCTAGAGATTGCTACGTCCGAGCCTGAGCCTATGGCAATGCCGACGTCTGCTATTGAGAGCGCAGGGGCGTCATTTATTCCGTCACCGACCATAGCTACTATTGCTCGTTTGGATTTTGGGGAGTTCTTGCGGTGGAAGAAGCGGCGCCAGCTCGTGCGAGGCCGCTTGGGGAGGGTGTTTTGGAGAAAAGCGATTTTATCGGCCTAGCAATGCGTTAGTAGGATAGCCACAAGACCCCCGGGAAGGATGCATGCCTTTTCGGTGGGAAGTACTCCTGCAATTACATTCTCCACTGGAATTCCTACCATTGCGGCGACTGCAATGGCAGTCTTCTCGTTATCACCCGAAATCATCCAAATTGATATACCGCTCTCCCGTAGACTCGACACAACATTCGGCGCTTCCGGGCGGAGTGGATCAGTAGCACCAAAGAAGGCTGCCAGTCTGTATTCCGATCCAAAGATGTCCTTGTCGGCGGCTCCGTGTTTCTTGATAGCTAAGAGGACAACACTCTTGCCCGCTAGCTTCCAACTATCTAAGACCCTCGTGTGGAGCTCGATATCAACAACACCATTCTCTTCCATGAACCGCTCATTCCCAATAATGCCCTCGAAGACGTCACCACCCGGCAGCCTAAACACCCCACTCAAACCTTTCCCAGGTGTCTCCTCAGTCTCCACCACTAAAATATCAGTCATCTCTTTCGCGTCACAATGCATGACCACAGCTACAGCAAGGGGATGTGCAGATCCCCCCTCCAGCTTGTGTGCAATAGCATATGCAATCTCCCTAGCTTCGCTACTCTCAACGAGCATCCTCTCATCCGTAACCTTTGGTTCGCCACCCTGAGTCAGAGTCCCAGTTTTATCAAAAACAATACAGTCAAGCCATGAAGCCTCCTGAAAGGCCTCGCCGCCTCCTTTCGCTAGAATACCAAACTTCGCCGCCAACCCCGAACCAACGAACAAGGCAGTTGGCGCCGCAAGGCCGATTCCACAAGGACACGCGATGACAAATACAGCGATGGCAAATCCGAGGGACCAAACAGCCCACCCTCCATGGTCAGCATCCAGGTAGTAGTCAGGAAGGCTGCCCGATATACCTAATCCGAGCCAGATAAACCATGTTGTGACAGCAAGCAAAGTCACGACGGGAACAAAATACCCAGTTAGAACATCAGCCAGGCGCTCAATCGGTGCACGTCGAGTTTGACCCTCGCGAACAACCTTGACAATCTGGTCCAGCATTGAGTAACCTCCGATACAATCAACCCGTATATTGACGACTTGGCCCTGGTTGATGGTTCCCGCATAGACAAAATCGCCTTCCGATTTTGGCACCAGCCTTGCCTCCCCTGTTAATGAAGACTCATCAAATTGCGAGTGACCAGATATGACTGTTCCGTCGGCCGGGGGTGACGAGCCACGAACGATGCAAACGATATCACCGACTTCGAGAAGATCCGTGCTAATCACTCGGGATCCCCAAGTTCTACTATCTGCGTATTCCGAATTGCTTGGGTCGTTCTCTCCAATCGGCGATCGGCTGGGGCCGGCCTTGAAAGCTGCTGCATCCGCCCCGATGTCTGTTTGATTTGCTTTCACCACCAAAAGTGCCTCAGATGGCCGCAATTCCCGGAGCAAGTTGACTGCGTCCGCAGTCTTGCTCTTGCTATATGCTTCCAGGAATCGACCTATACTAATTGTTAATAAGAAAAACAACAAATCCCAGACCATTACTTACCAATCAGCAAAAACATTGTCAAGAAAACCGTTGAGTCAAAGTAGGTAGTAGTGTGCGATTCATATTCCGACTCCCGGCGACCGCCCATACCCTCCATTCCCATATGTGCCCCTGCGTGCCCATTAACACCCTCAGCCTTCATCATAGGCATAGGCATGGTCACAGCATCCAATGCCAACAACACCACGCTCGCAAAGTATGATATCGAAACTCCCAACGAAACCAACAAGTTCATACTCCCAAATCTATAAAACCTCCGCAAAATTGGCACATTGCTTCCCTTCCTCCACAGCGCTCTGATCTCATGAATAGCGCGTTTATGAAATACATCAGCCACAAAGAACATGACAGGTGTGCTTAAGAAGAGCAAGGCCCATCCTATTCTTCTAACGCTTCCGGCCCACATTGGCTCTTGCAGGTACTTTCGGACTCGATCTTCCTTGGATACCAGGTTCATCCAAACTATTCCAATCATGAAGGTAGGGATAGCAATTATGAAGCATATGATGAGTCGGATGAGCAGCCGGTTTCGTTCACGAAGCTGCAACTGGCGGGAGCGTTCCTCCATTGTTGGAGGGTGGTATACCGATACGACAAACTCAGGGGAGATGGACGATATCGCAGCGGTGATGTGTCGCAAAGTAAAGCTAGGGGGCCGTGGTACATATTTGATATGAATGAGTCCAGATTGTCGAGTGATAGGGGAAACGATGCTAAGCAACTCATCCGGGAATGAGGATTCTAGAGCACCAATGACCTTTCCTGGGCAGTGATCACAGAACATTCCCTCGACCTTTAGTGTTACCGCTCTCTCCACCCCCACTCGGCCTTTCGCCACAGTATCTGGCTCCCCCCCTAAAGCGTTGAGAGTTTCAAGCGAACATTCGAAGCCCGTCTCTTCCACCTCAAACACAAGCTTCTGTGCTCCCGGTTCCGCTCCTCCTATTTCTTTGGCATTGAACACGACTGTCGCGCTGTTGCCCATAAGGTTCACGCTCACGGACTTGACGGCCGGGAGGGCCTCCAGAACTTCAGTCACCCTACTAGTGCAAGAAGCACAAGTCATCCCACCAATGGACATGACGGCTTCGTACATTGTGTCCGCTAGAACAAATCCGGGAGCTTGTATATCCCGAACACCACTCTGGCCCACGGATACCTCGTTTTTCCCCGAAATCGCCACCTTTCCAAATGTATCAGTCGCCACAAAATTCTCAGAAGGAACAGGGCCCACCTGAGCCGTGGAACCGCCCTTCCAGCCAGCCCCCATCGAAGACTGAGATGAAGATAGCCCCTTCTCCTGGAGGGCCTCATTCCTGCACAGCTCACAATTCTCCAAATGCCTCTCTCCCTCAGCATTCTTCTTCCCAACCACACCTCTAATCCTCATCTGCATATCTTCCAGCCAATCGTAAGTATCCCCTTGAAAACTGATTATATTACCGCTCGAAGATGGTCCTATCACAGACTCCTTAGTACCGGATGTGCTAGAGACACTGTCAAGTTTAAACCCCGCCTCGAGCAGAACTCGAATGATATCCCGTGGAGAAAGTAGCTGAACGTGAGTGACTATAACACTATGGTCCAGGATGCTAATAGAAATATCGAGTGGAGGAGGGGCAAGCCTCGAGAGCAATTCCTCGATAGCACTACTGCAGGTGCGGCAGTGAAGGTTGGGTATCAGTAGAGTGGTAATGACATTCTCCCCCGAACTTCCTGGCAACCGACTTATAACCTCATCGACCACCGGCATATTTTCGGGGAGGGGTAACGAGGAATTGACAGGAGACGGCAAAGAAGTTTGTGGTGGGGTTGTGTCCGCCCTGGAAGACATTGTTTGCTTGGCCCTGAAGTTTCACCGTAACCCACGTCTGCCGGGAAAATTGAATACGAGTACGGTATCACCGGCTAGGGGTCACCATCAGGGACTCTCCACATATGGCTATAATGAGGCAAGGGGAGCCTTTGTGTTCTCGGGTTGCGGCGACTTACCTCACTGTAAATACTCTTATGTCGAACCTTGTTCCCTGGAGGTCAATAAAAAGAGGCAACTAAAAAAAAAAGAGGTATTCGGGTAAGGTGTGTTGTGTGTGGTCGCAGCACGGTAGCGGGGCGAGAGATAGCTGCCCGTGACAATATATAGGAAAGGACGGAGACCAAAGTTTGCTGAAAAAAAAAAAAAATGAAAAAAAAAAAATCAAGTCCCACACAACGCAAGACAAACTCTAAGACCATAGGACCCCAGTTTGAGCGCCCTAGCTAACACCGGCACAGGAGCTCTTCCACCTATGATAGCACTAAAAAAGAGACAGTACTATAAGGGTAAATCCTTCTGAGAACGGGAAACCTGGAAGGAAGTGGGCACCCGGATAATTGTATTTGGCGAGCTAACCCACCGGCAGAGCACCTACTAATATAAGACATATATTATATGCCCCCCAGCGGAGGAACCTCTCCACTACTGACTATGAGAAAACACGACCAAAATTCCCAACCCACCAATTTCGAAGCTTCCCGCTCCCAACGGAAGGGGGATACATGCAAGTTCCGAATTCATGTCCCTGCACTTCTCGCCCAACATGAGCAAAAATTGCGTGCGGTTCCAGGATTAAGCTGCAATCCCTCACTGTACTAGTAAGCTTAGTCCCCACCATTAGCTTCTCCAAGACATAAGATGATTCATGAACGTTGATAGGCTTATCATATGCCCCAGCAGTAGGCAGGCACCTCCTCCAACACGTCAGTCTGGCCCTCAGCCCGGTGGCACCTATGATACCAGTTATCATACGTTCTTCCCACAGCCTAGCCTACCATCACGGTAGACCGCTATTGGGACCCACGGCCTACCCCGCGAGGAGCAGTTTTTGCGGCGGCGGCGGCGGCGGTGGCGGGCCAAACGATGCCTTCATTAAACTATGACTATCCCATGTGGTGGGTAGGGTGCACACCAGTCTCCGGAGGAGAATGACCGTCTTTGTCGGCATTGCCGTTAGTGTCAGTAGTCAGTGAGGAATGCATGGCATCCCCTTCGTGCGTCCCAGACGGGCTGGATGCTGGATGCATCCATCGGATCGCCAAATGAGATACGGTATAGGACCATGAGCGCCGCAGACCATGTATCGAAATGCAGAGCCCCCCTCCAAACGAAGCCTCAAACAGACCAGTCCATTCTGAATCTTAACTAATCACGGTGGACGACATGCTAGTATGATAGAACCGCTGTTGTCGAAAATCCTGTACACTACAGTACATTATTATACCAGCACATAGGCCTAGGCTATCCACAGCGTACTCTACTTGTAACATAGCTCTGAAATAAGAAATACTTCACTGAAAGCCAACAACCGCCCCTTGCTAGGGAAGCCCAAGCGAGAGAAAAATACTCCCTCCCACGATACAATACCCGAGTAAACCCACTGCCCCATCCCTAGTCTGCCCCTAGCATCAAAAGCCCCCAGACACCCTCCCTTCCCTCCACCCTGGAGTAGTAACTCAACTCAACCTACTTTAAAGCACAACCAATGCCAGTCATGTCGTCAACAACCCACCGACGGCTACCAAGCCAAATCAGGCCTAACCAAACTTTTACGCGAAAAACCCGCGAGCAAGCTTATTGGCCGGTTGCGATAAAAAGGCTTGGTATGCATAGTTCCACAAAGCCAATATGTGCTTAATTTGATAATTAGTGAGCCCACAGTGCCCACACCCCGCGCATCGACGGGTAGGTAAATTCCGAGTATTTAGTGTACCGGCATGTTACAAGGGTAGGGACCCATTAACTGGAACGGACAGGGATGTATTTGGCTGGTTAACCTCAAATAACTATTCCATAACTTCTTGCCGGACCTTGTAGGTGATTCTGACGCTTGGTGGTCCAAATGCACTCGAGCGGTGAGCTAGAGCTGAACTCAGCTATGGGAAAAGCAGAATACCGGTACATGAGAGAGTTTTGCGGGCTAGCCGGTTGTTAAGTTCTAGAACAAGAGAGTGGATGTTCCGGGATAAGATAAGGGAAGGAAGAAGAAAGGAAGGTTAAGCTCTTGCTCTAGTCTACTCAACCACCACCATCACATTGCAAGCACCCTCCCAACCCCCATTCAGCCAACGAAAAAATGAAGAAAAAAAGGAAAAAAAAAAAAGGCACCCTTCCAAGCTCCTACCATCTAACCCCCCGCCCTCCAAAATCCGGAGATGGTACCATACTCGAGTACAAGTGCCAGCGGAGACATCTCCGCACAAAACAGGTATTACCTTGCCCGTCAACCTAAACCAACCGCTCACTAACTCTATCGTGGGCAATGTATCAAAGAAGGGAGGGGGTTAGATTAAAAAATGTTTGAAGGGGCTGGAAGTTGGAACGCGCTCTTTTGAACCAAGAGGTCATAAGATAGAACCATACCGGTAAAATGACAATGAAAGGAACCAAAATGTAGTAGAAGTATGATAAATAAACTATTATATACAATGAAGTTGATGTTTCTCAACTTAGACATCTCTCGATCCTTCTGCTAATACCAGACACAATAAAAGTTGGCACCCTCTTTGGCACTCCAGAAAAATATTTTAACATTCCACTCTTTTGACCATACTGTAGCTCAACTTGCAGCCCTCTTAACAGATTTTTGTTTCACCACAACAGTCGGAATGTCAGCTACTATGCGAATATGAGTTCTCTTTTATGCTCTCTGGTCAAGGGGATCCAAGCTTTAGCAAAAGCCGAGGCCCGGTTTTGGCATGCCACCATATAAAAACGTGCCATTTTTCTCAAAAACTTAATATTTGCTAAATCCTGAATTCCTTTGACCAAAGGGCATGAAAAATAAATATCCAGACAGTCACTACCATTCCGGCCATTGTGACGAAAACAAAAGTCCATTCTGACGCCTATAAGTTGAGCCATCGTGAAAATTAAAAAAAGTGCATTTTTCTGGCTTGCCAAACAGGACCCAAGGTGTCAACCTTTTACTCCGACCGTATATACGGGTAGTATTACCAGTATTATCCAGGGATGGGAGTCACATTGGGTTCAAATTCACCAATAAAATGAAGAGGATTGTTGCTTGCGCTGGAAACTTTCATAATTTACTCACCTTTCCTCACTTCCAGGCAACAAACAGTTCCTACTATTTTTGCTTACCCAGACATCAAGGAACCTGCACCCCCTTGGATCCGGCTTTTTGCAAGCCTCGGCCCAATCCCCCCCCTCTTCCAACCCCCCAGGTTCGATCACCGAAGGCCTTCTTGGCAACATTGATTGTGCGCACTTGTATGATATATCCGCATAGCTTACCATAACCAAGCTCCCATTTTGCCCCCCCCTCCCCCACCCCGGATTTCACTCCCACCACCCTACTACCGGTACTTAAGTATGAGTATTGTGACACCACCAAGAAATGATCTCCGATGTTTGTGTAACATAACATCATCAACCCTCGCCTGTCCTACTGTACCTGTATTGCTTGTACCGATCCTCCTCCTCCCTACGAACAAGAGAGAGAGAGCCCCCGCGAGGAACCACCAGTAGTAACGGCAATATTCAAACAGCGGCAACCCCGCCAATTTTTTTTCCACTGCATTGTACTATCCGTTGAGTAGAACCGCCCGGGACAATACTTCTCAGCCAGTGACTTAGGTACAAGTACCCGGGAGAGATGTTTTCGTACAAGGCAGGGATCACAAGTATTTTGCTGGCTAACTATCCCTGTCTTGTACGAAAACATCTCACGGGGTACTTGTAAGTAGGTATTGTAATCTATAGGATTTTTTTTTCCTTTTTTTCCCCCTCTCGATCTTGTGTTGCCATGGACTATCGAAGCATTTCGTCACCGTAAGGCAAGTTTTCAGGCTTAGGCATTTTGGGGGAGGGGGGGGTAAACGGTGCTACAGAATTTTGTTGGTTTTGGTTGGTTTGGTTGGTTGGTTTTGACTAGATTGATTGCAAGCCAATAGTTTATTGATACTGGTACTGTACGAGTACAGTGGAAGAGTAAGGAATACGAGAACAGCACTCGTATCCGTACAACACAACACAATAATAGTATCATACAGTGTACGAGCCAGCGAGGAGTCACAAGGCGTGATAGAGTGGTAGATACTGTGGTGTATCACGATACAGCAGTTACTCTGATCATGTATCTCCGTGAAACCTTTTTTTTTTCTGCTCCGGGGGGGTGCTTAGACAGGAGCCTGTGATGCGGTCTTACGCAGTGCAGGGTTGATTTTAGACAAAATTCTGGTAAAGCGCCACCCCAAACCGCACCGTTTGCCATACTGTTTCCCAACTTCAAATGTTAAGTACTTTTGGCTATCACTCCAAGAAATAAGAAGGGAAGAAGGAAAAAAAAAAACAGTGGCACAGCAGATGGATGTGATATCTACACATAGATAGTGAAGCACTGGCACTATAAATGAATATCAATCTTTTAAATAAGTCACCAGATATTAAAGCCAATTAAGGTGAGGACAGTATTAAGGGGGATACCAGTTTAGAAGTTTTGGCACCATGCTCACAAAGCACATGTAAGTGTTTGACTCTGTGGTAAATGTGCTAGAAGAAAAGTTGTCGTCTAGTAGTGCACCATTCACTGTGATTCTCCTTTATCAATTCTACAGTATGAGAAGAAACACTGATTCTCCGAATGTTTCCTTCCCAAGTGCACCACCCCTGTTAAGACATCTCTTACGCACTCTACCATTTCTTTATGGCTGTGCCGTGTATGGAAGTGGTATTCTATAGGAGTCCATCTGGTCAGTCCGGTAAACTACTACCTGGTATCCTACAAGCACAGCACAACTACTCGTACGGTCGAAGCGCTTTTAAAAACTGTTACTATTGCATACCACCCATATCCAAGCAAAAAGGCCATATTCCGGTGGCATGCAACAGCAGCCCTTTTTAAAAACTTCGGCATTACAAGTAGACCATACAGTATCCAATTCCATCTCCAACCCCCACATTATTTATTTCATCTCCCCCCCCGCATTCACATCGGACTACCCCACCATTATGCCCACTATCATAGACCACTCCACGCCCAGCAACCCAGCCCGCAACTACCACACAGCCAAGACGAAAACGAGATGGAGAAGGTATGCATAAAATCACGTGCCCTCTGCGGTCCTTGAGTCTTTTTTTTTTCATTGCTTTTTAACTTCTATACGATATGCATATCATGTAGTGTTCTCGGCAGATAAGTTATGGGGGCATTCCCGTCCTAGGGCTTCTCAGATTGCGAGCTTTGTGCGGTGCATTGGTAAGGCGGTGTGTGATTGACGACAATGTAATACCGTACTTGGGTAAGTAAGGTACATAGCAGTATGATACGTAGGGATACTCGAGTACAAGTATGATGCATACAGGCAGCTAAGTGGGACGGATAGCCGGAAGGGGAGGAGGAAGATTCCTTCCTGTTCATTATCCTACTTTTCTGCTGGTGACTCGACTTGATTCGGCTCGACCGGCCGTATGATACAATGCATGATTACTGATGTACTGTTGTCATCCCCGTCATGGAGATTCTTGCGGAGATGCTGCTGCACTTCCAGCTTTACCCGCTAAAATCAAGTCGTTTCCTTTCCGGTGGTCCCTGTGCCTATGCCTCGCTTACAAAGGGGTCTGGCTTTCCCCCACCGCAGCCGTAGTTTTGCCATATCATTTGGACACACAGTAACGATATGGTAGGCGAAAGGTGCCCTCTTCGAAAGGTCGGTCGGTAGCCTGGTTTTTGTACGAGGCGATACTGTATGCATAGTGCACAACTTGTGATATGAGAAATATCTGGCCAGGAATCGCTCCCTGAATGCCGAGAAAGCAAGTATACGTTTATCGATTACCGTGCGTACAGCACCAGTCCCGTAAAACCCACTATCAGCTTATCAGCAAAAAAACAGCCCGTCAGCCCACGGTAGATTTAATTTGATAGGTTAAGGGAATTGCGAACACTAGTTGATGAGACCCAACATACCTAGTGGGTTGATACTGGACCGTGTCAGGAAAAACACTAATCCCTCTCAGGAGCTGCTGTCTCAGAACCCAGAGATGGTGGATCATAATCCCCACGGTACTCTCCCAACCATAAAGCAAATTTCCTCTTTAGGTGAGTGAGCTTCATTTTATCCGAGTCACGTGTTCATGCGATTTGAGCCCTGACCCTGAGCTAAGCTGGCACGATAACGAGGTTAGAGGGTTCACAATGGTTCCATCAGCCTCAAGTCCCGAATCCCATTCTTCTTCACCCACAGCCACATCTTGGTGTCTTCCAACGCAACCGCCACAAAAAATTCTGTTAAAGCAAACACATAAGTTACACCGGAAAATCCTACCTTCAAGTTCTCATCACCTTACCTAACGCCAAAACCAAGCCTAACATCACCATTCCTCCCCGGCCACCCATCCGACCGACCATGGCCACGGCGACGACGATGGCGGCGGCAGCATCCCCGGACGCTTCGCTCGCCGAGAAGATCCTCAATCCCCAGTCCCAGCAGTTTGGCAACCGGTTCGCATTTCACGAGTTTCTGAGGAAGGAGTATAGGTTTGGTCTGGATCCTAATCGGAGGACTTGTCCGCTGTTTGTGCAGGGACATTGTCCCATGGGGAACAGCTGTCCGGATAAACATGCGGTTTCGAGCTCCTTTAACAAGTAATGCTTTTTAGTCTTTCCAAGGTTTTTTTGTTTTTTTCCATGCTAGGTTTGGGGGCAGTTGACAGAGGAGGAGGAGGAGGAGGAAGGAAGGAAGTGGGAATGGGGGAGGGAAAGGAAATTTGCTAACGATGGTGGTAATGGAGTAGTTTGGTTTGCAAGCATTGGTTGAGGTCGCTATGCAAGAAAGGGGAGGCGTGTGAGTTTCTTCATGAGTACAATTTGCAAGTCCACTCCCTTCTCTTCGCCCCATTTCATTTTATGGTCATCCTTCGATTTTCTTTCCTTTTTCATTACTCCCCCCGTAAACGAAGGCTAACGATAGTGCAATAATGTGTGTCTTCCGCTTTGATTCGTCCAAACAGACGCAAAATGCCCGAATGCAATTTCTTCGTGCGAAATGGCTACTGCAGCAACGGAGAGGAATGTCTATACTTACACGTAGACCCCGACAGTAAAATCCCTCCATGTCCACACTTCGAGAATGGCTTCTGTCCGCTAGGCCCCACGTGCTCCAAAAAACACGTCAGGAAGCAGATCTGCAAGTTTTATCTGGCTGGCTTCTGTCCGGACGGCAGAAGCAATTGCAAAGAGGGGACTCATCCAAAGTGGAAGACGGGGTTGCCGGCACCAACGGTAAAGAAGCCAAGAGAGGAGGTGGAGAAGGAACGTGATGCGGATAGAGAGGGCGGGGGTGAGGGGTTCCGGGGGAGGGGAAGTTTCGAAAGGAGAAGGTTTTATGGAGGGAGGGGAAGAAGGGATAGGGATAGGTAGATTTCGACAAGCCTTTTTACAATCGTTGCTCGTGATGGAGTCAAATCTTGATTTTGAAAGTTTTATTTGTTCTTAAACCCGTTTTCTGTGCGGGGAAGCCTTAATGATGGTTGGGGTGGTTTGGTTTTAATTCGGCATTAAGGTGTTTTTGTTTTTTATCTCCTCTTCTTTTCTTTTCTTTTCTTCCACCTCCTCCTCTTTTCTATTTCCTTTTATACCATGTTTTCCTTCTTTTATTTTTTATTTTTCCTCATTCTTCTTTTTCTTCGTCCCATATCGGCGAATAGGGAATTTCCACCTGCATTCTACTGCTGACAGCTACTGTGGAAAATATTTGAGTATGAATCCATAGGTTATTCTGCAACTTCAATTGGACAATTCTGCCTGTGACTGTAAATGGGCTGCCTTCCACAACCGGGGTAAGCTTAAGACATGTAAGGAGGGTTTGGCAACGCTGATTGTTGAGTAGAAAAGTGTGCGGCCAGAAATGAATGGTTCTCGTGTCAGCACAAATAGGTGAGAGCAAGACCATCTGACATCATAACCCCATTTCATTACTCGTAGACACTACTCACGCGAGTAGCCTGATGATGTTCCTGACATGGGTCTCGTGTTGAAGCAGTGTAGTTTAAAACTCGAGGGTGTCTAGCATGGCATGAAAGGTAAGAAAAAAAAACTCACACATCCAGCTCCCAACATCTCCTAATTGACTATTTCTCAAAAAACTCGAGTGAGTTTCCATGAAGTACCCATTCAAATCTCAATGCCGGTAGTAGATATCCAACTTCTCTCACAGAACAAAGGGTATCGGTGCCTTGATGGATCTGTGAATTCCCTGAGAATCAAGAGATGAGAGCTAAGTCTGGCTACTGATCCCCTTTATCGAGAGTATCTAATCTACTCCGTATGCAATGAGCATCCTACAGCACAGATCGTGCATGGAATATGTAGGTCGAAATCGGTTCAGGGTTAGGGTAGACTGAGTCGATTACGGGAGTTTCTCTCTCTTCTCCCTCAACCGGAGCCAGGAAATCCATTCGGTGCCCCTTTCACTTGCTTGTCCCCCTTTTCCATATCCCTTCCTTTTTTGTTTCTCTCCCTCTAATCTTTTCTTTTCTTCTTCCTATCTCTTCGGCAAAAAATAATACTTTGTATTCGACGACATCAACGACAACCCCTTGCAGCTCAGCCATTGATCAGCATCTTCCGGGAATTCATGTGTTGGGTCGCTAGTTCTATTAATCGGGCTCGGGTGGGTGGCGGTAGGAGGAGGATGAAGTGAAGCCCTAATATTATCACGGTAGGATGGATGAATGGAGGGGGGGGCGAGCTCTGCAGGCAGTAGGCAGGCACTGGGCAGGGAGGAGGGGGAAAGGACGTTTATGGTGAAATCAAAGGTTGGTGGTTTAGAGGGAGTGTGTCAAAATATTCAGCTTGGCAAGGAGGGAGGAAGGTTGATTAGGAGGTACTGTATGTCGTTTGCCTCTCGTTCGAGTTCCCCAAAAGCAAAAAGGCCTTCGATATCACGGAAGTCATCATCCTTCTCCCTCACTTGATCTAACTCACTGCTATCATTCTATGATATGATATGATATTACAACTTTCGCGGAGGAAAGAGTAACTTAGTAATTGGCCCCCTTCCTCTATTATTTATCTTTTCAGATCGATCACTGAATCTGGGGGACTTTGATTTGGAATAGGATAGCTCTTTTTTTATTTCCTTTTCTCCCTTTCCTTCCTTTTCTTTTCCGAAACCCACGATACCATACCATACCACACAACAAAGTACCAATCCCCCCCCCAAAAAAAGAGCCATAGTGCCCCTAGCAACGACGACACCACCAAACTAGGAGAGATAATAATAAACTTTCGACAACCCCACCTCATCCCCACCAAAGCTATCAACCCCACCATGCCAATGCTCAACCTCCCGAACGAGCTTCTTCTCGTAATCGCAGACGAATTCCTAGACCCGAGAGACCTCAACGCCTTAATTCTGACAAACCGCCGCTTCGCCCGCCTTCTAACACCAATAATGCACACTCTCGCCGCAGCGGACAAGGATGGCATTCCAGCACTCTGTTGGGCGGCACGACAAGGCCATGGGCCGCTCGTCAGATTGTTGCTTCACAAAGGCGCACAGGTAAACGCTCAAGACACAAATTCCGGATTGGAGAGAGTGAATCGGCAAACCGCGCTCCACCATGCCGCCAATAGTGGTCATGAAGATATCGTTAGGGTGTTACTGGAAGGAGGGGCGATGGTAAATGTTCAAAACAATTACCTAGAAACTCCGTTGCACAGGGCTGTCGCAGGTGGAAGTGAGGGCGTGGTGCGCTTGCTGCTAGAAAATGGTGCGGAGATCAACGCCTACACGAGTTACCTACAAACACCGTTGTTCAATGCCCTCGAAGGCGGCCGAGAAGCTCTAGCCTTGTTATTGCTTCGCAGAGGCGCGGACGTTACTATACGAGATTCTGCCAGGGAGACGGTCCTCTTACCCGCCGTCCGCGAAGGCTACGACACCATTGTAAAACTCCTGTTGGAGAAAGGCGTCGACGTCAACGCTCCGAACACCGACGGTGACAGGGCGCTTCACGAGGCGGCCCGGGAGGGCTTCGCCCACATCGCTAGGTTACTACTGGACAATGGGGCGGAGACCGATGCCGAAAACAGTGACGGCCAGACGGCGCTGCACCTGGCGATCTCGGTCGGAGGCGAAAGGTATGAGGATTTTATCACATTGCTTTTGGACAAGGGAGCCAATGTCAATGCCACAGACCAGTACAGCGAGACACCGCTGCATTACGCTGCCCGGCACCAGTCCAATGCGATATCCCAAGTCCTCATTGACGCCGGTGCCTCCATCAATGCCCAAAATCATTACCACGGCGATACACCGCTGAATCTCGCCGTCCAGTGCGGGTCCAGGGATGTCATTGCTCTTCTCTTACGGAACGGCGCCGACGTTAATATTCCGAACCGGGAGGGTCACACTTCTCTTGAATTAGCTGCGAAAAGACATCAATCCTTAGTGCAGCTCTTCGCTGAATTTACTGTTTCCTCGTAAACCTCTTCTTCATCTCTTTCATCTCCATCCTCTTCTCCGTTCATCATATATTTTATCCTAACCAACCCAACTCACCCGCTTTACTCCTTAGTATTTGATATCTCCCCCTTGCAGAGATTATGTATACTCTTATCTTTGACTTCCAACTTAACTTCAGACTTCCTCTTGAGACGTTCGACGATCACCACGCCCCCCTACACCCTCCTTGCTTCCTTCATCCTGAAGGCATTCGTTTCTTTTATATTGATTAAGCTATTAGCATACTTTATTGGTTTTTACGTGTTGCTTTGCTTCTTTTTTTCTTCTCTCCGCTCCATTCTCTTCTTTCTTCCTCCCTTCCGTTTTTTCCCTGAGGGGAGTGGGGGTATATTTTTGTGATCTGTGCTGTGTGCAGTGTGTCCTTGTGCGTGTGGTTCACTTTTTTCTGCTTCCTTTTAACGTTTTCATAGATTGGTAACATCAGATGCGAGATGAGAATCGAGGCGATGAGAATGAGAAGTTATGATGAAATGAGATGAGATTGGGTGAGCCGTGATTCGGTTCTTGCTTTTCTTTTGAAAAGAATAGCGTATTATAGGTCAACCCGAGGCTGGTCTCCTGCCTGTGGGGGTACTGTATGGTGCTGTTTTAGCTTGTCTGGCGGGAAGAGGTACGAGCAACTGCTCATTTCATTGGTCCACTCGGTCTCAGTGTCGAGGGTGAAGAAAAGGAAAAATCAAGGAAACGGAAATGTAAAAAGAATGGCCGTGGGCTTGTTTTTCAAAATTTCTCCGTTCTCAGTGTAGTAGGGGTGGGTTCGTGGAAGCGTTGCGACGATATATACTGGTCAAGATAGTACAATTCTGTGCCTTGCAAAAGAGACGCCTGAATGAAAGGCATGCATGCATGCCTACTCCGCCTGGGCGTTCCCCTGCGAAAGGAGAGGGGTTGTCAGGCTCCCCTGCCGGGTGAGAGGGTGTGGGGAAGCTGGAAGGCGTATATAGCATATTAGGGCATATGTTGTGTAAGCATCATAGGTTACGGGTAGTAGGCTATATCCTTTCCTTTCCCTTTTTTTTGGGGGGGGGGGAGGTTTATACAAAGTGTAAACCTTCGTCCTCCATAAGGTAGCGATCAAAAGCTTCTGGTTCAAGGTCTTCTCTTTCACTGCTAAATATCTTAGGTTGTAGGACTTTGATGGTAAGTTTTGCTGTAGTAGTAGTTTCTGTTTCTGCTCCGCTTGATCCACCTTCTTCTCTACAGTGAGTGTTGCAATGGGGTTGCGGGGAATATCATCGAGGTCAAGTCACTTTGGATGGAAGAGTGAGTGAAGTGCTTTGTGATTTCGAGGTGGAGACAGCTGTCTCTGTATCATACCGGGATCCTTTCCTGGCCTACAATACGGGTGGCGGTCAGCATTAGGTTAATAAAACATAGCTGGGAGGAGGGCTCAGATACTCTGAATGGGTGGATTTGATTATCTTTCTATCGTATCCCGGTTTTCACACCAGTTTCTTCAGGTGATACTAGAGTATTCCATCTTCGAGCTGGGAGAAAAACGTTTGCAGCAGGTGGTGGGGCGTGGTGGTAAACTCACCCATTACATGCGTATCAGTATTAAGATAAATTAATATGCGAAAATATCATTGACAGCACTTTTCGTTTGCTCCCCCACCTCCCGCCTCCCCTCTCTCACTCGCTCATTCACTCATTAACCCCACCAACTTGTCCCACCACAGCATCTTCCAACCCTATCCAAACCCCACATTTTCACCTCTTCCTCGGACGCTTACTCGATCTAGCCGAGGTTTGGCGCAACCATTTTTTACCTTACCCTACCATTAGCACAGTATCGTAACTTTTATAAATAGCTAGGCAGATCAGATCGTAGCTCGCGCTCGGAGCCGCAAAGCACAACTTTGCACTCTCTCCATTCCTTCCTTCCTTCCCGCATATTTCCTTGCGAATTTAACCAATCAAACCATGTATCTCCACCGCTTAAGCCTTTTCCCCGGACCCCGAAGTCTACGTCTGCGTTTACGGGGGTACACTACGAGTTTGCCTGGAGCCGTCGACCCGTCAAAGTCGAAGCTACCTTTGAAAGGATTGAGAGTCTTGGATTTGACGAGGGTACTTGCTGGAGTAAGGCCTTCTCTTTTCTTTTCTTTTTACTTACGGTCTTAGAGGTGAGAGGCAATTGGGTTGATTGTCGAGTAGCCGTATTGTACGCAGATATTGGGGGATCTTGGGTTTGTTCTTCCTTTTTTCTTCTTTCGGCGGGTGGGGTGGTAATGAATGAGGTGGCGGTGGGGGTAGGGCGGAAGTCATTAAGGTTGAGCACCCAACACGCGGGGATGATACTAGGGCGTGGGGACCACCGTATGCACCTCCGAAAGATGGGGGGAAGGGGGAGAGTGCTTATTTTTTGGCTGTGAGTGCTTCTTTTATACCTATAGTTCCCGGAGAGGTCAATATCTTGCTAATTATCTATTTACTTAGGTTAATCGGAACAAAAAATCCCTAGGACTCTCCTTCAAGCATCCGTCCGGCCAACGCATCCTCCAGCACCTAGCCAAAGCCTCCGATATCCTCGTGGAGAACTACCTGCCCGGAACCCTCAAGAAATACGCACTGGACTACCCGACCCTGCACGAAATAGCCCCCCACCTAATCTATGCGAGCATAACAGGCTACGGCCAGACGGGACCGTACAAGGACCGCGCGGGCTACGACGTGATGGTAGAAGCGGAAATGGGGCTCATGCACATCACCGGGGAGCCCGAAAGGCCGCCGGTGAAGGTCGGGGTTGCGGTTACGGACTTGACCACTGGGTTGTACTGCTCGAATTCAATCCTCGCAGCCGTGATTGCCAGAGCCGGAAACGGTGGAGTGGGACAGTGGATTGATGCCGCGTTGAGTGATTGTCAGGTTGCTACTTTGGCGAATATTGCTAGTTCCGCCTTGATATCTGGGAAAGGGGATGAGGGCAGGTTTGGGACGGCGCATCGTAAGTTCCTCCACCATGTTGTTTGATACTCTCCTCTGAAGGGGGAAATGCAGAGAAGGAGAAGGAGGAGGAGGAGGGTTGAGGAATGTGGGTGTTAGCTTCTATCGTGCCTTACGAGTCTTTCCCTACCACCGATGGGAATATTTTATTGGGTGGTGGGAATGCTAGACTTTATGCTATACTCTGTCAGAGGATTGGGAAACCAGAGTGGATAACCGATCCACGGTTCGCAACCAACGAGGAACGTGTCAAGAATAGGAAGATTCTGATTCCTATGATAACGGAAATAACTAGGTCTAAGACTACCCAGGTAACTTCCTCCCCCCCTACCCTGCTCCTTCACACTGCACACTATCTCCACCTCCCCTGTGTCCCCAGTTACCAGCTGTAAAGTATTTTTTGTTGTTTTTTCTCCCTTTTTTCTAAAGTATGGGTGTGTGCGTGTATTCTTTCGTTACCACAGGAATGGTTGGAGATATTCGACACCAGCGGAATACCGTACGCCGCTGTCAACGACATTCAAGCCACGTTATCCCACTCCCACGTTCTCGCCAGAGACATGGTCAAGACAGTGCACCACCCGACATGCGGCGACATCAAACTCGTAAACACCCCGGTGAAGTATTCTGATTCCACACCGGGAATAAGGACACCACCCCCCACGCTGGGTCAGCACACGGACGAAGTGTTGATGGACCTTCTTGGATTGAGTAGTGATGCGGTGGGGGAACTTAGGAGAGACCAGGTTGTGGCTTAGTAAATGGTGGTGGTGTGGTGGTTGGCCGAATGGTTTACTCGACTTACGGCATGTAATTACTGCACTCGCCCATCCTTTCTAACCAGTGCATGTGTGCATGATGGCATAACCTGGATGGGATGGGAGATTCTTAAGGTGCGCACCCGGATCGTCCTATCATGTTCTTGCAGATGTGCAAGAACGGGTTTTCGGGGGGGGGGGCTTTTCTTAAAAAAAAAAAAAAGGCAAATCTAGTACCTATAGATATTAAAACCACCATATTTTTTCGAGCCCTTTGTCCATTCATCCTCCCATCGTGAAGCTTTAACCACGACCGATGGCGGACAAGAGATAGAGAGGTAGAGAGAGGTTTGTTTAAAGTAAACCACGAAAACCATCAAGTGACGTGCAGAAGGAAGAAGGAGTCTTGGCAGGACGCGTTTTGAAACTCTTACGGGGCTGAAGAGTTTACATGATCCAATTGTTACCCTCCATGATGTACCAGTATAACAGCAAACGTTAAGAGATTCCTATGTGTTTGACCCTTCTTTCCTCCCCAAACTTTCCAAACCCCCCCGTGGGAAAAGGCAAAAAAAGAAGTTTCTACGCCTTCTCACCAGCCGGGTGGGACTGGGTTGGAGAAAAAAAAAAAGGAACCCAGATAGATACGCTGTTCCAGTGATATAAATACCGGTAAATAACTTGGGGGTAAGGGGGGGAGTATCTGAGAGAACAAAACAAAAAGAAGGAAGAGAGATTCCTGCACTGCTTTGCTGCCTGCAAGAGAGAGCCTGCCGTACCTGCCTGCCTATCTGTTCGAGTGTCCAACTGCCTGCCCGTCTGCTGCTGCTTTCGCCTGGGCAAAAGAGAAAGTGAAGAGGGAGAAGGACAGTAAGTCTGCTTCTGTTGCCAAAAATAGGGTCCGGTGGCCTTTACACAGTCTGCATTGTCTGGGTCAACCTCCTGGCCCTTCCTTCATCCTCCTCCTCCTCCTCCTCATCTGACACTTGTGTTTTGCCTGACACTTTCTTTTCCCTTTTTATATATATTTTCTTTTTTTCTTTTCCTTTTCCTTTTTCTTTTTCTTTTTTATTTATTTATTTATTTATTTATTATTTCCCGTGCCTTCATTCTGTTCCCACTGCTGAGTATATCTCTTCCCTTCTCTCAACATCTAACTTACTGTACTGCAGAAGAGGAGAAAGAGCATCCTTTCCTGCCTTATCTGCGGAGAGACAGACATACGGGCAGACTGGCGGGAAGAGAGATAGAGCTTTGGGTTCAGGGGTGATTCACACACTGTCGTTTCTTGTTGCCCCTTTGCATGATCTTTGTGGTTGTTCGCCAGGGTTTATAACTTACAACATAAGGAGAAGGAGGAGCAGTAGTTAGCAAGCAAGCAACAGTGCGCGTCTTGTGTGCCCTCTGGACAAACTTCTCCCTGGTTCACACTTCCTTTGTTACTCTAGCTGTCCTCACCTTCCCTTCTTCCAAAACTTACACCCCCCCAAACCCACTGTACCTTCTCTCCCACACCTCCCTTGCCTACTTACCTGCCTACCCTTATTCTATCACTCCTTATTTATTTTTATTGTAACTGTCTTGTCTTGTCCCCCAACCCTCAAACCTTTTTTCTCCGGGGTTATTGGCATTTCTGGAAGCGCACGAGAGGCGGAAGCGTTCGGGTGCCCCGTTGAACCCGTTTCTCCACGCCCTGGAAATCACTCTTGCGGCTCCGGAGCTTATTTGCACTTCTCTCCCCCCGGCAACTGACCTGGAAACGACAACTAGCAACACTCTTTTGTTATTACACGCTCCAACGCACCCCGAACCACACACCCCCATACACACTATCACGCACCAGCACTACCACCACCACTCACCCCCCCCCCCAATATCCTCTTTTATCTACACATCAGCACCGATCACACCAACACGCACCACTGATCTAGATCTCCATTCTTTCCTTTTCCTTTTTTCATTATTTTCTTCTTACGCTTAGATGTCCTCAACTCTCGACGCCGTACTGGCCAGCATTGACCAGGTCGAGGCACTAAGTCCAGATGACTTTTACCGGGTCATCGAGCATTGGAAGCGGCGAGCTGCGATCCTGTGGGCTGGTCCAGCTCTCCCGATGCGTGGACCGGCTCCCCCGATGCAGGTTAGCTCTTTTGCAACTCTTGAGTGCTTTGTTCGTGCTTTTTTTTTCATCCAATTGAGAGAGAGAAGAAAAATCATTCTTCTCTTTCGTACCCTTTTTCTTCTTTCTCCCCCCCTTCCCCGAACAAAGCTGAAAAACGTGACTAACCATGGAACGGCGGACGGAACGATGTCCTCGGAAATTTTGTAGACAAATGCACCTCCTACTCCCGCGGCGGGGGATAACGAACCAGTTGCTGCAATGATGCATATCCCTCCAGGTCTGCCAGTCCCTATGATGCAGCAGCAGGTCACCAAGAAACGCCGGCAAAAGAGCACGGCTTCTGCGCGCAGTAGTAACGTTAACATTAACGGCGGAGGTTCAGACCCTTCTACTCCCTCGACCATCGGCCCATCCACTTGGACCACCACCGCGAGAAAGAGACTCGACAGTAAGATGCTCTCCCTGAAGGACTCGACCGTTCCCCCGCCGAGTAATGCCACGCTCGCTCTTGCGATTGAGAAGTTAAGGTACTTCATCATCAGAGCGCTGCACCCGAATCTCCATAGTGTTGAGAAGGGAGGTGAGAATAGTTTGGGCCTGTCTATGGGACCGCGTATAAGTTTTAATTACGATGCGTATATCCATTGGATCGAGTCTAGTCAGCAGGAAGGCGATGAGGCTACCAGGCGACTGGCTCAAGTGTGGTTCTTCTATAAGATGGCTGATATATTAACCATGTTCTGCGATGATGAGAAGAGACGCGGGGAGGGTGGTAATGAGCAGGGGAGGTTGCAGAGAGGTTATGATAAGCTGGTCAGTATCGACTGCATTGCATTTTCAAACCTGGCCTTTGTTCACTGCCATTCGCCGAGATGCAGCATGCTGATTTTTTTCGGGGAGCGGGGGTGGCCAGTTGCCGATTTGTAAACGTATACTTGATACGGATAATCGCCAGTACATTCGCAATTTGATTTGCTCTAGTCGCCGGTTCAGACAACTTTGCATTCACATGGTTGGCTCCGAACGCGCGGAGATATTTGTCTTCTTCAAGGGGGAGCTTACGCTCACCGAGTAAGCCATCCATCCCATCAAGCTGTGCCTCTTGTCTGCTTCTTTTCCCGCTGACATACTCCACAGTCTTAAAGATATGACTGCCTCCGCTGCAAAGATGGATGAGACCACCGCTATGCTCGACGTCGTTCTGGACGACTATTTGACCACCGTTAGCAACATTGAGGTTCCGATCGGCGGCGAGTTGACCGGAATTAAAATTGATATGTGGAATGGAATCTTGCAATTAGCCTAGGGGAGAGCAAGTGGGTATCGCTCTTCTCCCGAAAACCTGAAAACCTCTTTTTTCCCGAAAAAAAACCAATAGCCACCAAAACCGTCTTAATTGTACTACTAAGTTTTCTTTTTTTCCCTTTCAGTCCCTCTTAGTTGTCTGCTTTATTTAACTCATCCGTACTTTCCCTTACTTTTTTGCTTAGAGGCGTTACGGATCCTTTCGTCTTGTTTGTTTGCTCGTCCTGTCTTTTTCTCTTTTTTTCAAGTTCGAGTTTGCCCTGTCTGTCTGTCAACCTGCTTGCCACAGCTGGGATTTGCTGTGTCCCTGTTTGGCCACATTTTTTTCTCTTTTCCTTTTTGTCTACTGCAGTATTTGAAAGTTATTAAGTGATGTACGCACAGACCGACCGATGCAGGGCGAAACTAATTGATGGATGGTTGATGGGCGGATTGAGTGGATGGATGGATGGATACAATGCAATAGACAGTGTCGTATCATATCATAGGGGCGGGAGAGGAAAGGGGAGGAGAGAGGGGGAGGAAATGTCTGTCTGTGAGTGAGTGAGTGAGTGAGTTTCTAGCTTGGGCTTTGTAGGACAGCATCCCTACTGGTATGACAGTGGATGGGGCATATCATGATACCATTGGTGACACTTGTATCATACTCGTGCTAGTCATATACCGGTACAACTATCTACTTCACTTTTCACTTGTTATCATTATTATTATCATTGTTATTATTATACAAGTATAGTGCTATGAATGAGTTAGTGAGTGAGTGGGCGAAAAGGTTTGGGCGATGCATGATATGATATGATACGGCATTGTACAGTACAATACTATGCCTTGCTTCTTCAGCTCAGCAGGGAACCCGATGCAATTATGGACTGGACTGGGTGCCTAACTTGACGTATGTGCTGTGCTATTGTATCATACCAGGACAGGTATCCTGTTGCCACGGTACTTGGCTACCTCTGTCCCCAGCCCGCCCCGTTGGCTCCTTGGTGGGGGAAGAAAGAAAGGGAGGGAGAAGGGAGGAAACAAGTATATATAGGGTTGATGCGTGAAGGGTTGGACGGGATGGGGTCTACGAGTAGTCAGCGCTCCACATTCCTGAGATTCCGGTACTGTATCTGGAGGTGTAGTCGGTGATGATGGATATCATACCGCTATGATATCTCGACCTTCGCTCTTGCACCGCCTTGGGATCGTGATGGCAGCCATATACATGTGCTATATGGCAATTTACGGTACGGCGCTCCGCTGTGCCATGCTTGCTTATTAGTCTATATCAAGCAAAGCCTGCCGATTCCCCAACATGATTCGTTCCCAGTACCCCCGTTCACCATCCAGCGTACAGTGCCGGCCGGCACGTAGCACGTGTGCACAAGCGAGTACCGTATATATATATATATTCGTACTGTATTCATGCCCAACCGGGAAACGGCTCGGACGTCAGAGGCGAACGAACGAACGAACGAACGAATGAATGAATTTTTTTCGAGAAACAAAAAGTTCCTCGGTGTTGTACTATATATAATCTCTGGTATTGATTTCGCTCACGTCTTATTTTCATTGTCGGTGGTGGTGGTGGTGGAGGAAGTTTTGACAGGTTCTTGATTGCTTGTCACTCATGTGAGTATTAAGGGACGGGGGCGGGGGGGGGGGTACGGGTATCTGTCCCGGCGCGTCCGCCACCTTCACTCTTTCCGGAAAGGGAGTATAATATGATGATTGCACGCAAAGGTGAAGTGTCTATGTGTTGTCTCGACCTTTTTTTCACGGTTATCGTATTTTCGTGCAGTGCACAATGAGCCCATATATATATATATATATATCCCTTTCACGATACTCTACGGTAGGTCGAGTGAGACCTCTATGATGGTAAAACATCATAATGAGTTATTATAAATTGGAACACAACCGTATCCTGCATACGTATTTACCCACACAGCTTTCCGCTGCAGCTATCATACATAAATTACAAGCCACCGGTACTGTAATCTGTTACAACTTTGTTGAGTAATGTATGTCATGCGCACGTGATATCTCTCTGCCAGCCAATAAACTCAGTTGCAGTACAATAATCGATAATTCTGATATCTCGTCGTTTGCTGTTGTTGTTATTGTAAATTTATCCTCCCTCCCCCCCCCCTTCTAGGATGGGTACGAGCACCATATGGTATGGTAGGATACGGTGTCTCTTGTTCCTGGCTCGTATATATAAATAGACTTTTTTGCTATGGTTTTAACCTGTATCATGTCATATCATACTTGTTGAGCTTGGTTAAATGTTTGGCGCGGGAGGATGGGTGAGGTGGTGAGTGGTGGGTCGCCTTATCATAGGGTGTGATGGGGTAAGCGATGGTTTTGGTTGGCTTCTGGGAGGGTTTGGTGGAGGTAAACTGTACAGTACAGTACTTTTACCTGCCCACGGGTTTGGGTTTCCCTTCCATTCTTCTCTCTTCCTTATGATACTTTACCGCACTATCATACTCATACCATACCTTACCTACTTACCTACTTTTTGACAACAAGGAGATCTACTCGATTATCGAAATAAAGCACTATACAGTTGTTCATAGTATCTCGGCTCAACTCGGCTCAGCTCTGGTTAACGGAGGAAGCTTTTGCTCCCGGTTGCTTCTCGGTCTCCCACGATACGATACCTTATCATAAGCTTCAGCTACAACATCTTCACTTCTCTTCCACCACCACCACCACCATCACCGCCACCTTAAAACAAAAACATAAAAACACCGCACATTATTATCCGCACCAACCCACCTTCATCAACCAAGCAGACAATGTCAACTCCCCCATCGATCTCCCTAACCCCCGCAACCACCACCACCCCTCCACCTCCGCTCCCAGACGGCACAGACTCGGACCTAGCAACACCCCCATCCACACCCCCCCCTCCCCCCTTATCCTCTGCCTCCACTTCCTCCTCCTCCACCGCCACCACCGCATCATCGCCAAACCCCGTCTTTGCCCCTCGCCCCCTCCGCCTTCCGCAATTCCGACACCCACGTCCGCTCCTCCTCCTGGACCAGTTCCCGCTCCCGCGAACCCCTAGTCCGCTCACTTCCCCTGCACCGCCAGCACGCATCCCGTCATCGTCGTCCTCGTCGCCGAAGCTGGCACGTGGCTTTCTGGCTTCTTCTCCTTCGCCCCCGGCTGTTGGGGGAGGGGGGGAGTTGGGGAGGGATGTGCTGGAGGAGTTGTTTAAGATTATTAGGAGCGTGCCCGGGAGTCCGCCCGCTGGAGCCGGGCCCGGCACTGTGGGATTGCAGGTCCATCGGAGGCAGGGGAGTGCAGGGGGGGGGAGAAGTCCGGCGGCGGGAGGGAGGGAGTGTGGGTTTCGTAAGTTTACCCTATATGACCCTTCGACTGATTTGAGTGTGTTGGATTGGGGCTGATGAAATCAAATGGAATGAGTTTACAGCGTCATCCCCCGTCTCGAGAAATACCATGCGCAATCCGATTATTTTTAATTCCCAGTTTGATGGGGAGTCGACTTAATCGCTTGCCCCTATGGTCGGTCAACGCATTTGGGGGTAGCTAGTTAGCTAGCTAGCTATTAAAGACGATGGGATAGATATTCAGGGGTCTTCTTTTCTTTCATATCACTCATGGAGCTGATATTTCTCCCTCCTCATACAACTTTTCACTTTTGTCCACGCGTGTTGGTGGTTTGGAGTTCTTTGCTTTCTTTCTGCTTAACTACACTTTACCTGCCTACCTGCCTACCTCCTCAATCTTTTGACATTGTTGCTTTTTTTTTGCTACAGTAGTAGAGGTGGATGGATAGGTGAATGGCTCTTGTTTTTAATTTTCTCACTTCTTATTTTCGCTTCATTCGTTCTCCCCTGCATTCGCGCGGATACCCACCTCCTTCTCTCTATCAATCATTTCATATCACCGCGAGTGAGTATGTTTATTTGCTTGTTGAAATGTAGAGAAAATCTATTGCCCCTCCCCCTGCTATAATATATGTATAAAGTTAAGGTCGTCATGGAGTGTCACTCTGAAGCTGGAATTATGTAGTTGGGTGCTGGATAATACAAATTAATTCGACTCATCATACTTAAGCTTGGCTTACAGCTGGTGGCTATTTGGGCGCGAGGTGCAGGTGTGGCCTTGCAGCGCCTGCGTCTGGATGGATAGGGTTGATGAGAGCTGTCAATGCGGTGGGTGCTATAGGGGAGAAGGGGTATATTATCGATACTAGTATGATAGAGATTGGGAGAGCAGGCTTGGCTTGAAGTCAACTACTACAAGTTAGATTTCGAGTAGGCAATTGCCGGGTGGATACTCATGAGAGTTCAATAAAGCGGGGGTTTGGGTATACCGTGATAGGCCCACCCTTTTTCCAAGCCATTGGGTCCTGTTGGGCACTTTCTTGTAACAGGAGATTTGGCTTCGACCGCCCCAGTGTCTCGAACTCCCTATATGGATGGGTGGCACTGCATCCTTGCCTGTATTTACTTTGCTTGTTGAGAACCCATTGAAACCTGCTGTCTAAAGAATGCCCGCGTGTGGCCCCCTCACCGAAACGCGGACCGGTGGGGTGGCAGAAATGGCCTAAATGGGGTTCCTGTGAAACCCCACGGAACGAAAGTTTGCATCAGAATGGTCCTGTAGGTATATTATCAATTGTAGCGTACCTGCTCTAGTTCGCCCTATGGTTTTCTTATTGTTCAAGCCACGGATGTAGCTCCTTGCGCCATCTACTGGGCCTGGAGGGAGGTTCGCGGAGAGTATTTGGGGCGAAGTAGAGGACCAAGGACTAACGGATATCCCTCTCGCTCGGGTGAAACTGATGCAAGTTCGTAGCGATGAATTCACCTCCACCTCAATTGGAATAGGCAGCCGCTTGGGGGTTAGTTTAGCTTTAGCAATTCTCTAGGCAGGGTGCAGGATGTTTCATTTTGAGGCTGTCAGCGGTAGCCTCGGTGAGTTGACAGTGGTAACACTCGATGCCGGTGGCTCCCGATCATCACTCCGCTGTTTTTTGAGACCAGTCATCAGTGGATAACCCGCAATTGCATCATGGCATTTTGGCCGCTGCATCTGGCTATAATCCCCCAGCTAACAGGGGTATTTATCCTCTTGCAATATGCACGGGATGCCGACGTATGGTGTGTCAAGCCCCAAAAAACTGAGGACTGCGAGAGAACCATGAGTGTCGTATCACCGAGCCGGCGAACAGGTTAGAGGATGGCGGTTGGATTTAGAACCGCAAAGGGCCCTTATCTTATACACAAAATGTTAGCCTCATTCAATTAACCCTAATGCCGTGCGTTGCTGCGTTCAAACACCGGTGCTTGCCTTCAGGAAATGAGGGGATCAGATGGTACGGCGACTGCTCTTGAAAGAGTAAACCGCTGATTTGTTTCATGGCTGGTGTTTGTGAGCACAGGGCAAGCGACGCGAAGACCTTGCCCTTTCCTGGCCCCAGCTCATCATCATGTAAAATATTAAAGGGGGAGTGCAGCGAGGTGTCGGACAAGAAAAGATTTCGAACCTACTTGAAAGCCCTATACCAGGGCCAGACTCGCCAATAGATCCCGCTCGATTGCCATCATATAATATCTCGTCAGTTTTTATTACAACTGGATTGCCCAGTCGAGAAGGTAGATGTTGTACCGGTAAACCTGCTGTCTTCCGATGCGTTTTTGTTTGCAGATTGAGGGGAAGTTTGTTGAGATCGCAGAGGTGCGTGATGTATGTATGTTATAGTCTGGGGTTTCGATAAATATTGGGTTCCCAGCTGGCGGTGGCGGGCTTGGAGGCCTGGCTGGCAGCTGGTGGTTGGATGGAAGTTGAGTTGGATTGGTGGGGGACCAGGAACGCTGCCCCTTTCAATCTTGGCAAGGGTGCAGCTGTGGAGATGAATTCATGTGGCAGGCTGGACAGTACCATAGTTTAAAACCGCCTTACCATGGTCTACCATCATACTTGGCGGGGTAATTTCGATAATATTATGATGGTATACCGACAGTCTAACGCCCAATTTAGTGCCATGAGAGCCATACAGTGCACCTGTAGACCAGTACAATCTCATAATTAATCACCGCCCACTACTACCGGTGCCGTACTGTGTTACAGTGGAAAGTTGTATTATATGCTGACCATATAGCACATTTGGCTTTATTTCTTGGTTCCATTGCAAGTGTACGAGTACTGTACAGTACATTGCCGGCATCAGCTCTCACTTAATCCTATAATGCATGCACAGAATTATGGGCGGATGCCAGGCTGCACCTGCATAGCGGAACCTTTTACCAACACCGAGCTCGATCCGCGTCCCTGTTACAGATTGTTGACAGATAACTTGAGGCAATCCAATAGACAGCAGCAGGCCGAAGTCTCCTTGTGTGCTGTAACTCAACTACTCGAGTAGCTGCTGTTCAGTTGTTGCCTGACCATCGATGCAGTAGGGATGGACAGAGCTAAATCCCTTTTTATTCTAGCCCTGTGAGGCTTCCCCGCCCTCCGTCTTGTCCCTTTCTTGTTCCTTTGCTCCCTTCACATTTTTCCTTCAACACCCTCTTCTTCGCCCCACCTCACCTTACCTCACCTCACCTCAGCCTTATCCACAGATCGGCTCCCTCACCAGCACTCACCGCTGCAACTGAGAGCCCTGAAAAATAAAATAAAAATAGATAAATAGATAGATACTCTCCTACTCGTACGGTATCTGTAAGGAAAAGCCCTGAGTTTCCCCTCAATTGTTGTTATTATCACCATTATTATTATTAACTTTGATCAATTCCTCACCTTTGCTCTCTCCCCCCTATTTAAACCGCTCTCGCTCCGGAAGCTTGCTTATCCCCCAAATCATTTCAGATTATCACAATCCCAAACCACATTGCAAAATGGCGTCTCCTATCATCGAAGCTTCACAAAAGCACCCCAGGCCTGGAGATAGCACATTTGCCTATGGAACTGCCGGGGTGAGCCCTGTCTGCCACTTGTGGAACTTTTCGGGAGCAATTGCTTACTTGTTACGCCTTCCCCATGTAGTTCCGAATGAAAGCGTGTGTCTTTTCCCGAATCTTGTGGTGTCTTATCCGTTTTCACCTACTAAACGGTGATGGGAATATAGGAATTTGCTTGATTCTGTTGTTTTCCGTGTTGGCCTTCTCGCTGCTCTCCGTTCACAAAAGCTGAATGGAAAGACCATTGGCGTCATGATCACAGCCTCTCACAATGTCCCCGAAGACAATGGAGTAAAACTTGTCGATCCTATGGTGGGCCACAGTTGCCTGGTATCTGGTTTATTGACAGCTAATATGCATTCCACCAGGGTGAAATGCTCGAAGCCTCATGGGAAGCCCATGCTACAAGTCTAGCAAATGCTCAGAATGACCACGAACTCACGACTCGTTATGAGCATCTGATCTCTTCCCTGAAGATCAATACATCCACTCCAGCTCACGTTATTCTCGCCAAGGATACTCGCGAATCCGGACCCGCTCTTGTTACTGCCTTGGCTGATGCCCTTACTTCTGTTGGTGCCAAATACGATGATTATGGTATCCTAACAACACCCCAATTACATTATATTGTCCGTTGTCTGAATACCCAACACCCCCCGCATAGTGAGCCCTACGGAGTACCGACAGAGGAGGGATACTACAAGAAGATTGGAGGTGCCTATGCAAAGTTGCTGCAAGGCAAACCCAGACCTGGGCCAATTACCGTTGACTGTGCAAATGGGGTTGGTGCGCCAAAACTCAGGGCGCTTGCCGAGTACATTGGAAAGGATACCGGTATCTTTGATGTCAAGATTGTCAATGATCTTGTTGACCAGCCCTCAAAGCTCAATTACCAAGTTAGTCTGTTCAATCACTCATTGGCTGGTTGTAGCAGTAAACGTACTTACATTCAGTTAGTGTGGTGCTGACTTCGTAAAAACCCAACAACGACCCCCACCTGCCTCTCAGGTCTCTCCGCTAGCTCGCTGTGCATCCCTTGACGGTGATGCTGATAGGCTAGTATACTACTTCTCCGATTCAGACGGCACCTTCCGTCTGCTCGACGGAGACAAAATTGCTACTCTGGTGGCTTCTTTTATCACCGACCTTGTAAAATCAGCCGGCATTTCGGACCTCAAGGTTGGGGTTGTTCAGACTGCGTACGCCAACGGCTCCTCGACGGCATACATCACCAAGACTCTCGGTTTGCCGGTTATTTGCACACCTACTGGTGTCAAACATCTTCATCATGCAGCCACTAAGTTTGACTGCGGTGTTTACTTCGAGGCTAACGGACATGGGACTGTGGTTTTCTCCCACGTAGCCCACACAACCATTGCTTCCCATTCACCAGAATCTCCTGCCCAAGCCAGTGCCTTGGATAATCTCCGCGCCCTCATAGAATTGATTAATGAGACTGTGGGAGATGCCTTGTCTGACCTTCTCCTTGTAGAGGTTATTCTGGCGCACAAGGGCTGGGGTCCGAAGGAGTGGGACTCCACGTATATCGACCTACCAAATCGCTTAGTCCGTGTTGAGGTGAAGGATAGAACTGCCTTCAAGACAACCGACGCCGAGCGAAAGCTTGTGGAACCCGTGGGGGTGCAAGAGAAGATTGATTCTCTTGTCGGGAAGTACAAGCAGGGAAGGGCCTTCGCCAGAGCCTCCGGGACAGAGGATGCCGTAAGGGTATATTCTGAAGCGGCAGAAAGGGGGGAGGCAGAGGAACTCGCCAGGCTGGTCGCTGACGTTGTGGTACAGTTCTAAAGGGAATATGGGTGGGTGGATACAAAGGTGCAGGAGATACATTAAATTTTTAACTTTTTTTGTTATTTCGGGGGGCTTGTTGGCGATGCTCCTTTTCTGCCACTATGTTTCACGGTTCCTGTTGTTTTTAGTCATTACCGCAAACATGATGACGTTTGGGGAAGAAATGGGGTAAAGTAAAATCTGCTTTCCTTGGTGAATATCGTGCCACTGCACACGATTACGAGTTGGTACCTCGGTGCCGGCACAGCACCGGTACTCGAGGGGCCCCGGAATACAGTGCGAGTAAGTGGCACACCAAGCGCGATCCTGTGGCTGGACTTGCACTTGTATGATACATCAAACTCCCTGAGAGAAAGAAAACAAGATCCAACGCCATACATACGGTTCCCCACGGTTTTTAACAATTCACCATTAAAGTTACTTGTACCAAAAACTGTTAAACAATCATAAACCCCATACAACTCACCAAGCCTCTACTCGTAGACTATCCGTTCATCCACCATCGCCTCCGCAATAATGTTAGGGCACGCCAAACAACCGCATCCCTCGGCCCTCGGCCTAGACTAATTGATACCATACCGTATTATCATACCTGTATGAAGAACTCCCCGGTCCAACGGAACAACCCGGCGGCTCAAAAACAAGCTTTCATTCGTAATTTCCCGTTCGAGAACATGTGTAACCGCACTTTTGTCATGGATGGGAAAAGGCTGTTATTGTCTTATCTGATCCGATTTGTCCCGGTTACCTGTTCTGTGTGGTGGGGAGGGGAGGGTGAATGTTCGTGTGCTGTGCAGATAGTCTACATAGTCTACGAGTCTCATAGGCACTGGATAAGGTATATTCCGGTACCGATACTGGTATGATAGCTCTACTGCGCAATACGAATGGTGGAATGGACGAGGTTTTTTTTTCCCCTCCCTTTTTTTCTTCTTTTTTCTTTTTGCTGGGGGTGGGCGGGGTGTGAGGTTTGGTGATGCCGACTTACGGCATTATACTATCTACATTACGGTACTGTACAGTACCGGTACTCGAGTACTCGAAATGCGTCAAGAGGGAGAAAGAGACCACTCAAATGCATAACACACAATGCGGTGTGAGAGCAGTGCACTGAATGTATTTGTAATCCCTCATCTGATTTTTCCACCTTGCTCGCTTGCTCAGTCGGACGGCACCGTACGAGTACTAGTACTGTACATACAGTACGATGCGATGTGCTCTTTGGGGGGTACAGTATGCCACCCACCCGCTTCTATCATACCCGCCTCAACAAAAAAAAAAAGAAAAAAGAAAAGGCATAAAATAACCTTTACTCGAGTATGATATCCACGCAACGGGTGCAAAAAAAAGAATGAAAAATGGAAAAGTAGGCATTAAGTAATGACGTTATCTACGGCGGAATAGGGTATCCATGAAATGAGTCCCAGTACATGGTTTAGTTATGTACGCATGTACTGAGTAGTGTAATCCTGGCCTTTTTTCCTTCGATCGTTCGCCACGCATTTCCCGAAGGGTAGACTTAGACTACCGGTATGAGACAGAAAAGACAAATAATGTAACCGAAAGAAGAAGAAAAAAAGAAAAAAACTCCTGCCGTCCTGACCGGCTGATCGGCTGATGGTATCTCCGATATTCTTTGGTTTCCATATTAACAGGCTGTTGTACCGTTGTCAAGGGTATTCTAAAAAAAAATGCCTGGGGGGGAAAATAAAAAGCATGTACAAAGTATGTACGAGAATTAATGGCGATAACGATGACGGGTGAGAAAGAGAGTGTGTTTTTTAAGCTTTCAATCTTTGCGGTGGAACGACAGATCCGACGTATTTCCTTGAATCCACTATCAGGAATCTGACAGATGGCAAGTTTTTCGTCAGCAGGGGCGTATGTGGACGTGGCACCCGAGGAGATAGTCAAGGGGTGAAAGAAGGAGAGCAAAGGGTAAAGAGTAAAACAAGGAAGGAGGTAGAGTGAGTGTTGCTACGTACTTGTACCACCACATACCAGGCAGGATCGTGGCGGCATGCCAGAGGCTGTGGGCGTCTAGAGCGCCAGCGAGGGGCGGAAAATCGAGCAGTTCCAGGCTCATAGCCATAATCAACCACATAACAATCAAACCAGGCCAAGCGGCCCAGAAACTCTTTAGCCTCGTGTAGTGCCGAATGGACCAGTAGGTCCATAGGGTATTCGTGATGGATCCCACAACGACGTTGGCGAGCATGTTGTAAGTGTAGTCCCACCGGACGCCGAGGAGGAAGTAGACGTGAGCAGTGTAAGAAGCGATGCACACCAGCCCCCAGATCCGCAGAGCGCGTGCATAGGCTGGCCTGTAGAGCCTGAATATCCTGATTGGAGCGAGGTATAGGCCGTAGAGGACATTAGCGCCAGCAGCAAAGTAGTCCATTCTCTCTGTAAAGACGAAATCACGCATGTGAAAGACGGTGGACCAAAACCAGCAGAAGATACCAAAGATGCTGAAGAGCCTGTAGTATAGGTCGAGCGGGTATGAGCGAGGTAATTCGCGCTTGAGGCTTTTCAGGCCAGCATAGTGGACATAGCCGTTTAGGATGGAGAAGAGCGCACTAAAGGGCTCTTGGACGCCCCAAAATCGTTTGAATGGCCACTTTCCGTGAAATTGCTCAATTGACTGGCCATTTGCAGCTCGTGAAGCTGTGACGGAGCGTTGACATGCATAATCGCATTCAGACGGACAATTCCAAAGGAGGAGGCGGAGGTGTAGAGGAAGTGGAGTCTTCTCGGAAAGACAGTTCCTCTCTTTGCAGCCCTGCAGGAGGGGAATTAGAAACAAGAAACGTGATCACTAGAACCGAGAGAGGGGAAAAAAAAAAAAAGGAAGCGAGGAAAGATAAGAGTGAGACGGAGGTGGAGATGGAGGAGATAGGTGGGTAGGTAGAGGGAGGAAGGGTAGATGGTCAGGAGATCTAAAGGGGATTGAGGGGGGAGCTGAACCTGCACACAATCCTTGAATTCCGGGAGACGGTCACCTCGCGAAGCGGCTGTTGGGGAAGCGAACAGGGCAACAGCAAACAAAAGGAAGGAAAAGATGGCCAGGGCACGGCATAAGGACCCTGATGATGATGATGATGACGACGAAGGAAAGTGAGTGCGGGGTAATAGCCACATGGCTTAGGCAGCGGGGTTGTGAGAGGAATGGGAAAGGGTAGGAGGAGGTAAACTAGTGGAGGGGAGCTTGGTTGCTTGGTGGTTGCTTGGTGAGGCAAGTATGATGGGAAACTCGGGCTCGCTGCTCGCGTGTCCAAACTCCAAACAAAGAGGGAAAAGGAAAGGAAGCAACTGACAACAACCGGTCCACGAGCACTGTGCTAGTACCGTGGTAAGTTACGGGTATGATAGCTTAGCTGACATGCAAACGATTGACTATGATGGCAACGACACACCCACTCGCTCGCTCAGCTCAGGAAACCTCGAACCGCAAGCAAGAAGGAAGAAAGTAAGGGCTTTGAGGACGAAGGTAAATATCATAGAGATCCCGAAAAGGACCAGAGAGAGGCACACCTGTGCTACCATTGACGGTTTTTTTGTGATAGTATTTGCATGTTCTGGAAAGAACCCTTCGAATCGGGTTCCCCGTTTGCTTGGTCTCGCTTTGGCAACTTCCGTTCGCGATGCCCCGTCTCCACATGCTTTCTTTGGGGAACTCACCTGAAAACCACGGCCCCAGATGTGCCCTGCTCGAGACGGTGCACAGCAAGCACTGGCCCAGGTGTGATCGAGTACTCGAGTACCGTATAATATTATGTGCTTGGACTCGAGTACCGGTACTCGAGTACATACGGGCACCACATTTGGCCAGCCGGGCTTGTCTGTCCGTAGAGTACCTCTCGTATATTACTAAGGCAGCGGCGGTGGTGACATTCTCGTGTTGACACTGGCCAGCCATGCTAGATAGGGGAATGAAGTTGGACTTTGACTTAAAATTTTTTTTTTTACTTCTCCCTTTCATTACCGAAAATATTCCCTCACAGGGGAACAAAGCGTAGCATAGCATATGATAATGTGCCAATTGTGTTGCAGATCCCGGGTGCGTTTCGAGCAATGCTTGGTGGAAAAGTGCTCCTACGGCTGTATTATGGAGGTTCTTGTGATTTGTATAATTTTTCACCTGTAAATCGGTCACTCGCTACTCGTCAGCACCTTTCGAGACAAACGATCACATGTCCTTCGTGTTAACCAGTCTCCTCCCGACGTCAGCTATCGTGGCAAACGTGCGAAAGGGCTTGGAGGGAAGGATCAGGGTTGAGATGGCTTCAAGCGAGAAAGCTCTTCTCCCTCTACAATTCCTGTTCGAGTAGGCCACGGAGAATTGGCCCTCACTCGGTGAACGGCGGGGGCACCAGGCACACCAGCCCGGGGTAAAACATTTGGTCGATAAACCGTTTTGCCATTGCTCTGCTGCCCATTGGTAGGACGGAAGAGGGGAAGAACTTTTTCTTATTCTTCATCCCTCATCCAGCAACCAGAAGAGGATATCGCTCTAAAGACGAGTTTAAACTTCCTCTGAGTTGTGATATGGTCCCCTCCATCTTTGGCCATCCTTTCGGGTGGTCAACTGTCTCTCCCTCTGTGTGTGGTGTTCTCTGCTGGCTCTAATAATTCCAACTTATTATTGGGAATTTGGGATACGACACCCGAAGACACAGTATTTTTTTTGTTTTTGATAGATAACCCACCTCCTTCTCCGGCTTCGAAATCTGTAGAGTGACACCTGCCTAATACCGGTAACCGTTCTCTCTACTGTACCTGTACCAGCTACCACTTTCCCAAAGTCACCGAACCATGTAGCTCCAACGATGTCGTTCCTTAGCCGCCGATAGCTGTATCCAACCTTCTTCCCTCATCTTGATCCATCATGCCCATCTCTTCTAATTCCTGTCACTTCTCTATCTACTGGTACGACTGCTGCTGCTGCTCGTCCGCCTGCTTCAGGGTTATATGCCGCTCGGCATTATATCATTGTTATTACTAGTCTGTGTGATTGATTGATTATAATACATTGCAGTGCCGATACTGTGCTGGGTGCTGCTTCCCGCAAGGCCGCCGCGCTATTGCTTGCCACCGCTGCTGAGTCCGCCCCTCGGACCGTATCGTTGTGTGCCCCTCTTCATCAACGACTTGCTGCCTCAATTCGCTTCTGCTCCTCCTTGCGGACATTTTGTTCCTTTGTAAATGGGGCCATGGATGCCCCAGCTAGAGACAGACATTTCCTCTTCTATCATATCCTGAGTGTTGTCGCCGCCCTCTGCCCCCCCCCATCTGCCTCCTCCCCCTCTAGACTCTGTGTTTTCTGTTCTTCTTATCCCACCCCTCATCCCTCCCTCCCTAAACTCCCTTCCATTCTCGTCCATTTGCAAACTCCCCACCCCCGATATCCCACTGCAAGCTGCAATTACCGTACTCGCTCGACCCCCCCCCCCCCTTTTTTTTTTTGCCTTTCGCCTTTCTTGCTCTTCCACTCGTCCTTTCCCTCATCACCGAACCTGCATACCCTGCTACCATCCATATCTGGTAGACTAGCTGCGACCTCTACGAGAGCGAGTTTGCTTGGTTTGAGCTGGAGCGTGCATACCCCTTACTTACTATTCTACGTCTCCCATCGTCGTCTCTCCCCCGAGAGGCCTGGGACAATCTTGTTAAGTGAGCAGGAAGAGAAATAGTATTAAAAAAGTAGAAGGTTCCATTTTAAATAACCACCAAATCTTGAGGAAAACCACAGCTTTAAATCCAGCCCACATTCCGGGTCTGCACCGGGAATTGGCGTCCAAGACACAAGCTCGCGTCCGGCTCAGGTAGCAACATTAGTGCTCACAGAGTGTGCAGCGCAACAACCTTCTTCTCTGTGCCTGGAAGTTCTGTCCGCCCACCCAGCGAAATTTCCTCGGGCTGATTTTAGCCTCCGTCCACCATTGGTCCCACCGAGCGTTGCGGGATACAGTTAAGAAGGAAACTCAGTCCAGCTCCTAAAAGCAGGGAATTTCAGGGAGCCGAGCTGCAAGAGTAAAAAGGAAGGGAAAGAGGAGAAATAGGACAAGCCCTCGACTATTTTCCTCGACTTGACAGAAATCTGGAATCAACATCTTTGGATCTGTCGGTTGGCACTTTGGAACGATATCGGGAGCAGATCGATCATCATCACTCTTTGGGACGGGGTCAACGGCGAGAAAGAACGGACGAAAAAGAGCAAGAAAAAAAAGAGAAAATAATCTAAAAAGTGCGCTGTGGGAGGAGAAACCGGGAATAGACCTAAAGTTACGGTTTACTCACCTAGAGCAACGGTACGACCACAAGACTTAGCGTCAACTTCTATCCCCTCCTCTCTTCACTTCTCCACTCGCTCCTCCTTACACCCATTTGCTGCTTTTTGCACCCAACGAAAGTGACAGGTGGGTGAGAGTCGATCAAACTCCCGACTATTTTTACTTTCACGCCGGGAGTATCCAGAAAGTAGAGGAAGACATCAACCATCATGGTCACGGCATTTCAATTCTTCCGTGGCGGGGGCACCTCACCAGCCTCGTCTGCTCCAGGAACACCCCTCCTTACCTCTCACGTCACTACGGCTCAATCGTCATCGACAGCGCCCGCGACTCCGATTGCGGGACCTTCCCCGACTACCGCTACCGCTCTTCCAGAACTAAGCTGTCTATCTCCACTTTCACGTAGACAGTCGCCCGTTTTGCGTACTGGCTCGACTCCCCTGGGTAGTTCGGGTAACGGGACTACCACTGCCACTTCTCATTCAAATGCTGTCGCTTCCCCAAGGCCTCAATTGCCTTTGAACACGGCTGCTGCAGTAAGCTCCTCAGCCTCTAACATGCTTAGGGCGGTAGCGAGTCAGAGGTGAGCGCTTTTCGTACTTTCCGTTTGTGTCCTGGTTTCTACCCGCGAGGTGCGCTGTCCTTAGTGTCACATCTCAACAATTCTCTGAATTTGTCTCTCTGTTTTCTCTTGTTGCAATTGCTCTTTTAGCCATCTGGCTTCTGTGCTTTGTCTTGTTGTTCATGAGATGAGGTGTGCAATTTCAAATGGCCTGCAAATTTTACTTCTCTTCGACCCTCGAAGCTGGACTGACGGTCCGGATATTGAACACAGATCAGATGATGATGAGAACTTGAGCGGCCAGACAACACCCCACCCGAGCGGTTTAGACAAGAGATTGCCTGGGATACTACATGGTTTCTCACAGGTTTGTAGTGAACTTCTACCTTTCTTCCGTCGAAACACTACACCGCTGGAGCCAAGACTCCCGGCCCAATCCAGAAAAACAGTTTCCTTTGAATCCAGCTCGTGTCATTTCCTTTCTGCCTCCTTGTCAGATATGGGATTAGAGGGGAAAGAGAATAAAAGACTGACAGGGGACGTTTTTTCGGACGGAAAGGATACACCCCCGGCCACACCTCGAGGGACCGCGTCAACCGGTAGTACACTAAATGGTTCTACCGCGGCTACAACCCCTTCAACTTCTAGGCCCAACTCAACATCTGCATCCAACAGTAATACTGCACCAATGTCCCCCAAACCAGTCAGTCCTAGGGGCGGAACCCCAAGTGCTTCTGGTACCATGAATGCGGCGGCTCATGCAGCGGTTGTTCCTCCAAAGGGAAAAATGGTGGTCAAAATCATCGAAGCGAGGAATTTACGACCTAGCAAGGACCCATATGTTGTCTGCACGTTTGAGAGTAACGAGTTTATTTCCAAAGGTCCTAAAAAGTCTGATGACGCAGGCGACGGTTCTGATAATGAGAAGGCGGCCCTGGCTCCTGGGCGGGGAATCGCAATTCCCATGAAAAGCCGTCAAAGCTCCAGTACTAGCCTTTCGGAATTGCAGGGTGGGGGTTCAAAGAAAGGGATAACAAATCCCAAATGGGAACATGAAGCGGTATTGTGAGTTTACCTAATTTATGTTGGCATTGTTCATTTTTCTTTTATTTCTATCTTTATTTCTATCTTTTCTTTTTCTTTTTTTCTCTGCCCACTTTCCGCTTCCACTTCTCGCCGCTTTCACATGAATTTTTTGTCTTTTTTATTTTTACGTTTCCCCCCACTTTGGGTGGATTTATAGCCCCCACTTCAACGTGTGTCACCTTCGCCATTTTTTCTAGCATCCAACCAGAAAGCGTCAAAAAAAAGAGCGGCTGTCGTTGCTACAAAGACCAACAATAGGAAGGATATTTCGCTGACGTTGCATAATTAGTGATGTGCTTGGTGAGCAATCAGAGATTGACGTGTCGATATATGACCGTTCAAATCAAGAGTGCTTTTTGGGCCATGTTCGGATGTGTCCTTTGGCTACTAGGGAACAACAATCTGGCCTAGATAATTGGTTTGCTTTACAGCCCAGAACACACCATGAGAGTATTGCGGGAGAGATTCGATTGCAGATTAGCTTCGAGAGAATTTCTAAAAAGCATTATGGTCCTGATGATTTTGAGGTGCTACGGCTGATCGGCAAAGGTGAGTTTTATGTCACTGCGATCGGTCCGGATCGTCTGTGTTAACCCGGTTGCTAACATTATATACAGGAACTTTCGGTCAAGTGTATCAGGTCCGGAAAAAGGATACTAAACGGATTTATGCTATGAAAGTCCTGTCCAAGAAAGTAATTGTCCAAAAGAAAGAAGTAGCACACACGCTTGGTGAACGTAACATCCTTGTCAGGACTGCGACTACTGATTCACCATTTATTGTTGGATTAAAGTTCTCGTTCCAAACGCCTACCGATCTCTACTTGGTGACGGACTATATGTCCGGAGGGGAGCTCTTCTGGCATTTGCAAAAGGAAGGCAGATTCAAGGAAGATCGCGCCAAGTTTTATATCGCGGAGCTTATTCTTGCACTGGAACATCTGCACAATCATGACATCGTTTACCGAGATTTGAAGCCAGAGAACATTCTACTTGATGCTAATGGCCACATCGCACTTTGTGACTTTGGGCTCTCGAAAGCAAACTTGTCCGCGAATGCTACTACAAATACATTTTGTGGAACTACCGAGTACCTCGCTCCAGAAGTTCTGTTGGACGAGTTGGGGTATACCAAGATGGTTGATTTCTGGTCTCTGGGAGTGCTGGTGTTCGAAATGTGTTGCGGGTGGAGTCCGTTCTATGCCGAGGATACTCAACAGATGTATAAGAACATCGCGTTTGGGAAGGTCCGCTTTCCACGGGATGCTCTCAGTCTTGAGGGTAGAAACTTTGTCAAAGGGGTGAGTTTAGATCCTCCCAGATTTGGCGTAGCATGTGCACTGGTCAGGGTTTATCGTCTTAGCCGTGCACCTGGGCTGATATCATGATCTCCATCCTAGCTTCTCAATCGAAACCCGAGACATCGTTTGGGGGCTACACTTGACGCGAAGGAACTTAAAAGTCATCCTTTCTTCAATGACGTGGATTGGAACGAACTTTTACGCAAAAACGTTATACCCCCTTTTAAACCGACACTTAGCTCAGAAACTGATACATCAAACTTTGATCCGGAGTTCACCAACGCTCCGATGTCTCAGTCGTTGAATGCGCGAGCTGCTGCGTTGGCTTCTGGAAACCAGGCAGCAAGTACCCCCCTTAGCCCGGGGATGCAGGCCAATTTCAGGGGCTTTACTTTTGTGGATGAGAGTAGCATTGATGATTACTTCTTAGGACGGGATGAGTTGGCACGAATGGACGAAGGCGAGGAGGATGGCGATTGGGACGAAAGACATGATAGGAGAAACAACGACGATGAAGATGATGCGAGGGGATTCGACGGAAGGGGCAATCGCATGAGTGGAATAGTCAAAACTGGCCAAGCAGACGATGAGGCAGGCATATTCGTTAACGACGGTATGGATATATAGCGAGTGTTTCCCTTTTAGTTGGAGGATACGGGTATCTGTTTCGGATTTCCATTCATAGTTCTTTCTTTTCTTTTTTCGTTTCATCCTCGAAAGCATTGACAAAATAGCATCATCTGGTATACTTCATGGCCATTGGTAAGATTAACTAGTGCAAATCCTACGAATATGGGATTATTGTTCCCCATTTCGTTTCATTATGTTCTGTGGCTGCTTCATAGTGTTCCTGGCTTCTACTACTACTACTACTTAGTATTTGCCCTTTTTTCACGTTATTTCTTTTTCTTTTTCTTTTTTTTTGCCCAACAGATTGAGCGAAGAAAGAAGAAAGGGGGAAAAAAAAGAAGAAACGAATTTCCTTTTTGAATGAGATTTTAACATTTTTCTCATTTGTTGCTATCACGATCTCGAGAAAAGAAAGGCCAGGAGGAGAGGAATGGAATAAGAAGGGAGAAGGAATTGCGTGGCAACACAGGCAGGCAAGCGGGCATTGAGATTTGGAACTTTGTTGCTCAGATTAGCAACAGGTGTTTCGTTTCTTTTTCTCTTTCTCTCATTTTATTAATTTTTTTTTACATAATTAATTTTGTTATATCACGGAGCACAGGGTTCTTTTTCCTTCATCTTTTTCTTTTCCGCTTCCCCTTATCTCCCCTGCTTGTTCCTTCATCCCTCCTCCTCACTCTTTAGTGGTTACTCCGGAGGAGAGGAAGAAAGAAAAAGATCATTCTTAAGTTAATCAAATTTGAGCAATTGCGTGCTACTAGTATGGTAATTTCGTTTGTTCACTTCCTTCTTCTCCCATGAGCTAAAGCGCGCTTGTTGCATCTACCTATCTTTGTAGTTGTGTCTGTGTAAGTTGCTCGTTTTCCTTTTCCTTTTCCTTTTCCTTTTCCACTTTTCTTCTTCTTCCACTTTTTTTCCAACTTTTCTTGTTTATAAGGTGGCATGGCATTGCATTGCATAGCGCAAGATGGGTGGATGAATGAATGAATGAACGAGAATAGCTGGGCAGTGCTTGTACGGGAGTAAAATCAACGAATGAATGAAAGAGTGTTTATTTTTGGTTTTTCCATAGTTGGCATTTGGGGGCGTTTTTGTGAGGCGAGTGATAATTGGGATGGGCTGGGTTGCCGTGTTGTGTGGTGCTTATAAATGTGGTGTGATGGGGGTGTTAGTTAGGGATGGGGATGGAAGGAAAGGGTACTGTGCTGATTTTCTGTATAACATCGTAGTGTAAGCGGGGGTATAAAAGCTTAGGTTGTTAGAAAATGCTTGCAAATTGGTGGTATCTCTCTATCGCCAGCAACCTGGTGCCGTAGTAGCTAGCTAGCCTTGAGCTTCCATGGTTTGCCTGGTGAACAGCTTCTGGTAGAATGGTACGGTGTAGTACCGTATGATAATATGATGTTATTGTTGCTATAATACAAGCAGTAGGAATCCGATACCGACACCCTGGCTCTGGAACGCCTGGCACGTCCTGATCCAGGGCGCACCGTGTACAGGAGCCTATCGTGCAACCAGGGAAATACCAGAATGCGCTAGCACGGGGAGCAAACAAGGTACGGCGAATGGCCACCAGCCTTCAGTTAGAGGAAGCCGAACAGCCCAAGGGGATGAAATCCCGTGGATCATGCGGCCCTTATTTAAAAGATTATAACCTCTCGAAGAAATTTCTCTTCGAGCCGCGCTTTCTGATCCTTATCAATGTGTTCTGTTTTTTTCCGGACGTACGGGTATTGTAGGACCTGGGGTAGAGTGCTTGTAGCAATATACAGCGCGGAGGGGTAGCAGGATCTAATGATGGTTTTTCGGTGAAAGCCCCCCCCCCCGGATATAATGGTGGGGGGGGGTAAGTAGGAGAGATTGATACCGTAGATTGGCTAAGAAGTGGGCTTTCTTTTGTTGAGGGGGCTCCTCGGATTAGTCTACCTTTTCGGATGACTGGGTTGGTTGAACACCAGCGACTAATTAGAAAAGGGGGAGGAAAGAGAAGGTTCGGGGGGCGGGTGGGAACGATGATAACGTATTATACATGTCATAACGAAGGGTTTTGATGGGAGATATATGGTGGGTGTGTCCACTAGCGGGGACACATCTGGACCACAGAAGGCGAGGAGGACCGCGACGTTCGGGAAGAAAATAAATTAAAAATTAATACCAAATTGGCGGAGGAAGACGGGAAAAGGTGCAATTGCTTCATTAACTATGGGGATTACCATTTCGGATGATATTGAACTGAGTAACTTGGACCTGGTCCTGAGTAGACAGAGCGCATTATGCACTATGCTGCGCTGGAGAGTACAGCACACTACAGTATTTCATTCAACATCGGAAGTTTGAATCATACCGTTAGTGGAGACAATAAGGAGGAGAAGGCTGCCACTGCGAAGTGTGCTGACTCAAATGAGGAGATGCGGCGAGATACTCAAACGTATGGTGCCGTTGTCTCTAGGGGGCGCTCGTGGACGTATACGGGATCGCTTGAAGCAACTGCAATGGACAGGACCACTGGGCACGCTGTGCGAGAGGTTCTTGAGGAGATCTGGCTAGCTTGCTCTCTCTGTATACTCGGGATGTTAAGTAGAAGCTCGATTTAATGTGCGAGGCAGACGCCCTTCAAGGAGGCTGTGTGAGGGAGAGCGAGAGGTGGAAACAACTCGCCTTTTCAGGCCCTCCTGTATTCTTCCCATTTACGCACGTTTGTGTCGATCCGGCCTTGGGCTTTTGGAATAATACCCGTACGCCGTCAATCGGTGTTAAGGAGATCTCGGGGGGGGGGGGGAAGAAGAAACCTTCTTTGATACTTCTTAATTGTGTTTTTACTCTTTTTCCTTCCTTCCTTCCTTCTCTCCCTTCCCCCCGTTACGTCTGGTGTGTTAGGAATGTCCTGTTTTTACGCGCGGAAGGGATTTTGGTGGAATGAAGAAAAGAAGGGCGAGATGGCCTGGTACAATGGCGCTGACCAAATGACAACAATATTAGATTTTATCGTCGTGTCCGAGTGATGGAGTATGAGAGCCACCAGGGGTGGTAGAAAATTCTACTCTCCCGTTCCTGCGCTGCTACCTCTTGGTGCCTTTTTTTTGAGTGTGTTAGAGGCAGAGCTTCAGCTTGCCATTGGGGGGAGGCGGAAGAGGAGGAAATTCGGTTCTTGGTATCATAGGTCGGCATGCTGGTGTTGTTGGTGGTGTGGAGATTCATTGACTTGAGCCTGCTCGGCCAGCACGATTAACGTCGTGAACCGGGCCTGATGATGCTTCCCAAGTGTCATGTGTGATCACTCGAATCCGCTGGGGGTTAATAAGGGGTTGTCACCGGAAGTGATGCTGGCAGGACTCGCTTGTGGTTGTTCAGTGAGTGCTTGAGGTCATGAGAGCCTTCATTTCCCAACCAGTACTTTGTGATTTCACCGGACTCAAATCTGTGCTCCACTAGCCTTGCCCTGTCTCTTGCTTCGAGTATTTGTCGTTTCATTCTCCGCTAGGCCCTGCATGGACATGTGGGTTTTTCTTCCAGGCTTCCCCAGATATCTGTGTATATACGTGCAGACGCCCCTCACTGGTAAAGTTGGCGTCCTTACTTTCCACTTTGTGCGGTATCCTTTATATAGCAAGAGTGAGGCTGCTGTCAACTATAAGGATAATCCCCGAAGGGATCTGAAAGGGATGTCGTACTTATGTGGTGGCTTCCGCTATCACCATGGGCCACACTCGCAAAATTGGGGTATCGAAACTTGTATGATATTGGGGGGTAGAGGTTATCATACCCCCTAAGAGACATGTTAGAATTGAGGCCAAGAGTACCATCTTGGAGCTAAAAGCTACTAAAACACCGAGTGTCGCTAAGATTGAGTGAGTCGTTTAATGGCTTGCCTGATATCATAATTATGGTGGGAAGGCGTTCCAACCTCAGTCTCTAAGGAACCCAAGGCTCTCGTCCGATTGATTTCTGAGGGTTACCCGGCCTTGACGTGATACACAATCCCCCTTGGTTTCGCTTGCGGTCGCGTCTTCCCGGAATAACTGACATCAACCGTGCTTCAATACTTTCACCATCCACTCTCCGCCCCAATCTTCCGCTAATAACCTTAACCACCTTTAACTCACCTTCATTTTTTTATTCCTGCCCCCGCCTGATATCATGCCGCGCGCACGCCGAGTTCCTCGTTAGTACCTACCTGCATCATTCCTTCTCTCCTCATGCTCTTGCCACTGACTTGCTCTTCTCCCTCTCTCTAGCACCTCTCGAACCTCCCTCCCCCGATCCAGCCGATGACTCCGCTCCTAGAACAGCGACGCAAACTCCCCAGCATGATGGCGACTCGGGATCTCCATCGACAATGAATGAAACCGGGACCGAACCATCCACTCCCGCTGCAACCAACGTAGCTGTCAAGCGCAAGCGTGGCCGACCCTCCAAAGCGTCACTCGACGAGGCCCGGCGGTTGTCTACCCCTCTTCATGATGACGATGCAGGGCAGGATACATCTGATATAGGAACACCTCTTACCAACGCCGCTGGCGCAACCCCGCAAACCCACGGTTTCAGTCTTTCGTCTAAGAAACGTCGGGGACGCCCCCCAGCTTCGGCCAAGGCCATGCGCAGCCGAGGTGGTCCGTCTCATGTTACCTCTGTCCCACTTGACAAGGATGGGAACCCCCAGGAGGTAGAGGACGACGAGATTGTTCTCCCCGAGGATCCCGCTGGTGAAGAGAAGGTGGATAAGTTTGGCTACCTGCAAGGTGGTAGGGAATACAGGTGCCGAACATTTACTATCCTGGGCCGCGGAGAGCGGCTTTACATGCTCTCCACGGAGCCCGCGCGTTGCATTGGTTTCCGTGATTCGTATTTGTTCTTCCAAAAGCACAAGCAACTTTTCAAGATTATCATGGATGAGGATGAAAAGTTCGATATGATCAAACGGGATCTTATCCCTCACTCGTATAAGGGTCGCGCCATTGGTGTTGTGACTGCGCGCTCAGTTTTCCGCGAATTCGGCGCAAGAATAGTCGTCGGTGGTCGGAAGGTCATCGATGATTACTGGGAAGCCCGGGAAATCACTGGTGGTGCCATTGAAGGACAGCTCGCGGACCCTGAAGATCGTCTTCCACAAAAAGGCGAGGAATATAACAGAAATCAATACGTTGCATGGCATGGCGCTAGTAGCGTATATCACACGGGACAACCGAGCGTTCCTATGCCCCAGGGGAACCAGCAGGTGCGGAAGAAGAAAGTTGTCGTTACAGATACCAATTGGATGCTCGAACACTCTCGAGCTGCAAGGTTTGTGATACCCTCTTGATTACACTCTTTAGCTTTGTATCATTGTCAAGATCCCGACTGACCTCTCTTCGCAGCCAATTCAACTCCCGCCTTCTCGCCCAGCGCCAACAGTCTTACTCCAAGGGTGTCTACGAACCACACACCAATCTAATATTTCTCCCGGAGGGCACTCAACCCATGCACGCCAAATGGCAACACCTCCCTACTGATGACATCTCAAAAGAGAATGCTAGAGGCGTCGTCATCGAAACCATCTTTGAAACCCCTCCTAATAATATCACTCTCGGCCTCGACTCACACCTCGGTTTCGCAGACTGGAGCCAGGCCGCTATCGATAGTCTGGAAACGGAAGAAGAGCGGGCTGCTGTTAGGGAGCAGATTAAACGGCAAAAGGCCTGGAGGGAAAAGTGGGGTATTGGTGAGGATGGAGGTTTGGGCGGAGGTTTGGCAATGTCGACTTAGAAAAGTTTTCCTCTTGCTTTCCCCGCCTTTTCCCCATTCATTTGTTTATGCTGATGTATTACTATTATTGCTGCTACCTCACCGGCGCTTTGCCACATGTTCTTCCCCCACGTTTAGTTTTTTTGTTACCAGAAAATGGATTTGTGTGGGCGTGATGGGTATATGATACTTTCTAGATTTGCTGGCTTTGGTAGCCTTTTTTTCTTTTTTTTCTTTTTAACATTCGTTGGCGGGGAAACGGTTGTAAATGTAATATACTATTATTCATTGTTATGCACGTGGTTCTCACCTGCGGTGTCATACAGGCCGAGCGTTCGAAATACATGGAATCCACGAATTAAGGTGGATCCCAAACATCAGGGAGACTCCCCAGTATGATACATTTCTCCCCGGGCCGTCGCCGCCCGCCGCATCCCGGCTCATCCAGTGCATACCCGACAATGAAAGTACAGTAAGCAATGAAGGGGAGGGGAATCGGAACACGGTATGTCGGTCAGTCTCGTATCATATGGTATTGTTGTTTTTCCCAGCAACTTGCCCGCCGGTCCGGGCGGGCGAAGCGGAGATTACTGTACCACCTCCATACCGACACCCACCGATTTGCTCATCATACCAGACACTCTCTGGCCCAAGCTCACTCGCTCACTCGTCCATTCTAGTGCACAAGAGCTTACACCCTCACCCCCCCTCCCCACCTTGCAAAAGTAACTTTCTATCTAAACACGATAGAGAATACGAACACGAGGCCGGATCAACCCCCACTCTCTATCTAGGAGAAAAAACGCGAGTGTTATCAAACCGCGGGAGCGGATCACCTCCTGATGCCGGATCGGCCAACGCCTCCACCCGGCTTTCCGAGTGGTCTATGGTACGATACGCCATTGGATAAAAATGCCGTGGAATGTTATATAGTATAGCACTCCCGCTAAATCCTTTTTTATTGCTTCCCCGTTACGTCCGCGGTCGTGGAATGCGGTATTGTATTGAGGTGAAAGTATCATACCGGCTCCTGATTGAACGCCCCCCCCTCCCCCCAATTCGGTGTGTGTATTGGTGTATCGGTAGTCGGTCGGATTTTTTTTTTTTTTTTTTTGCAGTGGGATATTATGTTCTGTGTGTAGCTGGTCTTCGCATTCAGCGAACGTTGGTCAACGAGTCTATACCAAGGGTTTATGGCTTATCATTCATTGTGAGAGGGTGTCTCAGGAGTGATTGTATTGGGGGATTTGGAAATCGTGATACTCGGACGGACGGCACTGCTCCCGTCTCGCCGGTCATGGTCATGAGCCCGGCCAATCAGTAGCACTGGGAGACTGCGCGACCAGTAAATAAATAGGATACGTATCAATGATCGCCAAGACCGGATTCCGCAACAGTTATGTATAGTTGAATCACTTGTATGATATATCATAGAAAGGGAAAAACAAAAACTTTTTTGCTGTGCATGATATCAACTTTGTAAACAGAAAAAAAAATGAAAAAATGAAAAACAGAGACAAGGCTAATTTGACAAGAATCTAGACTGCCGTATGCGCTATGCCTTCCCGAGACGCCACATATTACCCTACAGCACACTGAACCCAAGAAGAAGATAGAAGGAGACACGGTATACCGGTAGTCGTGACAGAATAAAGCCACAAGTTCGAACTCGCAAGCCAACTAATAAATCTCCAAGTTCTCCATCCCTTTCAAGGGGCTCGGGAACCCCCGCCCACCACTACGGCCCTTAGAAGGACTCCTCCCCAGCGCCTCCCGTCTAAGCGCCAACAACTCCCTCCTCAGCGCCTCATTCTCAATCTCGAGTTCCTGTATCCGCTCGGCTGCGCCCGGAGGTGTGTCTTCGCGAACTAGAATGTCGAGCGGCCATATGGTTAGCACCGTCTGAACGAGATTTTAAGCAGGTATAATACTTTCGATGCCCTTACGCAGAATCTCCAATTTGCCATCGACGTAGCCTTCCCGCCACTCCTCTTCCATTTCAAAGTGCTCCAGTGTCTCACGGCGAACCTCTTCCAGGCGCTCTTCCATCTCGTCTGCTACTTCTTCGCGCACTTGCTGCTCAATTGATATGAAGCGTTCCTCGGCGTCGCGCCAGCGGGCTTCGGTTTCTTCCAATTGCGCTATTAGGCGCGCTACCAGGGCGTCTTTGCTGTCGTCTTGGGTGACGGAGCCTGGGATTACTGCTAGTTCGTCCAGGGCGGAGGAAGCGGCGCTAGAGTCGGACATTCCGGAGATCTGTCGGCTGGATGCCCGTGGGACTGTCACTTCTCTTGCCAGCGCGGAGTAGCGTAGTATCTGCGTCGTAGCGTTGAAGTCACCCATGGCGTCCGCAGTGACTATCATACTGGCCTTCTGTCCCCCGCCCCCAGCGCCCGAGAATGAGTTGGAGAATAGCAACTCGGTGAGCTTCGACTGGCGCCATGGAACCACAGCTGGTTTTCCATTATCGCTGACTTGCGTTTGTAATTGCAAACACTGACCCAAGCACATTAGGGAACGATTGATGGAACCCGCCTCGGCAAGCCTTTCCCCTGCGGTCTTCGCAGTACGGGCGCGTTCCGAACCAGCAAGATCAACTATATGCAGACTCGCTCCGTCCTTCTCATTCCCTCTCGGCGAAAACCTCTTGACTTCTACCTGGAGGAAGGCGTGACTGCGAGAGCTTACTGAGTTACTATGCGTTGGTGAAGCCCTGCGAGAGGCTTGTCCATGTTCTAATATCTGAAGTGCCTCCTGGAAGTTTTTCGCATAAACCTTCCGAAGGCCCGATACTACCTTTTTAGATTCCTTGGAGGTATCCCAAGCTGCAGTTGTCGAGGGCTTCTTAAAGATCAGAGCTTTGCGACGGTTTTGGTTATTGATACTCAAATCGTCGAGCAAGTCGAATATACGATCATTGTATAGCTCATACATTGATATAAGGACGGCATATTTTGATTTGCTATCCAGATCTACCGACAAATCACTGACATCAGGCGCCTTTGGAGTAGAAATATGGGCAAGCGACGAGCGTTTTGATGTATGTCCATCCTGAAGCCTGTGAGCTAAAAAATTCCCTGGCTTGGGCCGCTTAGTGGGGGTCTTTACTAAAGCGCTATTCATCCTTTCATGAAAGGTAACGGCATTCATTAATGTAGCTTCCGTATGATCGCTCCCCATAATATCAACTCTGTCGTAATCCACCACTCTATCCCCGATACTTGAGAACAGCACCTCCAGAGCCATCTGTGTCATACCCTTCTGATCCTTACTGCCAAGTATTGTATGTGTCTGAGGTTCAGTTCGAGTCCTTACTGTTAGCTCCGGTTCAATCGTTAAGGGCGTAAGAAAGCCCACCTTCCCACTCCCGGTAACACCCAAAGTGGCCAGTGTTCCATCCCGCCCATCTATCGCCTGCTGCAACAACGGCATAACCGTCTCGATAAACACATCCTTCTGCTCCGAGAGCTCGTCAAAGATGCTCGTGAATCCGAACTTTTCGATAGCTCTAAACCTATTTCTCTCCTGTGGAGGCGTCACATAGACAAAATTTTGACCCGGGGCCGAAGTCAAGAAGCGTGTCTCCGAAACTGAAGATTGCAGCGATGATGGACGAAGTCTTAGAAATACTTGGAATAGCTGTGCTGTTGAAGACGGTGGAGATTTCGCGCTCTCCATAGCTTATCGTTATGGTTCGCTACTCCTGGTTATTTCCTTTTCTCTCTCTCTCCCTCGGGAATGGAGCGAAACGTGTTGTGGAGCTGTGTGTGTGATATGCAGAGGAGGCAAGATGTGATTTGTACTTTTATATAGATTTTCGTAGTGGGGGGATGTTGGTGGGGGTTTTTTTTGTAATCAGCGGAGGGCTTGAGGAAAGTGGACGAAGCAAACAAAACATGGGGCGGGCGGGGGGGGTGCGGGATGGGCAGGTTGCTGGGGCAACAGAATCCAACCATCTGGCAAGGACCGAAACACTCCCATTGGTAGGGAGGGCCATGGAAATTGTTTATTTTTACCCAGGTATTTTCATGCATTGACCCAGCATCGGGTGAGATGCATGTGTTATTTCGAGAATGATAGATTATCTGTAGAGGGGGCTAATAAGCATTTTCTTTTTTGGAGAGAAGCCCGGCTATTGTAATCTTGGATAACCACAGAGGCAATCCTGTAAAAAAAACAGAAAAAGAAAAGAAAATCCAAGGGCAGGTACCGTATCAGATGTGTGCGGCTAGATACTTTTTTTTCTTTTCTTTTCTTTCTTTTTCTTTTCCTCTCGTAAATAAGTCGAAGCTCGTCCACTCAAGTACCGTAGTAGCAAAATGGCCTTCCTTCGATCACCGAGCCCTTGGTTGCGTACGAGTACACTGCAGCATAGCAACTTACTATACAATGCAAGTATCATACAGTGTCCAAGTACTGGTGCAGTACAACTTCTTACATACAAGTACAGTAGCTTGCTTGCAAAATGCGCATAAATAGCGGCGTAATAGGGAAGAAAATAGGAATAGAAAGGGAAATGAATATCATACCAAATATGACAGTGCCCCAACCCGACTTAGAGCTATCCCATTACGGTATCTCAAGACTACCGTAATGATTAGAGATGAGAGAGAATTACTCTTCCTAACCAATCAAATCAATTCTCCAAATTGAACCTCCCAGTACGACGTCACACACGTTCTCAGAAATACTGCAGGAGGGACACAACAGAGAAACAACCCCCTTCCCTCAAACCTCATCCAATCAACCATCCATTGTCCCCTTGCCTCGATTTCCCTATTGGAAATATTGCCTCAGACCCCGCAAGTAATACGGGGCACGGTATCTACAATACAGAGTTCCACAGTGGATATAATCCCTCCTGTTCACTTTTTTCTCCCACTCCCCCACCCCCCCAAAACCCAACCTCGCGTACCTAATCCGGCAAATATCAAAAGTAAATAAATAAATCCCCATCCGCCCTTTCTCAGCCTCGCCCGCGAACTTCCCCTTCTCCATCCCCCCCCAACCCTACCTACATCTTTATCCCGATCGCTTTATCCCACTCCTATCCATCCACCCATCATACCAGAAAATGTCCACCAGAAAGCGTAAGCAAGAAGCTGCCGCTGAAGAAGGCGAGGAGGAGGAGGAATTGCAAGCTCTCCCATCTGATGAATCGGAGGAGGAGGAAGAGTGAATTCCCCACGCCTCCCCTATTCCAATCCCACCCTTTCCCCAATGCTAAAACGAGAGGATAGGTATGTAGATTCCGAGCCTGAAGATTCCGGTGCCGAAGAGGAGGAGGAGGAAGAGGGGGTTGAGGAGGCCGATGAGGAAGAGGAGGAAGATACCGCTGAAGCCTCAAAACCAAAGAGGCGCAAATTGGAGAAGGACGATGAGGATGAGGCGGAAGCTGATGATGAGGAGGGAAAGGAAGATGGTAAGCTGCTCACTCCCCACTGTCCTTTACTCTCACCCTGCGTGTAGTGGCTAATAGCAATAGAAACCAAAGACACGGAGGGAGAAGAGGCTGAGGCGGAAGCTAAAGCCGAATCAAAAGCTGAGGCAGAAAAGGCTGAAGACTAGGAAGAAGAGAAATAAGTAGTTTCCCCTTCACTACGCAGCAGCCTCCCGGAACAAAGACTGATTGATATTCAACCCAGTTTTCCCTACTGCCTCTTTCCCCCTAAGATCAATTGACGTTCGGGATATCATCTTTCATGTATACTTCTACTCCACTATATTTTGTTCATTTTCCCAGAAAAATAGTTTTGGAAAAGGAAAGGGGAAAACAAAAGGCCGAATTCATCCGCCCATCCAACTGAAAAAGATAAATTTCGAGAAGTGCGCGTTTTTGATAATCTTACGTTCTTGTTGCTTGAACTCGAGTAACTTCCATTCCCTTGCATTGCGTTGCGTCGGTCGAGTGGGGATCCGTTTTGGGAATCGAATAATTAGTAATAAGCCATTTTGTTATCATACCAATTGCTTGTAATTCGTGAGGTCCAATGGATTGATAGGAGGAGTGATGGATGCGATGCGATTAGTTTGGCAAGCCAATCATGCTACCCTACAAGAGTGATGAACAATCACCCGCGGGTTCTAGCGATAAAACAGGTCCATATACCTTGGTTAAGGAGAGAATGTTCTGATACCGGGTAGTAATTCCTTTACCATCCTAGCAATACTTTACTACAGGTAAAAGCAAACCCGTGGAGGGCCCGATTAGTAACTTCAATTGACAGGAAGTGATCGTGATTGCATGAGTAACCGTGCCAAGGTTGTGGCATAGCCACAACCCAAGCTTGCTCGTTCGCAAACTTGGGCACCTCGCTCCGCTAGGTGCCCTACAGCTCAACGTCAGGTTCAGCTCAACACCAGATTTTCGATCACCCCCGACAAACACCCCCCCCCCCTCTCCACGCAACTCTTTCACAATGAGTGAGCAGTATGCCGAGATTGAAGCCAGGATTGAGCTTGCCTGTGAGAAGCTTTTGGAAAGTGAGAAGCCAAATGTTGCGGCTGCTGCCCATGAGTTTGAGGTTTCTGAGACCCGCCTTCGAGGGAGATGGAATGGCCATCAAGCACGAAATGAACGACTTCCTGGAAACAGAAAGCTTGCGCCAGAGGAAGAACTTGCTGTTGGGCTCTATCTTCAGCGCCTTGATGAGATTGGAACCTCCGCCCGCATTTCCATGATCACCAATTGCGCAAATAGTATCCTGCGCTGAAATCACCCAAGTATCGATCCTAGCTCTCCACCACCCAAAGTTAGTTCAGCTTGGACAAGTCGCTTTATTGAGCGACATCCAGAGTTTCATGTGAGAAAACAGAAGACTTTAGAGCATGAGAGAAAGAATGCGCACAATCCTGCAGACATATTGGATTGGTTTCTCCGCTTCAAGCACGTGATAGATACCTGTCACGAATGTGGCTTAGCAAGGAAAGGTTTTCACATGACTCATAGTTATGAGTCATAGGTATGTTATGTTTCGCACATGACCTCATTAGAGGTCATGGGATTTCGCACATA
>JACCEG010000267.1:140664-223788 GCA_014065205.1 Tuber brumale | reverse complement strand
TATCGAGACGAGCCTTCCTCGACAGATTCTCCAATCAAAGATTTCGGGCCTACGTCCCTCAGTTATATACTAGAGTTTGGCGTCCGCCTAACAGGCCAACAACAAATTTCCACTGTTCTTGGACTCCACCCATTTCCCTCTGTTGCCAGGATTTTTTCCTGCTTTCTCACCCAACCACTAATTGTGGATTGAGGTATTTAGAACACAGCTGCAGCTTTGTCCTAGGTGGGAGGCTTTTGGTCTGAGCTGCTATCTTCACATTCAATACGATGATGGTGGAGGAAGGAGAGCACTTCTAACTTCTTGGTTCAGGTATAGGTATGAATAGGACATGTTATTTGGTGAATGGGGATAACTTTTTGCACTGAAATTGGCTTTGATTTTGGTCTCTGATGAGTCTTTGATTGATTTCAGTGCCTGACAAACTCCTCAATGCTCCTGGTGCCATTGTGTAGTTGTTTTTCTCACTTAGAATTCACCTTCTACTGGTATTGCAATATGATGTGTTCTTGTCCTTTTGTGGCAAATACTATGCTACTGCATGTCTTATATGTACCTTACCGCCAAAGCTCGTCTTAGGTGCATAGCGAGTTTTTCGAGTTTTTATGGTAGTTCAACTTGTTTGCCTTCTTGCAGCCTCTAATCATCCGCTTTTCCTTCTCTCGTGGCGTTGACACCACGCCCTCGTTTTTCCTCCTCCTTTCTCTATCCTTTGCATCGCATTGAACTACGCCTTTATCCATCTCGAGCCTCTTCTCTTCCCCCCACCTCTGCAACTCCCCAAACCATTGTGTCTGCGAGCCTTTCCTCTTGGACTTTTTTCTCTCCTTAGACTTTTCACGCTTGCCATCGCCGTACGAAACTCTTCTGCAATCAGATTATCATCTGAAATCAGCCTGCCAGCCCACGGTAGGGTCTTTTTTGACAGGCCAACAGAACTGCAAATACCAGTCAACAGGCCAAACCCGTCTAGTGGGCTGACCCGATACCGTGTCGTAAAAACGGCAATCCTTCTCAGGAGCTTTTGACTCAGGATCTGGAGATTACAGGGCTGCTGGAGATAGTGGACTGCGAGAGCTCTTATAGTATTCTTGACGGTATAATTAAAAGGCTCACTGACTTTGATATGGTACGGTACTAATATTTTTGATACCTAGTCTGAGCAAAAGCCCGTTACATCCTGTTTCGCCCCCCAGCTGGTAGATTCAGGGCCATGTCCAACGAACTCGATCCTCACCACCTGGTGGCTCTGATGAGCTACGTATTTGAGAATATGCAAGACAGTTCTTCTCGCCGCTTAGACGCTTCATCTCACAGCTTCAAACATGTCATTGTCGACAACCATGCAACAAACGTTCACACCTTTCCCATCCTAGATGCCATTGCCAATATATCTGTTTCTCGAGAGAAATCTCAGGTGATCGCAGTAGCTCTACAACTGGACTCTCAGAAAAAAGCAATTCGCCTATCAATCGCCGAGAACCAAAGAGTATCGAAGGATTTACTTGATCATCTCCGCAATGTTTGGAGAAATTTGCAAACCCTATCGAATGAGTATGCGGTGTACAGGGCCAGGGGATTGGACAAGCCTGAGTACCAGGTGAAGTCACCACCCATGCCTATGAATGTGGCTCTCACTTTGAAGATAGAGATATTTCGCGACATATACCTGTACACCTTAAAAAAGCAGATGAAGCGAATAAAGAAGTGGTTTAAGAACCTGGGTCACTTCACAAAGGTGTTGATTAATAGTCGTGGATTCCCCAATCTACACGGGTTTGAAGTGAATCTGCTCAACGCTGTGGTTGCGTTGTTTACGGCACATGAGCTAGTTCACAAGCTTAGTGGTAATCCACGAAGCCAACTTTCAGATGAGGAATGGAGAAAGGTATATATGCAAAGCATGAAGGCCAACGAGGATGTGAGAGTTGTGCTCGCTGGTGGGGATGGGACCGGCTGCGAGGATTTGGCCGACGAGATAAGAGGTATGCCTCTTCTACTCCCCATTACTTGAGTGCAGTACCGGTACTGCATATTTTCTATTCAATCTTTAATCTAACTTCACTTCTCTACTAGATTATTTTCCAAATGGCCCCTTCAATCTTCGACATGCTCTTGTGAAATTGACCTCCCTACCCCAGCACATTGAGTCTCTATTTGGGTTTGCCCATTCTCCCCGTTTCCGGCCCTTCTTACTATACCGCATATCCATTATTGGTATCCCAAAGGGGAGGAGTCGTATTGTGAAATTACCTTCGTCGCAGAGCGAGTGGAAGCTCCTCTTGGAGACTGCATGTCAACAGAGCTGCAGCTGGCAGGAGGGTGATGCGGCGGAGCTTTCAGAAAAGTTTAGGTCACAGTATATGTGCACAGTCCACTGCGAATGTAAACTTATTCAGTTCTACCAGGCTACACGTGGGAATCAATGGGAAGGAGTCCCCCCATTTTCCTACATTGGAGTGTCTAAGCTCAGCTGCAGTGCCTGCCGCATCTGGATAGCAGCCTTCAACAAACTGGGCGGACAACAGTTTTATACTGGAGGCTCGCATGGTAAATGGTATTGGCCTTGGGGGATGCCTAAGATGGGGGGGGATTTGGATAATATTATGGTAAAAGAGGTTTTGGGGGAATACATTGCACATCAGAGGGCAAGTGGCCGTCTGAGATTGTCCTCGGAGAGTACTGGTGCATCCCCATCCGGGGCCCAGCGTGGTTTAAGTGATGACCAGTGGGAGGCAGCTGTGGCCAATTCCGCGGTACAGGAAGAGTTTGGAGGTGACGTGTCATTGTTTTTTGACACTGTATTTCCGGGTATCGGGGGGAAAGGTGATAAAGTGGTATTGAGGGGACGGAATGGGCTGAGAGACACTTGAGAGGGATGTTGGGATAAAATGCATGGATGGCATTGGAGGTCACTTTTGTTCGATCTGTTTGTTTTGCCCACCTGTTTGTTCACCCCTCTCCCGTACTGATATTTGGGTGTTGGGGAAATGCTAAAATAAATTCTACTTCCTTGCTTTTGTGGGTGGGATTTGTGCTTATTAGTTGTGGTAGAGGACACATAGAATATGGCTATTGATCTGTCTGCGCATTCTGTCGCCTGCTTTATAAATTTAGTACCTTTTCATTTTCCACTATTGCCCGGTATTAGGATCCGACTATCTAAATCGTGCAACAAGCAGTTCCTTCGGAGGAATTGTGGTATGTAACTAGCAACGCTTGTTGATTGATTCCACAGCTATCGTATCGGAGGAGTCTTCCATTCAAGAGTTCTTAAAGCACTCCAATGTTCTACAAACAGGCTCTGGGTGCAAAGCTATATATGTCTGAGAAAAGGGGAAGCTAATTCAATTACCGTTATCCTCAGGTAATCATTAGCCAACTGATCCTGCGGCCATAGAATGGTGCTATGTAAGCCATTGGTCTAACCCCGGGGCCTTTCCTCCGGACGATGTCTATTACTACAAACCTACGACTACTACTTAATTTATCACGACACCCTCTGATGGCCTAGATACAGACTAGCCATTACATATCATATACGCTCACAACTCCACCAATATTCCACCAGAATTAAGCGTGACAGTCTCCAACGACTAAACCCTTGCAGGGCGCTGCGTCAATTACCAGAGCGCGAACCCCCGAAGCCCCTACCAACCGTATGATAGGTCTTCCTAGGCGTTTCGTTTTTGTGCAACATGGAAAGCCCAGCAGACTAATTGTGACTCTTTTTCATCGAGATGTTGGAAACATTGACTTCCCCGAAACCATCCACTCTTTTTCTCTCTCCTCTACAGAAAAAAGAGTAATTCCCCGAAATATTTTTGCCGGGGAAATGCAGGGGAGCGTAAAGTGTGATTGGTCGGTACAGTATGCCAAGTTCCAATCCTTCATGCGAAGTTGCCTTAAGGTGCTCGAGTACTCAAGTAGTAGATTTGGTTGCGCTAACCTCCGAGCAATCACCCAATTAGGTAGGATCAGAGTATTGTTGCTCCGGGAGACTCTTCCGGGCACAGCAATGCAATATTGATGTCTTGGGTAGTGTCACAACCGGATATGTGGAGTGATTTGCAGAGGTTGGTTGCTTCAACAGCGGAATGGAAATAAAGAACAGTGGAGAATCAGAGGGGGGGGATCACGAGAACTATTAACTAGATATCTAGTTAATATTATGAATAGAGAAATGACTTGCACCTAGTCACTCTTAGATAATATGAGATGTTGATGGCACCTCTGTCCAATGAGCGTTGGTATATCTCACGGCCGGAAGCTCGGGGTAGGGTATGCTGGGAATTTTCCTTGGGGGGATAATCACCGCCAGTAGAGATAGTCAGAAAACACTCCTTTTTTTTTAGTTTTATATGTACCGGTGGTAGAGGTTTAGAAACATACCAACCGTCCATATCCCTCTAGTATCAGGAAATTTCTATGCAGTATGGTACCCTTGGGCGTAAGGGAACTTTATATCTGAAATTACTGATAACTTGCTGAACGTGAGCTCAGCAATTATGAACGCTGTAATGGAATGATGCGACGCAATTAAGCCCCAGGCGGGAGAAGCCTCTTCAGTTTCATGAGACGCCCTTCATCCAATCCTCCTGCGAGGAAGGTTGTAACTCAGAACCATGGAAATACGTTGAGAATTAGGAAATGATAACTCAGTCCCCCAAACTCCGACGATCAAATCCGTAGCTCACATACCACTCCACCTATGGTAGAGCTGTAGGATATTACGCGCTAACTAACTATGGTGGATTGTGGATGGCAGGGTTGCTGGATAAATGTTTCGCCCTACCAGCCATCTTAGGTCCGTTCGCTATTGTGTATGCTAAAGGACCGAAGGTGGAGGGGGGATATTCTGGTGTCTACCCTCGAGGATAAACTATGTGGTGGCTAGATTAGTTGTCAAATTGACTGGCGGAGTAAACCGAGCCCTGTTATACTATACCTTCAGCCCGTATGTGCTCCTAGTATCCTGACATCCGGAGACACTATTAGCTTAGTGTGAGTCGGAAGCGCTCTTATGCCCGTCGTCATAGATGCTGCCCTAGTATGAATCCTCCAATCCTTTAGTCGAATATCCAAGTCCTGTGTATTTAGATTAGCTCCATAACATACTTACCCATTCCATTATTTCTGATAAAGTTGGGTACAGGGCCCCAGACAAAGCTGCCATCGCCAGAGCAATGGATGCTATTCAGACTGATGTGTTTGGCGCCCTTGCTGATCTTGATGCACAAGTCTTTTGCCCTGCGTCGGCTTCTCCAGGGGCAGGTACAAGCACTGGTTGGGTCGATCGGTTTTCTAATTCTTACTTTGTTGGCGTGTATGATCATTCATGCAGCGCCAGGTTTGGCTTTGCTTAGAGATTCGTCCCTCCTTATTATCATTGGTCTTTTATTTGTCGCTCTTATCATATGTCTTATATTGGGGAAGATTTTCCAAGTCTCCTACCTGTCAAGTGAAGTATAAGGAGACTGATCCCAGATGCCTGTTCTGAAAATTCTTTTTTACCGACGATTGTTCAATATTTTAGCCCCTCTCCCGTATTTGTTTTATCATACTAAGGTGGTTGTTTGGAGGTTACCCAATGATAGAGAAAAAATCTAGTAGACTACCGGTACTGTTGGACGAGGAAACGGACACACGGGAATTACAGCGGATAAGATGATGTATTTAAGCGTCAGTTATGAGACGGGGTGGAGGATATGTCAGAATTTCGGTAGACAAGCGGTAATTGTCTGCGTCACAGGCTCGTTGGAAAGTTGTCGAGGAGTCGTTGTATTTAAAGGAGGTGTTTAGCCTACCTAGTACCTGTGAGGTCACAAACTAGTGTGTGCGAAGACTTTATCCTTGACCCTTGTACAGTACCGTAAGAACTGAAATAATTGGACCCGGTTTCATGTAGTCCGAAATTCCCTTCTATGGAAGGGGGGCAAAAAACACAGCGAAAACACAGCCCGTTTCCATCCTCCGAGACAGAAAAAAAAACAAAAGTTTCCTGACCTTACTGAGAGAGGAAAGCCTGACTACATGAAACCGGGTCCAATTATTTCAGTTCTTACGGTACGAGTACTGTCATCCACAGAACACGCAGTAGTTGCAGCCTTTTTGTATAGAAGTTACTAACCTTGTCACAGTCACAACTCAGACTCATTCCTCACTCCTGAAACCAGTTCACCGGTACTCCACACTTGAAGGAACCTGACACTAGAGGATGATGAAACCAAGAAGTGGCTTTGATGACCTACCAGTACTTCACCACCTCCCAAGTCCTAGATATTTGAGGAACAAGCTCTTGAGTAATTGGGACACTGCAGACCGATCTGCAAGTACTTGTATGGTGGGGGACTCTTTTCCCCCCTCAATGTCTCAAGAGCAAGACCAAAAAGTTGAACTATCAATGAGATTTGATTGGGAATTATCTGTAGGGGAGAACTTCTTTAGTTTCACGCAGGAGTGGCAGTGCGTGTGCTTGAGTAAAATGTCTCAAGCGAACTCATGGTTAAAATACGTACTACACGTACGATCTTGTCGACAAAACAAACGCGCCCCCCCCCCTCCCCGGTTTTCCATACAAATCCCGGTTCCAGGAGGAACATTCATAGGGAGTTTAGCATCATGAATTTTTGGGAATTCTTATCAACTGTCCTAAATATGGACACAAGTATGAAGCCATCTAACTTAGTTGCTATGCAAAATCCCATACAAATTGGTCGTCTTGGCATGAATTTTGGCATTCCCCTCATAAATATATTCAGGCTACAAACCTAGGAAACATTCCTATCAGGCTATCTACCCTCAGCATTATTATAGTATATATCCATGTGTAAGCCAAGCCAGCGACAAAAACAACACTCTCAACAAACAACGGGACCAAACAAAACTCCCTTCAGAATTCAGACCCTTAGATTTTGTAGAACTATTACTGTAGTTGGGTATTTAACTATGTGAATCTTTGGATCAAGCTCTCTATCAATAATTTTTACTGGATTTGTTGCTAGATAGGCGTGTACCGGAAAGTGGTGCTTTGTATGGAAAGCCGGGGGGGCACGTTTCTTTTGTTGCCAGGCTCGTAGTGCCCTTAACATGGGCGATTTGGTGCCTGCGTGGGCCGGGTGCTGGGCGATAGCGATGCGCCGGGTCGTGGTGCGCTGCCCCTGGAGGAACTTGTTATTTGCTCAGGAGGATCAAAAAAAAAGGATCCTAACGCGCCCCAAAGAGGCATCCAGTGCACCGCTTTCGGACCCTCATCGTAAAAGATCACTCGTACGGGCTTGGGGTGTTATCTTTTGCTGCCTTTGGCTTCAGTTGAGCTCATCCATCAACAGCTACACGGTTCACTGGCAATGTGAAATGGATAAAGAGGAGCAACTCGTCTTGCGTTGTGCAGCTCTTTGCTCTCTGTCGTTTCCCTGTTTCGTCGTCATCCTTTCTTCTCCCACCATAAGGGCTTTCCTCTCTCCAACCCTTTTCTGATATCCCTTTCTCCCACTTTCCCTCTCCTCTTCTCTCCCCACACCTACGCTTTACCTAGCACCCCCACCTTTCTTCCTTGCTATCATACCTTCTAACCGTCGCTTCATCGCTTCCTTTCAACCTTGATCTTTTCATCACACTCAATTTTTTCTCATCACCAAAAAATACTAATCCTCATCATGACTACTCAAGAGGATCCAAACACTGTGGCAAGTTTGTCTAACGACATCAACGCTATGGTGGCCGCTGTTCAGAGCACTGCTCTGGGTGATAAATATGTTGTTGGGGAGGGCGCCCAGGAGAGCACCCCACCTGTTCCTGTTGTTGGGCCTCGTGTAGGCAAGTGGACTGAGCGTGAGACAACCAATTACGAAACCTACGTTATCCCTGCGCAAGATCCTGAGGCCCCCAAGGGGGTTCCTGTCGGTGAATGGGGTGCTTCAGGTGCTCGTTATGAATGGAAGGAGGAGTATGGTGATGTTGCACCAGCTAACGAGGTACTTGAACGTATGCTCTTTGGTGAGCCTGGTGTTTCTGAGCGTGCAGGTGCTGGACTACAATTTGATAAGTATGGTTTCATCAAATCTTCCAGTTATTTGTGAGATGTTGATTATCCGGGGCTAAGACTAATGTTATGCTAAAAAACAGGCTTCTTACTATCTCCGTCTATGTAGAAGGGCAGGAGAAGATGAATCCAATTGAGAGAGTATGTTTGCCTTCTGATTTACGAAAAGGAAAGGGGAAAGAGAGATAATTCTTGTGACTGTTTTGGGCTAACTGAGTTTCAAGTTCGAGGAAGCGCCTCTTCATCCGGTAATGCAGGGGAACATCAAACTAGCTGGGTATTTCTTCAGTATTTCTATTCTTGATTTTGATGCTGACACCCTGGAGATATGAGATCCCCACACCTATCCAGAGATATTGTATTTCGGCAATCCTTGAAGGACATGACCTCTTGTCATGCGCCCAAACTGGTGGGTTCCCACCACATGAACTGGAACTTGCTTCCTTGCTGCGATGATGTCGTGTCCTAATAGGACCTGATTTTGTATAGGCTCGGGAAAGACGGCGGCTTTTTTGATCCCCATTTTATCCAAACTTATGGGGAAGGCTAGCTCGCTTGCTGCCCCTCGCCCTGTGCCAGGCTCCACGGAGCCCTATATCGCTCAGCCTTTAGTTCTCATTGTGGCGCCAACTCGTGAGCTTGCCACGCAGATATTTGACGAATCCCGTCGGTTTTGCTATAGAAGCAAATTGAGGCCTTGCGTCGTTTACGGTGGCGCTGATAGTGCTACCCAACGTATGGAACTTAAGAAAGGATGTGATATTCTTGTTGGCACACCAGGGCGCTTGTCCGATTTCATTGAACGGGGAAGGATCTTGTCATTGAGGCGCTTGAAGTATGTTACCTTTCCCTTGATCCCAAGGGGTTTTGAGCTGTAGTTCGTTACTAACTCTATTCGTAGGTTTGTTGTGATTGATGAAGCAGATGAAATGTTGGACATGGGATTCGAGCCCCAGATTCGCAAACTTCTTCAGTCTTCTGGTAGTTTGCTATTCATCAGGTGGCTTGATGTCCGCTAACAGGAGATTAGATGCAAACGAGGACGATGACCAACAAGTCTTGATGTTCTCCGCCACTTTCCAAAAGGTACTAGAGCTTAAAATTTGTGCCTTTGTTATTTTTTCGTACTAATATAGAACGAACATCGATAGGCTGTCCGTAAGTTGGCCAAAGATTTCTTGTCTGATGATTTCGTTCACATCAAAGTGGGCCGCATCGGTAGCACTCATGAAAATATCACTCAGAGGGTAATTTCTGGTCCGGTCTTTTTCTTGTCACTTTACATTCTAACACATAGATTGGGATGGGTAGGTTCTGTGGGTCGACGAACTGAGAAAAAAGGAGGCTATATATGATCTCTTGTGCACTGCGCCCCCCGCACGCACTCTTATCTTTGTCAATCATAAGCGTGTTGCTGATAGCTTAGATGACTATTTGTACAACCGTATGTTTCTTATGTCTCTGGTTTAACGGAAGAGAGTCGAAGGACTGATGTTTTTTTTGCAGTCAAGCTCCCGACCACCTCGATCCATGGTGACCGTACCCAGCGTGAGCGTGAGGATGCGATGTAGGTTATAGAGAGTACCTCTTTGGCATCAAACGTTTGCTGATATGGTGTTTTTTGCAGCCTCGCGTTTCGCTCTGGAAAATGTCCCATTATGATTGCCACTGCTGTTGCGGCTCGTGGGCTGGACATAAAAAACGTGATGCATGTGATAAACTACGACATGGTCCAAAATATTGATGAGTACATTCATCGTATTGGTGGGTTCTGTGTTTCTGCACTCGAGTGGGGTAAGATCAAAGCTAATCAAAAATAGGACGCACGGCTCGTATCGGCAATCGTGGGCTCGCCACCTCGTTCTATAATAGCAGCAATGAAGGCATCGCCTCAGATTTGGTAAAGGTTCTTTTGGAGTCTTCTCAGGAGATTCCCGAATTCCTTGAGGCCTATCGCCCAATTGGCGAAGTAACTTTTGATGAGGACTCAGATACCGAAGAAGGCGAAGAGCAGGGAGGAGATGCCCATGGTCAGAATGGAGATACTAGCGGTGGTGGGGATTGGGGAAACGAAGGGGCTGGAACCAATGGCGCAGCTGATATCTCTAGTTGGTAAAGTTTGGTGCTCGATGTCTGATAGAAACGGGATTCAAATGTGAGGGAGACTAGGAAGTTTTGAGGCTAAATGATACGTTCGTTGAGAGATGCTGTCTTAGCCTCTGCTAGCTTCGTTTCTTTTGTTTTTGTCACATTTAATTTCTTCTGTTTAGCAATAGTTAGTTTCGGGCATAAATAAAACTGGGTTTCAATTGATTTTATATTCATTTCTTTATTGCGCTTAGTGCAGGGGTGCGGTGTTATCTGAGTATATGGTAGGTTCGATTTCTATAGCGCGCGTGTGTGGGCTTTTAGCCGGGCTTTTAGCCGGGCTACATGTTCTAGGTAAGCGGTATCGGTGAAGGAGTTGCGCTGGATCGAGGCTCATGGACCGTCACTCGGCCAGGCTTTTTGTTGCTCCCCAGGTTAAGCTATACTTTATTTTCCTCGTTTAACTCCCTTATGGAAATTTATGGTCTTGCTTGCGTTTCTTGATGCGGATGCTCTGAGCCCTAGTTTTGTTTTTGGCACACCAGGGTATCCGACGATTGTAGTTATGACGCAGGTCTGCGTTGGAACAAGTTTTTTTCCCTTTTTGTTTGTCTTCTGTATTGATACTTTATTTGGATGTATTAGTGCGGATTTTGACGTATCATAGATTTTTCTCGATTTTCTGGCGGGAGCTTGAAGGTCGTCTCTAATTGGGTGGTGGTGGGGTTTGGAGAGCGGAAATGGGGAGTTGAATGGCAGCACTGGGTGGAGGTTTTTTTCTTCTTTCTTTTTTTTGGAAGGTTATTACTAGCTTGGAAACAGGAATTCCGTAACTGCTTTGGAGCTATGGTATTAATTTCTTCTTTCCTGGGAGACATCGCGGGTCTCGATCTATGAGTTTGATGGAACTCAATGCCTTCAAAGGTTGATATTTCTGTTCCATTCCAATGCGGGGGGGGGGGGAGCACTAGGAGGGTAGCCTCAGCTCGAGTTCAGATGTTTAACTTCCTACCCTGTACCGACAGGCAGGACTCATGTTTTGTAGAGCGGTTCCTGTTAAAGCGCTGGAAGTCTTTATGGGCCAGAAGAAAGAGAAGAAAAAAAGTATCCCTCCGGCCGCTGCAGTAGTTCGGATGGAGTGAATTTATTACAGGGAATAGCCATCGTAATTGCGACACCCGTAAAGGGGGAAATCTATAGATTAGGGAGGCCCTTGTCGTCTGTTTTGGGCTGCTCACTCGCTCGCAACCATGTGCACTCTCAAGAGCGCCTGCCAGCCCAACATGACTTGTGGCTCATCAGAACTTTTTGTGGCTCAACATAACTTTCCAGCTCAATGTATGATATGATAACTTCGCAGCTGACTTAAAAATGTAACTTTAGAACTCTATGCGGCTTTGAAGCTCAATGGAACCTTGTGGATTGATATAACCTTACAGTTGAATGAAACTCAATAGCTTAATGTAATTTTGCAGCCCCCAACACAACTTTGGGGCTCAATGGAACTAATGGAATTTGATAGTTCAATAGCACTTGATGAAATTATAATAATTATTATGTAAAAAAAGATAATATAAATTTAGTATCAGACTCATAATTTCATGTTGAGCCACAATGTTATGCTGAGCCACAATTTGGAGCCACAACCTTGACACGAGTAAGGTAGGCAGGCGTTCAACCCGTGATATGATCTTTCATTTTTCTTTACCGCACATCACACTCTTTCTTCCTTTCGTTCCCCATCAACCGTCTCGCACATTTCATCGATTTTTCAATTTGCCAATTTGTTTGTCTCGTCCCCGAGTGCCTAATACAGTATTTTGTCTCGTTCCACCACCTGACTCCGGAAATGTATAGTATATTGCTAGACCCGTGAACGGTTCCTTGACACCCCCTATTCCACCCTAGTGCCCCGTGCGGCCTTCCGCGTTGTGTCGGTATTACTGGCGCAACAAAGCATCTTAGTCCCGCCCCCGGAGGGCTGGATGACGGAAAGATCCACGTGGTAGAGAACCTCGGACTCAAAGTAAGGGTCCAACTCGAAGGCAAACTCTCGCAGTTTCTATCAAGCGGAGGAAGATAGCGAACGTTACAAGCCCCTAGATCGCTTCCAGAACTATAGTCCAGGGCGTTGAAGTTAACTGGGAATCGCAGTTAAATTCTGTTGGATCTTCGATCGTAGAGGCGATGCCATCCGCCGCTTTCAATGCCACGATTACTACTGCTACTACCGATGTGAACGGTGGGAAGCGATCCAGATTTGCTAGAAAGGTTTCAAAGATTAACGAGCTTATCAAGAAGGGGGCTAAGGGTGCTGCTAAGGTCTTTTTTGCGTGTTTCTGGATGAAGGAGGGTGTTCGGGTCCCGCTTTGGGGGTAGAACTCTGTTGGGTTTTGTTGGCTGCTTTCCTTCTTTTCTCTCCCTCAAACTATCCACCCGGTGAGTCTGGATAGCGTTTGCCAGGGTCAGGCTGGGGGGGGGGGTTGCTTTGTTTTTGTTTTTGTTCTTCAATTGACAATAGCTGTGCTGTGAAGTTTTGAGATGGGAGGAGGATAATGGTGGGGGTTTAATTGATGCTGAAGACAGGGAAATTCAGGAGCTTTAAAGAAATAATACAGAAGAATGACGACCTTTGAACATGAGTGGTGCCAAAATATACTAGTACCCGGAGTGGCTGGTAACTTAACCAAAGCGGTGCTCTCACAGACCAGGATCATACTTCGAAACCATCACTAGATAAATCCAGTACGAAAGCTGTTGAGATCTGTGCTTTCTGGTGTAATTACAGTGTTCTCAACGGGCTAGGTAGGCTGGGCCGAATGAAAGCTGGGCCTGGCCTGCCTATAGGCTGTGTAGGCTGTGTACTACCTGTATTTTGGAGCTCGCTTAGCCAGATATTCTTTTTGTCTTTGACCTCCGTTCAATGTGACCTTTGTTCTACCAAGATTTCATCTGTCCAGTGAATTCTCTCCATGCATTATTACCCGGTCTGATAGTAGCTCCTATGTCAAATGATTTATTTCTAGTGGAAAAGACAAGTTGAAAAACATGACAAACTACCAGTAGTCATACACATTCTCATGAGTGCACCAAATCTGGACCTCTCACCGGATCCCTAGGAGAAAGAAGGAAATACAAAGAAAAACGAATGAATGAATGGAAAAAAAAAGAAGAAACCAAATGTACAGTGCCCGGAAACTCCCCTCAAATCCAAGACTATGGTTTCTATCACAACAGTTTTTCAATGCTAAGGTTCCAGCCTATAGGTGCCTACAAGGCCTGATAGGCTTCTGTAGGCTGATGGAATTCGGCCTATATCGGCCTAAGTTATTTTTCGGAGTGGCCTGCCTTAGCCCGGCTTACGGCCTATAGCCCAGCCTACCAGTAGCCTGGCCCGTTGGGAAACACTGGGCGTAAATGAAACCTGAGTTTACTGGTTATACGCTATGATACCAGAATACCTTTTCTCAGTGTTTGTCCCCTTTTTTTCTTTTTCGCCAATCTCACTTCCTTTAGAGCACCCCCAATCTATCCCTTTGAGCTTCTGGCCCAGTTTCCTTCCATAACCTTTACTTTTGGAATTGGGAAACTTTTTCTTATGTGTATACGCATTTAGAGATCTTTAGAACCCCGATCCCTTAAGTGGCCCTGCTTTTCGCCCGTTTCCCCGGTTGACCCTTCCTCAACGTTGGGACACTTTTATCAGCGCCGAACCATATCTCATGATGCAGCCCTACATGCAATCCCAGACCCACCTGACGGACTGTCAATGGCAAGTAAAGTTGTCTTTTGTTGCAATGAATATTCCTCATACCATATGACTCGGTTGGGTTACTTAGTTCAGGATCCCATTGGGGGCGTGGCTATTGTTGGATAAGCCCTATTGAATGGGGGTTTGTTATTTTTTTCCTTTCCTTCCCTCCTACCATCTTTTTTCCTTTCCTTCCCTCCTACCATCTTTTTGCCCGACCTCATAGCTTCCTAATTTCTTCTCTATTCCTACCATCACCAACCTCTGCCTCACTTCTACATTTACCTTCCTCAACACAGACTTTTCTTCTCTATCTTTCTTCAAAACTTTTACTTTCTTCCAACTCCAAATATCTTTTCTTGAAAAACTTCTTAAGTTTTATCACCCTCTGAAAGTCATTTAAAAATGACCAAAATTACTGAGGCCTCCTCTCCCTTTAATGGGACTTCTTTTTCCCCCTTTCCTCAAAAATTTAATACTCCCACTGAGGGTGTCCTCGACGACGGTGTGTCTCCGGAGACCACCTTTTCCACAAAAATATCCGTTGAGAGCCTCGTTCCATATGTCCCCAAGAGAAAAAACCCCCTTGTGGCTCCTCCTCCACCCCTTTCTACCCCCAGATATACTATGGAAAATGGCCTTAACTTTGGCAGAATCGCCTGCCCCTCTCAAGGACTGACCTTTGGTCGCAAGATCAAGGTCCCCCGTGGGCTCCCGGTGGCCGCTGAGCCCGTGGAGTTTGCATTCGCGAGTGAGAAGCAATGTAGGCTTCCTGTCATGCCTTCCGAAGCTGTATTTACTGCTGGGAAGCCCATCATGCCCCTCCGCAAGAGCCGTGTTCTATCGGCCAAGGAGCCGGAGATTTCCTTTGCAGACGCTTCAGTTTCTCCAGAGGCTGTATTTGTCGGCGCCCAGAATAGTGGATCCGGTGGCGGAGGCGAAGCCATTGAAGAACTTGAGGATGAAGTCGCTGTGGGTGCCCGCATACCAGGAATTGCTGCCCAAAACAATACTAACAAGTCCTTTTGCGTCTAGAGTGCCTCTTCTAGAGATTTAGCTCGTTCTCTATCTATCGCTATCAATACCCCCCTCCCAGACGATGATGAACTTTATTCTAAGGATGTATCACTCACTCCCTCCGCCGATACTGAGCTTGATTTCAAAAGTTGTTTGCCGACTCCCGAGACCGGATCTCCTGTGGAAGCCGACGACAATAAAGAATCCCTCCTTGTATTCCCCCAAGATGGCGCAATTGCCAGATCCCCGTATTGCACTGTTTCGATGAGGGTGTTGGCCACCGGGCCCGCTAATTGGTGTTCGGAAAACAAGCACGATGTGAGCGCTGGCAATGGACAAGCACAGCTAGGAGAGGGGCACCAGCATAACCAATACCAGGTTGTCCAGGAACCCAATTCGGCCGCTGAAGTCGATCCGATCGCTACCGAGTCTGCTCCTGACCTCAAAACCCTCCTCCTAGGTGCTGAATCTTGTTCCGAGGGTGCTTTACTTACTCTCTCTCTCGCTGTCAACACACCCCTTCCCCCCGACACCGAATCCGATTCTGAACGTTCTGCTTTGACTTCTGAATCTGAAGCCGACAATGAGGATAAACCTCAACCTGAAGCCCCCCAAGATGAGGTGATTGCAAGATCCCTTGGTGGCGCTGCCTCGACAAAGGCCATATTTGGAGGCGCGAGAGCTTGCGGACTTAATGGTGGACTTGAGGGTGCATATGAAGTTATTGGGGGACTTGAGGACGAAGCTACTGTAAGTTCTTGTTTCCTTAGAATTACTACCGAGAACGACACTAACAAATTGTGCGGCGTCCAGATTCTCAAGCCTCATACTGCCATCTCCGCCGTCGCCCGTGAAGATCTCGCTTTCTATCTATCCATAGCTATCAAGACACCCCTCCCTGATGACGCGGAACTTTGTTCTGAGGGTGACTCATTCGAGCGCTTTCTTAGTATCAACACTTCTCTCCCTGTCGACACTGAGTCTGATTCCGAAAGCCCCCTGCCTATCCTGGAAAGTAAACCCCCTCTTGAAGAAGTGGGCCATAACAAACCTCTTGAAGCCCCTGGAGGTGTTGGAGTTGCAGGATCCCCAAATAGTGCTGTTTTGGCAAAGGAAGCATTTGCTGTTGGGAGCCCCACCAAGCAGCTCCGCAAACACCATGCCCTATTGGCCAAGGAGCCAGAGATTTCGTTTGCTGACACTTCCGCTTCCAGGGAGGTCATATTCGGAGTTGCGGGGACAGGTGATTTTGAGGGTGTGGGCGGAGTCATTGGTGAACTTGGGAATGGTGTTATGGAAAGTGCCAGGACACCTGGAACTACTACTGAGGGCGGGACCAACAAGCCCCATTGTTTCCAGATTGTCTCTTCCAATTCCTCTCCTGAAGGTCTTGCTAGCACTCTTTCCATCGCTCTCAAAACCCCCCTCCCAGAGGACGATGAACCTTGTGCTGGGGATGTCTCTCTCACTACCCCACTTTCCCTCAACACTCTCCCCATCGACACAGAATTTGATGCCGACTACTATAATAACCCCCCCCTTAAAGCCCCCCAAGATGCCGTGGTTGCGAGATCCCCGGATAGTTTCGCTTTAACAGAAGCGGTATGCACTGCTGCGAAGCTCGTCAACCCACTCTGCCAGAGCTGTGCTCTATTGGCCAAGAAGCCAGAGAGTTCGCCTGCCAATACTTCAATTTCCTGTGAGGTCGTATCCGGAGGTGCTGGGACTGGTGGACACGATGGTGGAGACGGACTTGTTGATGTACTAGAGGATAAAGTTGCCGTAAGTTCTAGGACACCGGAAATTACCACCAAGAGCGGTGCTAACAAATTGTTTCGATTCCAGACTTTTAAGGGCCGGATTGTTTCTTCTAGCGTTATTTCCGAAGATCTAGTTCGCTATCTATCCATCACGGTCAAAATACCCCTCCCCGACAGTCCTGAAATTTTTGATGAGAATGCATCACTCGGGGACTCTGTTACTTTCACCGCCCCCCTCTCTATCAACACAAGATTGGGTTCCGAGCGTCACCTGTCGACTCCCGAAATTGAGTCCCCTGTAGAAGCCGATATTGATAACAGATCCCTTCTTGGAGCCCCTCAAGACGCCTCCACTCCAGGATCCCCAGATTGTGCTACTTCAATCGGGGCAATCGTTACTGGAGTTGCCAAGGGGGGTTTGAAAGGTAAACCGGATGTGGGAGTTGGTTGTGAGCTGGAACAGCTAGAGGAGGAGCATCGATATAGCCAATCCCAGGCTATCCAAGAACACAACTCGCCGATTGAAGTCATTCCAATAATTACCGAATCCACTCCGGACCTCAAAGACCCCTTCCTCCGCAATGCCAAACCTTGTTCTGAGGGTGCTCTTGCTCTCTCACTCGCTGCCAACACTCCCCTTCCCGTCGACACTGAATTTGATTTCGAAAGCCACCCGTCAATCCTCGAAACCAAACCCCCTCCAGGAACCAGCGATGGCAACAAACTACTACTCGAAGCCTCCCAAGATGCCACGACTTCAGGACCCCCAGGCACCGCGGTTTCGGCAGAGGCCATATACACGGATGGGAAGCCCACCAAGCCGCCCCGCCAGTGTCGCATCATATTAGCCAAGAAGCCAGAGACAGCATTTGCCAATATTTCGGCTTCCCCGGAAGTTATATTCGGCAGTGTGGGAGCTAGTGGACTTACTGGTGCAGGCGAAGTTAGTGGGGAACCCAAAGATGAAGTTATATTGAGTGCTCGCACACCTGGGATCATCGCCTGGGCCGACACCGATAAACAGTTTCTTTCCCAGACTTTCAAGGCCCAGACTGTCTCTTCTAATGCTAGTTCCAGAGATCTAGCACGCTCTCTATCTCTCGCCATCAAAACTCCCCTCCCAGACGATGAACTCTATATAATTGAGGATTCATCACTCACTCACTCACTCGCGGTCAACACACCCCTCCCTGCCGATACAGAATCTGATTCCGAACGTCCCTTGTCTATCCCAGAGACAGAATCCCCTCCAGGAGCTATCGGCGAAAGTAACTCCCTCCTTGATGCCCACCAAGGTGCTGGAATTGCAGGATCCCCGGACAGGACTGTTTCGTCTGAGGTCATACTTACCGACGAGAAACCGGTCGGGCTTCTCTGCCAGCCCTATCCTCCGTTGTCCGATGAGCCAGAGACTGTGTTTTCTGGTACTTCGGCTTCCCCACAACTGATATCCGGCCACGCATCACTTACTCAATCACTCGCTGTCAACACACCTCTTCCTATGGACGCTGAGTTTGATTTCGAAAATCCCCTGTCAAACCTTGAGACCAAATCCCCTCCAGAAGCCGACGACGGGAATAAGTCCCTCCTTGAAACTTCCCAAGATGCGGTGATTGAAAAATCCCCGGATGCTACTATTTTAACGGGGGAATTAGTTGTTGGAGTTCCCAGCGGACGTTTGGGTGGCAAGGAGGACCAGGAGGAGAAGGACATTGACGGTGTAAATGAAGAGGATCAACTCGGGGATATACACCAGTATAATCACTCTCTCCCTCTCAAATATCCCAGCTCGACCCTCGAAGCCACCACAGCCATGACCAAATCCACCTTCAGCCTTCCCCTCCCACCCCAGAAAAAGACGGCAGCCGCCAAGGCAGAAGAATATGGGCACTGCAAGATTTTCAAAAGTGCCGCCATCACACTGAGCACCAGTGCAACCACCCACGGCCTCCTCCCTTCCCATACAGCAATGAGCCACGCCATGAGCTCTTCTACCCTCTCCTCCCACGCTAGCACCGACACCGACACTGGGGAAGCTGGTACTACCCTGGTCGGTTTCAGAGAGACTAAATTGGAGTATGACCTCACGGATCTGTTCGTTGGAATATTTAAAGAGGTGGGGGTTGTTGATTTGACGCTTAGCCCTAGTACCTCTGCTGGGACTGCACGGCCTTCGTCTCAGTACCTTCCGGCGGAGAGGAACAAAGTCGCTGCCTCTCCTGTAAATGCTAGAAACGTGGCTGATACTGCCCCTTCTTATATTGAGAAGGAGAAGAAAGGTTCTGCGGTTCAGAAGGTATTTGCAAAGCTTGGGAAAGTTAGTGTTAGGAAAGGTGCTATCAAGTTGTTTAATAAGTTCTCGCCTATGCCGGTTGATGTTGTGGGATAGGGTCATGTACGGTAGTGGGCTACGAGATACTTTCTTGTTTGTGTTTTTGTATTATTATTTTTTCCCCCCCCCCAATTGTTTTCCGGGATTGATTTACCCCCCCCATTTCTGTGTTTTTTGTTGTAGGCTTTTTTTAAAAAAAAATTAAAATTTCATCTTCCTTTTATATGATTGGGTGGAGTTAAGTGCGGAAGGTGTGTTTTGAGTGTGATAGGTCCCCTTCTAGAAATTCCGGTATGGAAACTATTCAAATACCTGTCTCGCAGCAGAGGAGAATAAGAGGGGTCCTTTTGACCCGAATGCTGCCTGTGGCCCATGAGATGGAATACCGATAGAGTATTCCACTGGGGAGCAGTTTATTGATTCTACTCCTACAATAAGGAGGAACTATCACCACTGGTGTTGGAGTAAGTAAACCACCGATAGTGTCGCAATGTCTGGCACAGCGGAAGGCCAGCTACGGTCAATAGACTAACATTTCAGAAATACCTAGACTATACTATCCCTCGGACTTTCTAATTTGAACCAGGAAACAACAAACCTTCTTCTTCTTCTTCATCTTCTTCTACGTACTTTCTAGTCCCCCGAGTGTACAGTTACAATACTTGACGTTCCACCATACCAACCAACCAACCAATCTCGGGGTCATAATCGTATCATACTCGAGAACACCATGGTGGGTTATTACGACCCGCGTTACCGGGGGATCCAGGGGCTATAAGAGGAGTTGGCATTTGTCCTCTGATTTATTATAGAGATCACCAAAACGAGACATTGTCAGGCTTTACCCATTGTAATAGTAGGGCTCACTTTCTTCTACTCTTTTTTATTGATCACTTCTAGGCACTGAGACTGCCTCTCTACCCACCTATAATACCTATCTACCTACCTACTAGCGGTTAGATACCACTTTTGGCCAAACTTCTGTCCACCTCAATAAACCCAAGATTAGAGTAGGAGGAGGAGGAGGAGAGCCGAAGCCATTCCACTCATTAAGGAACGCAGGTCCAGAGGAGCGAATGTATGCCACACCACACCGGGGAAAAAAAAACTTCCATACCGGCTATACACTTGTGGTTGTACAATTATGAATACTAGGCAGAGCGGCTTCTCTTAATATCCCCTTCCTTCATCCAGTCCCGCTGTCCCTAGACATAACCCCCTCCCCCCCCAATCCGACCCTTCTTTATGTTTTTTCCCATTAGCTATTACAGCTCGAATTAGCGTCGTGTGGTGAGTCACCGTACAGTATCGCACTTATAATGCGCTATATAAAGTTACTGTTCAAAACTTAATAACTGCCGAATCATATCTTGTGATGTGGCACTTTTACCAACACAAACTCTCCGATGAACACCGGATGCAGGTGGAGTGCAATGTCAATGGGAAACGGGAGTCGCTCGGTCAGGGTGGTGGATGTTTAAGTCTCTCCCCCCAGCTTTTTTTCTCAGGCTATGATACATACACTATATTCACCACTAGTAGGGTAAATAAAGCCACTACTACACGGCCCCGACCCGAGGGCACGCATGGAGCCAGATATCGCGTTTGTGAATGGTGAGATTGTGTCGGGTGTAAAGTGTTTAGAAAAAGGTATCATAGGCGATGCCGTTGCGGGGGTGAGATAGGGAAATAAAGCTGCTTCTGGTAGTGTCGAAGTTGAGCCATGTGCACCCGTTACTGCTATTTTTATTTCGAGTGGCTTTTGTGCCGTCCAGGGTTGGCCGTCCGACTAGGCGATTGAAAGCACTGAGCTTTTAGTTCGTAACAAGACACATTTGCCTACCGCCGGTCGCTAGAGCTGTGAGAAAGATACCCTATGATATATCATGGCTTTCCTCTGGCTGCTTTTTCCAGTCGCCGTCGTGGACAGTGAAAATGAAAGCCTTCCTGAGACCATCATACCATTTTCAGAGAATTACCCCCCCAATACCCCCCCCCCCCGCTACTCCCTCCCCTTTATCTACTCCCTCCCGATAATTCCACATCACAAACTGTTCTAATCCTTATTATGATACCAGGTCGGACACCTCCCCTTCCGGCGGGAGTATATTCGTACGCACTTACCTCTGCTCCCAGTGTCCTTCCAACCACCCCGCTGAGCTGCCATAAGCATTATCAAAAGACAACAAATAAGTCACGCCAGTGCAGTAACAGTCAGGCAGTGCGATGCATACCCACACGCACACCAACCGAAAACCTCCGAGAATCGGAGAAATCACTCTCTATCACTCGGATAGCCAGTAACAGTGAAGACCCGGACACTGGGCGGAAACGATATGGGAAAAAAAAAGGAAAAGGGAAAAAAAAAAAAAAAAAAGTTACAATATATACAATTGATCATTATCTATATAACAAGAAGAATGTGGTCCAGCTATATAGTGAAGTGGTTCAGTCCTGCCATTTTCACCTAGAACCCTCAAAACGAAGTAAAGAACCAAGAGAAAAACAAGGATCCTCAAAGGAACTATATCGGAACAAGAAAAGGTTCAACATATGCTAGTCCCAAGCAGGACCAGACTTGAAAGAAGATAGAGAGGTCTGAAGGAAGAATTTGAGAGGAGAAAGAAACCTTATGTCAACAACAAAAAAAGAAGAAAAGTAATCCGCCGAGATAGGTAGCACCCGCAATAGGAAGGAGAAGAAAAAATTCTTCCTTTCGTTCTCCAGGGTGCCGGTGATCTGGTGTGGTGGGGGGATTTTCTCTTGCTTGGAGGACACCTGCCAGGTGGGGAGTTTTTTTTTTTTTTTTCTACCGAATGGATGATCCCCACGGGTATGATAGGTATCCACGGTCCGACCGGTAACGGACAACGCGCATCCGGGTGATGCGGGGATCTTTTAGGAAGTCCCCCCCCCCTGCATGCCGTGGCGTCAGAGGTATAGTATTTCTTCTGCTTCCCGGGTAGCTCCGTTGTTGACATATTGGGGGGGGGAGGAGTGCAACAAATATGATTAGATCTCTTGCTTGGGTCGTGGGCCCACATTTCGGTATCATATGTAGAAGATGATGGTTTAGATCCTGGACTATCTAAATCACCAATTCTCACTCTCTCGGTAACATCTTCTGAATTGTGGAAAGGGGTGCGGCAGCAGGGTGAGAAAGCAAGAGAACTAATGTTGCTTCCCCCTATCATAATATTACATACACAGATGGGGGGGGGGGTAATGGTTGAGAACGAAGGAAACGAGCGGTCTAGAAGTGGAAGTGAATGGGAGTGAAAACGACGAGAAAAGTCTATAGGAAAAAGACTAGGCATTAGTGGTGCTACTGCTAGAACGCTTAACGGATGGGGAGGGGAGTTTCGTAATCTGGGAAGAAGAAAAAGAAAAAGAAAACTATTAATTCATAACTGATTTCGCATAAATGCCTAGCTGCCTAAAGTACAAGAAAGAAAGAAATACCCCCCTCCCAAAAAGAAGCAAGTCCAGCTCTCCCCACTTGCCGTGACAAACCGTCTCTTGCTCAAAAGAATCTACGGCCTTATCATCGTATTTATGTCCACGGCCTCCACCCCAATCCACTTTCTGCCCCTGCTGCTTCCCATATGCCCCGTATCTCCCGTAACTATGCGCTTCCTCGCCGTCCCCGTACTCTCCTCACAGCTGGCGCTTTCGTAACCCGGAGTCGTAGAACCTGCCCCACTCGTGTAGGCCTTCGCTATCTTTGAAGCGGCCATAGGAGTGGTATTCTGGGCCTCCGTCTTATTCTCCGTCCTCCTCCTGCTCCTCCCCATATTCTTTGGAAGGGTATTTGGGGTGTTGGGGGGAGGGTGAGGGTGAGTAGCGCGGGGTTGGGGCGGTTGGGTAGTAGTTTGTGGGGGAGGAGGAATAGTGCGGGGTTGAAGTAGTTGAGTAGTAGCTTGTGGGTGAGGGGCGGGGGTATGTTTCGGTAGGGTGTTGGGGCATGGAGGAGAATTGTCTTGTTGCCGAGGTTCCGTAGGAGGATTGGGAAGAGTATTCGGATGTGGCATATGCGGTCTCCGCACCCCATTAGTGCCCATCAATCATTCACGCCCAGGATAAGAATACTTACAGCAGTTTGAGTGGTAGTACTCAACCTCGTAATCGTAACAGTACTAGTATCCCTACTCTCCGTAACGAAAACCACCGTCGTCGGGGCCTCCGTGGCGGTAACCGTGCTCCCGGCATAAGTAATTGTGGTCGGTTCGGGACAGTAGGTATTGACAGTGACGGGCACGATGACTATCACTTCTTCTTCATAGACTTGCTCCACCCATCTCTCGTACCAAACCTCGCACTCCATGTCACCGCGCTCGAGGCAACGTTCAACGCGAACACGAGAGTACCTTCCCTCGTTATAATCGGTGTAGGAAACGGCATACCTGGTGACAATAGTCTCGACATGACACACCGCCGACGACGGCGACAACGACGTTGCCGCAGCGGCCGCCGTTGGCCTTCCATGGTTACTGCAAAGTGCACCATCACCACTTCCACACGCCGTCGTGCGCAGAGCGTAGGTATTAGCGTGCGAGAAAGTGACCCACTGTGCGCAATCCGTGATTGTACAGGCACGTCCATAGCAAGGAACCACCGTCGAACACCAATTGTACGTCCGCGCCGCGTACACAGTTATGCAATCGGAATTGTCCAGGTTGCAAACGGCGCATTCGGGGACGTATGTGTGTACCTCTTGGAATTGGCGGGTGACGGGGTAGGCGACAGCGTTCGGGGATGGGGTTATCATGGTGTAGGTTGTGGCTGTTGGCCCGCCATTATCCCAAGCCTTGACCCTGCGAACGGGGGAGAAGAGGAATAATAGAAGGGAAAGGGTGAAATAGCGTAGTAGAAGTCCCATTTTACTTTACTCTATTCTATCTGCTCTCGCGCTGCTCCTATCGGGTGAAATGAGTGTGGGGGGGTGGGGGCACTTACCAGAGTCGTTGTCGTAAATGAGTGTCGTGATTCGAGTTGATGGGGTCCCCAGGAGGAGGATATGATGGGGGCTTTTTGTATGGCGGTTGTTTTGGCCATGGTTTTTATTTTTTTTTATTTGCGGTGGTTTTAGGTCGGGAATTCTAGTAGGTATCGCGAGAACGTAGAGTACTAGGTCGCCATTGATGCGAAGGGATCTGAAGAACGGTGGCGGCATTCCAGCTGATAGAAGTGAGGGAGGCCAAAAGCACAGTACGGTATCGGTACTCCCTTGCCTTAGTTGGAATGGTAAAACACCTCCTTATCGATTGCAGTATCGGAGAAGCACTAGAAACCATGATAGCTCTACCAGGGAGGAACAAGATAATTTACAGTGATTCTTCGTTCCCTTTTTTTTCCGGGTACTCGAGTACGAGTACAGTACCGGCACAATGCCCGAGCAGGGCAAAGATAGCACGGATGCATGGTCACGGTACACCGGTATGATACCTGCAACTCTTTAATATCATACTTGTAAGACAGACGGAAAGGGAAGCCCCTTGCTGCTACTGTTGGTTCACGTGCGCATCTCACACTCGAGTAGATTACTAGTACCGGTATTGTACCAGTACGAGTACTGGAGTCGAGTACCAGTACATGTACCCACCCGCAGCAGCAGACTACCATGCAGCCCAACCACCCAGGTAACAGTTCTCGGGCTGCACGGCTAAGATAGCCCGCAATCTACTGCACCACAGTCCCCTTCCACTGCAACGTCCTTACCGCAATTCCACATTGGGAGCGAGAAATCCGCAGGCGAGAGATCCAGCGAAGGGTGCTCAATTATGATGATGCCTGTATGATAGCCATTTCCCCCAGCGAGAAGTTATATTGTACCGCACTAACCGAGTTCTCCAGGAGTTGAAGCCGGCGAACTCGCTGAAAAGGTATGATATGATGGGAGAGGAGCCCCAGATCTCGTAAACGCGCCCTCTGTGTCGCGGCTCGTCGCGTCGGTGGGCGAAGAACTTTATACACCCCTATTAAACCATCTTGTTTTGTTTTGCTTTGACCCTCCTCTCTCCTGATCCACCCGAAAAGTCCAAACCCGAGTGACAGCCGATGACGGCTCCAATGGCATAACACGCGGCTGGCTACCCGCAGTCCATGAGCATGATACCATTCGAAGGTAAAAAAAGGGCGGCAGATGATGACTTCATCCTTCCACACGCCTTCCAGAACAGCCGTTGATCGGGGTGCAACGGTAATAAATCTATCTGGCGCTTAAACGAGCAGATCGTACTATTGTACAATACTGTACATGCTCGAGTAGATTTCTCAGAGGTTGTGTGGTAACTCACTGGACAAAGAGGCTTGCCACCCTTTTCCCCTTCCTTCCAAAGCTCTCTGCTTACTGGTACAGCTGACAGTATGATATGATACAGCTACTGAACTCGAGAACCTACGGTATATATCTGGTTCTCTGCTACCCACGCTGTGAGCGGTATTGCCCAATCAAGCTCTGAGGCGGCGTGCGCTGGGCCCCCTCTCGCAACCCTTGGGAAACTTAAATTATCATGCAATAACATCACGGTAGTAGTATTCGCTCGATAGGGAATTGGATGAAGTTGAGTGGTGCGGTGCGCTTCCTTATCCCAACCGTGACCCGGGTGCGAAGGATGCATTATCCATATCCGGTGGTCGACCTAATACCGGTACGAGTACTTGTCTGCCCGAAGTGGAAGGAGTGAGAGACATTGTACCGGTACAGTACTCGTACTCTTTCACTGTGAGCGCATGTGTCGCGCCCCGGACTTTCTGTTCGATGCAGGCTCGCGGCGTAGGAATTTGGATACCGGGATCGAGTTTGTACAACTGATGGTAAATTGACGTATTGATACCAAATCTAGTTGTGCTTGTCATCATTTCAGCCTTTTTCTTGTGCTAAATTATTGAGCAGTACTCACTTGAACCGAGCGATTGCTCCTCGTGATATTACAGTACGAGTACCGTAAATGATCACCACGGATTCTACCATTTTTCTCGGAGTTTGAACGGGGAAATGAGGTGATCAAACGAGGGAGTTTAAATTTCGATGAGATCTGCATCACTGAGCCTCTCTATTGGGGTTCGGACGAATGTGAGGGCGGCTGTTCGATTTTGGAACGACTTGCTTGTAGTCTACTGTACTCGTACTCGAGTACCGGTGCCAGTACTAGTACTGCACAGTAAGATACTCGCGCGGCCCGGCGCCCGGGTCGAACACTTTGTATGGGAGTTGCCACATTGCAGAAACGGTCCACCTTCAACTCGGGCGTGGGAGTACTGCACAGTACGGCACTGCATACCGGTAGTACTCTTACAGCAACTATTGGTTCGTTAGACTAACGCTTAGATGGACGGGGCATCCATCCACTTTCCGCTCTTCATTCTTCCCCTTTCCCCTTTTCACGACACCACATTGCACTCAGGGCTCCATTCCGATACTTCTGCTTTCGAAGCTCAATTCCCTTTCCACCATCACAGTCCCACGGGATCGGCCACTTCTCCTGCACCTGCATTAACCTATCGGTACTCGAGCACAGTATCTCTCGCTCCCCCCCTCTCTCGCTTCCCATACGTATCGTCTTGCCCTGCAGACCGTTCACAATACCCTAACAATCTGCCTGTATCAGCTAGACTAGGATTAGAATCAGGATCACGCCCACACACCATCATCACGAAAAAGAAACTACTCGAGTAAGGGTCCAAGCAGCAAAAGCGGGAATTCCACTCATCCGGCTACTCCGCAGAAAAACAAAAAGGTCCTTTTTCCAAGCCCTTTTAACCTTTTGCGCACGTCTTAATGGCGCATGGCACAAGGGACCGGGGGGGAAGAATATGGAAAAGTGATGAGGGGGCTAGGGCATTCTCGGTAAAATTGCTGTCTGGGGACAGAGTGGTTAGCGCCAAAAAGTAAGGGTTCCTGCTTTCTGCACTGTTATCCTTTCCCTCTTTCTCTCCTCACTCATCCCCCCCTGTGCTTGTAGGGGTGTTGTCTAGACACCCACTAACGATGGAGGAGGAGGAGGAGTACGGTAGGAGGGGGTGACCTGGGGAATATGATATACCTGGGGCCATCCCCCCCTCCCCAGGCCACGTTCCTCTCTCACCTGCTTGCTTTGCTTGCTTGTGGGTCTCCTCTTGATGGGTTTCGTTTATTCTCTGCCATCAGTGCTCATGACCATGACCAAATGACCCATTCGCTTCTCCACTTTCTTTAATACGGTACTGGTAACATACCTTACTATCATACATAACAAACCTTTTCTTTCTTTCTTTCAAAGCATACACTCTTTCTACGATTTCGGGAGCTTAGCGTTCCTCACGATTACAAAGAGGGAACGAACGACCCGCACACAATACGGTAAAGATCGTAATGACACGGGAATTTCCCGACATTCACCCGGGTACGCAAATCATTCCTCTATCACCGCCTCCAATGATCTCCACCCCACCACCACTCCGACCACCACCTCAACGCCCGCCTCCAGCAGCACCTATACCCATGCGGGTACCCTCCTCGCTCGCATCCGTACCTGTCTCGATGCCCTATAATACCCACAGCCAGAACCAAAACAACAAGCATAGCCGCAACACTAGCAACACCACTACCCACCTCTCCCGCTCGACTCACGGTAGGAAGATCTCCCTGACCACCTCACCGGACCAGATTCTCCGAAGTATAAGAGATTCTTCTCGGGACTCCTACCAGAAAATCAAGGAATTCCCCGCAGGCTTCCAATACGCCGTCACCCCATCTGCTCCGAGCATCCAGACCTTCTCCACGAACGCTGGGAGATCGATGCACAGTTTTGCTGGGGCGCCGGTGATCCCTTCTGGCCCCAGCCGCACAACACCCACCGCTGCCAAGGCTGGATGTGCGGGGAGGTACATGGAGGAGATACGCTGCCGGGTCAAGGGCATTCTCAGTGGCTTCCACTTTTCAATATCGGTGGGATGCACACTTCCAGTTGAGGAAGAGGAGCGGAGAAGAGAACGCACCCTTCGGATTAAGAATAATAGAAATGGATGCTGCATATATGAAGTGTAATCCTCCCACATATCCCCCGACATGCTCTATCCCGAGGCTAACTTCTCCCATAGCGAAACCTCCTCAACAGGGTCAACACTAATACCCCTCCAATCCCTAAAACCCCTTCTGCCAAACTCAAAATATCTACAGAGGTCACTGGTAGACTGGAACCGCCATTTCCAGTCACCGCCAGCACACTGGGTCATAAACTTTATTCCCCGCGCATACCTACGCCGTGGGTACTACCTCGCCGAAGACGTGTGCGAATACCTACTGCAGAACCCAGATGGGTGCTTGTACAGGATTGAATACGAACCGATTGGTCATGAGAGTGTGCTCGTGGGTTCGATCGTGCCGAGGGGGCTTGCCCGACGGGAGAGGAATCCGAGTCGGCATTGGGAGGGGAGAGAGAGAAGAGGGATGCCCAGCTATTGATGGGGGGTGGCTTTTTGATTGTCTTTGTTTAGTTTTTCGGTTGATTATGGGCGTTTAACGTGGCGTTTATTATTTGCTTTTTTTATCTCGATTGCGAGTTTGTCAAGAATTGGGGGGGGGGTAGGTTGCGTGCATAGAGGGGGCTCGGAGACTATCATCTATTCATCATTCATTCGTTTCGGGACGGGAAATTTTTTTGTTTATTTACTTTTGTGACAACCACAGCCCATTTGCGTTAACATTCGTTCTCGTATAGCATATCACTAGCAGTAGCACTGGTACTGGTACTGTACTCATTCATTCATTCATCATTACCACCACCACCTTGCTCCCCCTTCTAATCTAAACCTCCAAAAACAAGACAAAGGGGGGAAAACAAAAGGGAGAAAAAGGGACACCAAAAAAGGGGACATAATCTCTACAAGTAACACAATAATACCCTCGGACACCGAGTATGATACCATGGACCTCCTATGTATGCCGATCGGTCGATCAATCAAACCCATGCTACACATATTGTACCCCAAAATTCCACAGAGCCCAATTCCGGGACATTCCTACAGCGCCACGGCCAATCCCCAGAACGCCACGAGGAACGCTAGCAAGTGGCTGGCCGGTGCACCAGGCGAGAGCGACGAGGCAGCATTCCGACGGCTGGAGTCTGTTGGCACGGAGATTCCAACGCTCGGGGCGGTCGGTGATGGGGAGGAGGAGGTTGTGGGAGGGGTGAAAACCTGGGAATGGGGTGTTAGAGTATTGGAGTTTGTGGGGAATGGGGGAGAGGGAGGGCTCGAGTTGGTTTTGTATACGGGTTATGGAAAACGATGTGTACATGATTTGAATTGGGTGGTTTTCTTTCTAAGTCTATTTTTTGCGAAAAAGGAAAAAATAAAATAAAAAAACGAGAATTTCAAACGCGCAAAGAATGGGATAGGCGGAGCGAAATGTGCGACCCCTCCTCTCCACCCCCTCTCTCACCGCTGCCTGCACGGTGGGGTCTCAATTGCGTACCTTGAACGGATGCGCTTCTGTGTTAAAGACCCATTTCTGTTCCGCACCCTTGACAAAGCCGACTTTTCCATCTTCTTGGAATATCAAATATAGGTACTTGAGCACCTCGGCGAACCAGAAGCTCTCCTGGTTATCAAACTTTGCCCCGCCATTCTCCTGGCCGACGTCGGACACGGCGGTGAAGCCAGAGCCCGTCCTCGCGGTGGCGTTAATTGCCAAGAACGCGTCCCAGGCCCATTCTCTGTACTTCTCGTCGCCGGTAGCAACGAAGGAGTGGTAGTAGGACTCTATGACCTCGGGGCGGAGGTCGTAGTAGGAAGCGGTGGTGTAGAAGCCGTTGCGGGCGTAAAAGTCGGACTGTGCGGCGGGCACATTTCGCGGGTCCCAGGACCAGCGTTCCGGGCCGATGGACGAGGGTGTGCTGTTATAGGTATGGTGACAGCCAGAGGTTAGGGCGAGGCCGTAGTCCGTGTACTCCTTCCTGGACAGGACTTGGCCGCCCAGGATGAAGTTCCCGCCAATGAAGCAGGTTAGGTGGCCCTGGTTCAGGGATAAGGTTTGCGCGTTTTCGTACTCTGCTACGAAGGTGATGTCTTGGCGGGGTTGCGGGCGGCTGGTTAGATGCTTTATTGTGGAGTCTGCTGCTGCGATCCATCTGCGGTGGTGGGTACGTGATTTTTGTGGTCAGGTAGGGGCCGTTTCAGAGTTTTGTATAATTATTGAGGAGGAGGAGACCGGGTGGTTTAACGGGGAAGGAGGGTTTAGCATTGTCATACCTTTCCTTGTAGATCCCGTATTTCTCTTCATCGTAGACCCACATTTTAATGAGATACTCATAAAAAGAGTCGGTGCCACCGCTCCATCCTCCGCGCGAGTTGATGAATTGCCCGGTTTTGATGTCCACATCCGTTCCGAGCAATCCCGGGAATGGTTCGCCCAGAGATGGGGTCGGCCTCAGAAGGTAGGACTCGGCTTTCTGGGAAAGCTCGGCATACTTCCGATTGCCGGTGATATCTGCCAGACGTGTCCACTCGAGAACGAGGGTACCCGTCGTCGCGATACCGTTGGTAGTGTCGGTGAACGACTTACTCGTGAAGTTGAGGTTATTGGCTGGTACGCCGGAGGGTGTATCGAAGCCGAAGGAGAGGGTGTCTGCCAGGATAACCGCCTGGTCGATGAGAGAACTGATAAGCTTAGTCGAGTTCTACACTTGTGTTAATGTGATAACCCGTGGAGAGGTAGTTTTGTAGGGAAAAATCTTACGCTAGGCAAAAGGTCTTTATAAGGGCCCATAAGAAGGTCATAACCGGAGAGGAGACCTCCGAGATATCGAATCTGATATCGATAAGCAGTTTCCTCTCAAGGAGATCTTAAAGTTTTTGGGCGTGCATACCGTGGTTTCGAAAAGACTGACGGTAGTGGCAGTCTTGGTAAAATCTACTGCTTTGATATGCTCTAGTTGTTTTAAGACAACATCATCTAGCTCCATCAAGATCGCTGTGCTCATCGCATCGACGATAGAGGCTCCCCATCCATTACTGCATCAATCGTCAGCCCTGCGGGATATCATGTGGGCATGGAAAATTCTGGCGGCATACCGAGAATTTGTGCCCTTGTTGGAAACTGGCGAGAGCTCGTCAAATCCAAATGCATACTTGGTGTACCCATTCCAAGAGTGCAAGAAGGCCTCCTTGACAGCGTCGGTGCGCGTATTGGTGGCCTGTCGTTTCCTTGCTTCAAGGGGGATATTTGGAGCTCCCAATGTTGTCGCCGCTGTGAGAAGCGCGGTCAATAAAGTCCGTGAAATATGCATGGTGCAACAAATTCAAGCCTCAGGGATTTTTGGGGTAGTGAATGTTGAGAGCGGCGATCCTTAACTTTGGAACCAGATTGCGAGGCTCGGCCACATACTTATATTCCGGTTATTGTTCACTTCCGTCAGGTGGTTGGTTGAGTGCTTGACAAGGCAGCTAATTAGCGCCAAGAACGAGTTGTGGGGTTATTGCACAGGGCAGTGATCAACTGTGTCAGATTGTCCAGGATCGGCCAATAGATTACCTGTGGCCAATGTTGTGGAGCTTATTTCGAGGATTCCCCTCCTTACTACGGATTAGGCATGTTAGTTTAAATTCTCCAGTGTAATTTGAAACGAGAGTTACCGATTTGTTTGAAGGGTTGACTGCTGGCAGTGATAAGATCAATACCGGTACTCGAGTACCGGTAATTGCTAAAATTATAATACCGGTTACAGACGCTGGCTACCAGATGCAACCGCTTTGGGATACCGGTGCGGTACGGTAGTTCGCATTCTGCTCCAGGGGCGATGCAAGTATTCGAGACGAATGAAATATTACTCATCGTACCGTGTCGTGCTTGTACCTGGGTCGTGCTTTAAAGAGTGTGGCTTTGCTCATCCTCGAATTAAACAGGATAGTGTAATCTGGCGGCCCATCCTATGTCACTCACAGCCTGGAGACCTCCGAGGAATGAGGGTGTTATGGGACTGCGGTAGTAGTCCGATACGAGGGGCACGCCGTCAGAACTGCTGAGCCAAACCTCGGCCATCACAAATTCCCGTGACCGCGTCCCCGCTCCCGGTCACGTGGTAGAAGCATGTTAGTGAAGTCATAAGTTAATCTAATATCTCGGGAGAGGTATTTCCATGAGTAGGGCTGGTGCGGGTGCGGTAATCGGCTGCCTGGTTCTTGGAAATTTGAGGGGTTTGGGGGGGTAATAGTATTATATCACTTCTGTCAAGAGGAAGGAGAAGACAGAAGAGGAAGTAAATGAGAGATGGAGAGACGAGATCCCATAAATTAGGAGGAGAGTATCTTGTGTGGAGAGTAATCTCCGCGCCTCAAGTGCACAAAAAATAACAATCCAGAGTACCGGTAGCAGTTGCGAAGGTTTATAGGAGAATGTAGGGGCTGTGTCTGGGAAGTCCAAGAGAAGAATCACAACCAGAGTCTGAGGTTTGTCCTCTTATGTCCCGGCTAAAGCTTGCAGAACCCGACTTGGCCATAGATCATTATATGGGATCTCTTGTTCCCTTGTAGGGCGAAGTTTTAGGAATTCCCCCCAGGTTGCTGTTATCATACCGTGGCTACCGCGTGGCAATAGTCTACCGCCTGAGCCCCAAGCATCCGAGTATCCAGTCTTGATTAATGATTCTTGGCCTCTAACTTGGTTGTTCTATTCTTTCCTCCTCAGCCCCCTACTTTTCTTCCGATCGGCATACATTCTTATCATACCAGAAACTCGCGATCGTGATCTCTCCGCGCGCACAAATTAACGAGGGCATGGTATCCCGTGGGGGGGGGCAATAGTTGTAACATCGATACTGGCTTCATATTTTGTGTGAGTATTGCTGCTCGACTTTGGATTTTTCTTCCCCTGATTCCTCTTCTGAGCAAGTTCGGCTACTATCGGTTCTGATATTTGGGGGACCCAATAGGGAAAGAGGGTTGATGCATACCAGATCGGAAGGAAGTCTTATCTTGATTAGAATAGGCTGAGAACACATCCAGACTGTGGATGCGAGTTGGTGAAACTGGCGAGTCATGGGAAAGCCGTAGGTTATTGTGCAGAGCTATCCGCCGGTATTATGTTCGAGGATGACGTAGCGGTGCATTTTCTGATCCAATCGCTGCTCCGGTGGATGCTGGGGAGAGACTTGATCGACAACCTTGAAAAATGGGGCATCAGAGAGATCATCAACAGTCACTCGATGAGATATTACGATTAGAACCGCTATGACAGACTCCCTATTATCCCCTTTTGAATGGCTCTTTTCTGGGGGCTTACAGAGTTATTATATTGTGGGCTCTTGCCTGGCAGCTAATAAGGAGAGACTACCTACCTCCCCGCAATGGGCGCCATCTTGTGTGGCCCGCGGTACAGGCCGCTGGGGAGGGAAATGGCAACCACAGAATCTGATGTCGATTAAGTTATCGTTGTTCCTCCAGGTAGGGAAATAGGTTAGTCAACAAACGGAGACTGCACCGAACAATCAAAAGACAGCGGAACCAATACTTTTTTTTTTTTTTGATATAACGACAGTCTACGCATATCTCCTGACCTCGCGGAGTTTGGTTGCTGAAACATTTTCTTTGCTCCTAGACAAAGCCCTTGGCCCGCTTGATCATTTCTCTAGATCACGGAATAAATAGCGAAGCGAGAGACTTTAGATCCCCCTTAAAGTTTTTCTTTTCTTCCCGTATCAGCTCTGATTAAGTGTGGTGGTTTTTCTTATTTTTTCCTGGTTGTAGCAGGTGTGAGAAGAGGTAACTTGGGCTGATTGAGCTTGACCGCGTTTCTGGGAAAGCTTGCGCTATTTATACTTTAGCTACCTGGGGAGTTAGCTTGGGTTTGTTTTTTTCCTTTTTATAAACATGCGGGAGGAAAAAGAAGATATCTACCAGTGGAACAGTTGAGCCCACAACCATTCGGAAGGAGCGTTAAACATAAATCCGATGAAAAAGGTTTAGCGAAGCTCGGGGTACCTATCCGCTCGCCATCCCCCTAGTAGTTAGGTCGCGAGACCAGGAAGTCTTTCCCCCGATTTAACTGATATCATACTATCGCTGGACTAACACCGGATGGTAGGCCAACAGTTGATTTACTCTCTTTTCCCTAGGTGAGAAGGGAACTAGTATTAAAGAGGAAAGTAGTTGGGCCGTTCTGAAGCGGAAATGATGGAGAAAAAGGGAAAAGAAGACTGCAGACGGAGGAAGATGGGATATAAGGAGAAAAAGATATAGGGAAACCAGCTCATGCCGTTTCAAAACCTTAACCTACAATGCCATCGTGAACAGCATATAATCTTCAGTTGAACCGCACAGGCGAGTGAGGTGTCATGACTCCTCATGCGCTCTCGAGTTCTCGCCCTACGCTAATGGTCAAGCAAGGTGCCCGCTCGCTCAGATTTAGAGTGTGAAAATGTCCTGGACTTAGGGAGGGGGGCCAGCTTGACTAAATGCCGTACTGCGCCGCTATGCTAGTAGGGAATAAAACTATGATTGTGCAGCAACTATCTTCAGTACTGGGGCAGTCCTATCTGCAGATGAGATGCTACCCAGCAACACCCCTGCCATCCCTCACCCAGACCACTCAGAAAGGGATTCCAGACCACTCAGAAAGGGATTCCGGTGTACTCCAGTTCTCGAGTAGTTGGTGGCATGAAGATCGGGATGGTGGTGGTATCTCTCCAAATTGCCGGATACCTAGTTGAATGGCCGACTGTGATTGGGATGACAATGGTATTGGCAGGACCTAAGCACCGGGGTTTGGGGGATACTCCATCAGATTTGGTGAATATTGTTTTCTATGTTTGTGCAACGCAGTATGGAGTACAAGGGATAGAGGCATTACAGGTTCCTCACACTTATAGAATGCACTGCACCCTCGCACAAGAAATTGTGTAGCATCCAAGGTCTACTAGCATTTATTATTTCCCCTCAGTAGAAACATACTAGTAGAATAGAATAGTATCGGTGGCTTATAGCATGGAGCGCCGTGCCAGTTATCCTAACAGGAGCCATACTAAGTCCTAGATTCCTTTTTATAATAAACTTAGCGGTACTACTAGTATCTAATATTGAAGTTGATTTGGGTTACTCGCGGATTGGCGATATGTCGACCCACAAATGGTAATTACTTGATGAAGAGTGGCGATGTGGACTGCAGAGGCGTGTACATTTATATTATCCTCGGAGATTTCCTAACTTCTAGGCTATCTTGTCTTGACCATTTTTTTTTTTTAGAAAGCCCTATTACAGGTTTACAAGATGAGCCCCTGCTACCCTGTTGGTTGAGCGGAAGAAAGAGAAGGGAGAAAAACAGTTGTGAAAAATTCAGTATGGTTTAATGTCTTGTCTTCCAAAATTACACAGTAATATGCGGCCTCATCGCAGAATATAAAAATGACTTTCTAGGTTGGCTTCGTGATTCCCTTAAGGTATCATAGGTAACATAATAATATCATTATGATAACCTGCTATTTGTAGTATTCCTACCCTTGTCCTAAAAGGTTTATTGATGCCCTATTCTAATTCTACTTCACACACCCACAAACTCACCCACCATCCCGTCACATCTTCTATTTAAACACCCTCACACCTCCTCCTTCTCCAGCACATCTTCACTCTCAAACTCCACACTTCAATTCACACAGTCATATCGTCACCTTAGTCCAACACCTACCACCTTACAGCCATTATGAGTACGGAATCAATTCCCAGCTCATCAAATAACACTACTGCCACTTCTCTATTGGAGCTTGCAGAGCAAGTTTCGGCAGCCGTTTCCTCTATTAGCCAACATCTTCGCTCAAAGTCTCTCAATGAACCTACCTTTGATCCTACTTCTCCCGGACTTCCTGAGGACCCAGAGATTGAAGATGCAAAGGAGTCTCTTTTGGTAGCCTCTAGGGCTCTGACTGTCCTTGCGACTAATCCAGTATCTTATCTTCGTGAACTTTTCCTTTCTGTATGTACATGCGAAGGACTAATTCTCCCTTTCATATATCTAATATCTGACCTGATTTTAGTTTAGCGATTCTAGTGCTTTTAGGGTTGTTGTGGACTGGAAGATTGCGCATATTTTAAGCGCTGCTGATGCTCCAATGCATATCACCGAGCTTGCAGAAAAAGCCGGGGCAGACGAACGCAGACTTTGTAAGTATCTAAAACTGAAAATATGATTACGAATATTTTTATTTTATTTATTCTCAGCTAACTGTCTTAGTGACCGTCATGAAACTACTTTCAAATTCCTATGTGTTTGCTGAGGTTAAGCCTAATTATTGTGAGTTAAACCCCGATGAATTTGAATCCGACCACCAAGATCGTAAAAGAATTGACAGTTGCCACAGTTGCTCATAACTTTGCTTCTATTCACTTGACCGAGGAAGGCGTGGAGGGTTTCATCACTTACTGGTAAGACAAGTACTTCCACACAATTACTAGAGAAAGTATACTAACTTAAAAAAGCATGGATGTTGTTTACTTTGCATCTGACAAGTATAGCGAATCCATGAGAAAGCATGGCTCTTCCACCAAGCCGAACGAGACTGCATTTAATCTTGGCCATTCTACGAATAAGACGTTTTGGGAATGGGTTCATGAAAGGCCTGATATCTGTGGGCGGTTCAATGCATGCATGAAACCCTTCGGTGCTACTTCGTATCCTAGGCTTCGCACTGTTTTTCCCTGGAAATCTCTTGGTGACTCGTTGTTGGTTGACGTTGGCGGAGGTAAGACACATCTCAGCCACCCATGAATACCCGCAACAATTATTAACTTGGTAAATTAAATTAAATTGTAGGAAATGGCTATATCGCTTACATGCTCGCTGATGAAGCTCCAGAATTGAAGATCATGATTCAGGACGTGGAGCAGACAATCGACGAGGCCAAGAAGATCTGCCCTGATAGCATCAAGCATAGATGCTCCTTCTATGTGCATAACTTTTTTGAAACTCAGCCTGTTGTTGCGGACGTCTACTTCCTGCGCATGGTCATGCACTTCATGAACGACGAAGATTGTGTGAAGGTCTTGAAGTGTATCATTCCAGCAATGAAACCAGGTGCACGCATTCTGGTCGCCGAGAGCATTTTTCCTATTCCTGGAGCGTTGCCGAACCCTCTTCACAGATACGTTACTAGTTTGGTATAATATGATCCTTCCCTTCCCTTCCCCTCTCTCGAGCCATAAGTGCCCGAAATACTGATTTTCCATAGAGCTGGAACATGACCACTCTTCTGAACGCTAGGGAGAGGTCTTTCGACGAGTACGAGGAGATCTTCCATGCGGCTGATAAGCGCTTCAAGGTTAAGCAATGGGGAAAGTCTGGCGGTCCTGCCGCTTCCGGTAAGGCCTCACTCTCTACTCTCCATTCATTTTTTTTTTTCATTTTTTTTTTTCAATCTAGTGGATTTTTAAGGAAAACTAATTTTTTATTTTAAAAAAAAATGTGTAGAAATATTGGAGGCTACCCTTTCCGATGACAATTGATGTAGCTCAAACCTTAAAAAGGAGACTGGCTTCTAACCCTTTCATTTCACAAATCCCGTAATGTCCGTAAGTTACAAATTGTAATAGCAATTTTGTCATGGGATTTTGTTTTACTTCTGGATTGGTTGGGTTTCTCTTGGCTGGTTTTTTTTTTCTTTCCTTTTTTTATTCTACACTTATTAAAAAACTAATAAAACTTTTTTTTTTTTTTTTTTTTTTTTTTTTTTTTTTTTTTTTTTTTTTTTATTTTTTTTTTTTTTTTTTTTTTTTTTTTTTTTTTTTTTTTCCCTTCCCTTCCCGGATCCTCTTTTTCTCATAATAGTTTTCCCATTCCCTCCCTTCCTTTTTCTGTAGCGTCCAGCTCCTTCTTCTTCATCCTTGAAAAATGTAAATTCCGTAATCTAAGGTAATGAATGAATGAATGAGCTAGTCATTAAGTAGGATAAAGTCAATTTAGACTAATATGTCATTTTTTAATATATCCCCACACATATACTAAGATTCTAATTCCATAAGAAAACCCTTACGGACAGCTTGCAGTCTATCGTTACATTACCTCCTTCCCTCCCACGCATTACAGGAACAATATATTAAACACACGACATTTCAAGTCTACCTAGCTACCCCGGATTGATCATCAGAATGAATACTGCCACTACAATTTGATGGCGAATCATCGTAGCGCAGGCGGAATAGTCACCTGGTGGTGATGGGAGCTTGCACTGGTTTGACGGAGGGCGGAGAATGATCTGGAAGGAGGGAGAGAGTGTGTGTGTTCGTTGTTCGATGTAGGTGCGGAGGAAGGACTCCGGGAGAAAGGAAAGAACGAAACTCTGCTAAGTACTGTACATGTTGTGGTGACTAACAGTCCACCTGTGTGTGTTACCCAAAGCAGCTCTCCCAGGACATCAGACCTCAATGTGCCCCAACCTAATACTAATACTACCCCCCGATGGGATTACTCTATCACAATTTAGGCCACTCCCTAGTCATCTTGTGCCACAGTTGAACTTGTAACATACCGGGCATTCGGCCAAGGGACAGTGGTGGTCAGAGGCTCCCTTAGACGCGGGACAGACTCTCTCAATAACCACAAGTAAAAGAAAAAAAAAAAAGCCAGCACTAAAGTACTAACTTCTTCCGGCTCCCTATGATATCTATGGCCTCTGACATTATGATATTTAAAAACTGGTGCTAGGGGACCGAAATCTATAATGATGCAATTCTATCCTATTGATTGTCAGACCCGCTTTATTGTTCTAACAAGACTCGGCGGAAGAGGGGATTGTCAAAAGAAAGAGAGAAAAAAGAAAGGAAAAAGAAAACCAAAACCAAAACCAAAGCTTTGAAATCTAGCTAGGTAGGTAGGTGGTTGGGCAGGTTACAGTAAAGTAGAGTAAAGTAAAAGAAAGCCCAAGGGAAGAAAACAAAAACAAGAAATAAGAGACCACAAGCCTGCTTTACTCTGTAAATCTATGCCATCCAATGTATCCGTCTAGCCATTTAACAGGTTTCGTTTCGCCCCATTCATAAGTCCACACTAACCTCCCAGAAAGGGGGAAAAACAAAAGAGAAAAGAATAAAAAAACAGTGAAAGAACTATACAACCTGCCAACTCCCTTCCCCTCCCCCCTCCCACCCCGGCTGCCATTCACAGGGCTAATTCAGAACAATCGCCAGCACAGCCTGGACCCTCTCAGCACCGCCTCCCCCAATTGTGCCCGCCACTGTGTTGGTAGCAGCCTTCTTCTCTGCCCTCTTCCTCTCCGTCTTCCTTTTCCTGGCCGCTGCCCTTTTGAGCCTGAGCTTTTCCGAAGCTCCCTGTGAGGGGGCATTTTCGGCTTCGGGTTTGGGGGCACCGTCAGCGGTTGTGGTGTCCCCGTGGCCGGGGGTAATGCGAATTCCGGGAACGCCAGTGGGAGAAGCGGTGATGGGAGCGTTGTCGGAAGCACTGTTGTCTTGACCGGAATTCTGTTGGTTGTGGCGGTTAGGATAGTCGGTAGCGGTCTGGCCTGCAAGCTCGGCAGTGGGGGTGGCAGGAGTGCAATTGTTTTCGCCGCTCTTGCCACTTGTAGATTCCTTAGTTTGTGGAGTGGCTTTTGTAGCAGACCTCTTGCGATTGATGGGGTACTGGTATTTCACGTTCTGGGGAGGTGGAGGTCTCATGTCCTTGGCTTTTGGGGTTGAAGATTCGAGTGCGGGGGCTTTTTGGTGGGTGTCTGGGAGTGAGCTGCTAGGGATTTTAGTCGAAGTGGGTTCGCGGATAGGTAGTGAGGGTTGCGCTGGGGGTGGAGGTGGAGGTATAATGGCATCTAGAAGGAGAGGGAGGAAAGGGAATTTGCTTCCTTCGTCCCCTGGAGGTTGTTCCTTGGGTGTCGCCCTCGGTTGTTCTTTTATGTTTATCGCCGCTGGGTTGGTAGGTGCGGGAGCGGGGGTCATGGTAGCTTCTGCCAGGTGCTCGAACGATTGAGGCTTCTGCTGCTCCGGGGTATTGGCTATAGCGACACCTAGCTTTGGGGAGTGCTTTGTGATGGTATCAGTAGGCACCTGAGTCTCGGGCGTCACGACGGCGGCCTGCTCGACTCCATCAGTGGTATCAGTAGAAATTGGCTGAAACTTAGATTCTTCCTGGTCGGTCCTAGTGAGTTCGACGTCCCCCGAGTTTTTAGCCTGCTTGGTGGGATTAGTAAGAATCTGGCTCTCAGGTTTGTTCTGCTCTGTGATACTAACTTCGACGTTCAGTGCGCTTGCATCCTCCTCAGGGCTCTTGGTAATTACCAAACCCTCAAGCTCCTCGGTGAGTTCGTCGGCTCTAGAAGTAGCAACAGGAGCAGTATCGGATGACGTAGTGGCTCCAGTGACACACACACCGCCGTTCCTAAAGCCCTCATGGTTGGGAAGGAATCTGGAAGGATTCTCATGATACCAGGTCAATCCCCCGGCGCAGGGATCCATGAAAAAGTTGAACTCGGCACGTCCATCAATGAAGCACTCGGCAACTCTAAAGTCACTAAAGGAAACGGCCCAAGTCGCGCCATGCCGCGACAATTGACTGCTCGATGACTGGGAGCTCATGTAGTGCACATATCGAATCCTATAAAGCGCTCTCTTTCCATTCGAATCAAAGACAGGATTCATATCCTCAAGCTCTCGCAATCTCTTCTCCTTGAGATTCCACCTGCCAACAAACTCGCCAGTGAACTGCTCGAGAAAGTGGACCCCGTGGCAGACCATCTTCCCGGTATTCTCTTTGCGCCTGATACGATCGGCCACCCCTGTCATGGCCCGAGAGTACTCTTCGACCAACGCATCAGCTTTCCAGAGATCCTCCTCAGATCCGAAAAACAGCTCGACTATGCGAGAGGTGGAGATGTTGAGGGAGTGCAGAACAATACCGCGCTCAGCGAAGAAGTTACCACTCTTGGTAAAAGCCTTTTGAATACGCATGTAGCGCTCCCGGCCCCGTGGGTTCGGGCTCAGGACTTCGTGGTCGAGGTAGCAGTGCCAGATCCACTTGTTGATGCTCATCGGAAAGTAGGAGTTCAGGAGAAGCATGTGCAAGGTTGGCTGAGCGGGGTATTTGGGGAATGATACGAGTAGTTTGGGCCTGACGGGGACGGTCGTCCATTCATTGTCGAGATTTTTTCCAGGAGAGGAGCTCGTGGAATTGGTGTTTGCGGTGCCAACCATTTTGGCGTTTGGTGTTAAAAGCTGACTGTTTGAAAGTGGGGTAGTGGGAAACCTATGTGCGGAGAGAAGGTTTTGCGTGGTGGGTGAAACGAGGGAGGGGGAAACCAAAGGTGAAAGAAAAGGAGAGGAAAAGAGAAAGGTAAAGAAGAGTTTAGGGGGGGAAGGCAGAGCAGGGGGGGTAGTAATATAATAAGTAAAGAAAAGTTGTCTCGTCCCTAAGACCGCGGGGAGGGTTGTCCGCGGGGAGGGTTGTAATTGAAGAAATTTAGAGTGTGACGATAGCTGAAGGGGCAAAGGTAGCGGTGTGTGCTAGGGAAGGTGCTTGTGGGTGGTGGAAGGGAAAGAAGGGTACGACGATCCCTCAGATTTGCTGTAAGCATGGCTCATCACTCGTGAAATCCCCACCTGAAGAAGCTCTCGGCTGGGATAATAAAATCATTGCTTGCTATCATACCCACCGTGCCGGATTACTCGTGGAAGAGATTTTGGGTAAATGGATAAACCGTTGAAGTTACTACTGCTATCATACCAAATACACAAATTATTATCTCCCCCGAGGTATCATAACATAAAACATAAACAAAACACCTGTATCATACATTTTGTTGTTCTAACCCCACTCTGTGACCTCCGACATTCTCTACACACTAGTATAGCACCCTAAGGACTTGAAAGCAACGAAGACTCAAGTCTATTGAGAGCCAAATTTGCTGGAAAGTGAAAAAAAGTCCCATTCTGTTGATCCAATCCTACCATTCTAATAAGACCTAGTGGGGGAAAAACAGATAGTGAAGAAAAGTGTAAAAATGAAAGAGGTTGAATCTAGACAGGTAGGACTAAAACTCAAGAAAAGTATGGAAGAAGAAAAGTCCACAAGCTTCCCTTACAACTATACAATGAATACCACCCCTCTATCCAGTTATTGATCTGATCCGTTTCACCAGATCCCACTCCAGCCAGTCAGTCAGCTAAACACCCCCCACAGCTAGCCCGCCCATAACAAGACCAACGTCAAGAACAGATGTCCAAACAAGAATAAAAGAGCAGTATAAAAAAGGATAAAGAAAACACAACCTTCGCCCTCCTCCGCCCCCCAAACTATTAGCTGCACTACCCAGTAATAACCCCCTGTGCAACCTCCTTCCCCTCAACCTTCATGTCACCCTCTCCTCCACTACCACTACCACCACCAGTAGCCCTGGTAGCATCCCCCAGAGCAGCCGCTTTCTTGTCCGCCCTCTTCTTGTCCGCCCTCTTCTTCCTAGTTGCTAGTTTTGCAAGCCTACGCTTCTCTAAAACTTCTGGAGAGTAGATCTTTTCGATTTTGGGTTGGGAAGCATTGACAGGAGTTATAATAGCCCCGCCCTTGCTAACACTAACACTGGTCGGAGCAGTGGTAGCAGTTATGGTTAAGGTGTCAGACGGTCTGCGATTGATGTTTTGTCTTGGGTTTGGCAGGCGGTGCTGGTGGTAGGACTGTTTGGCGGTGGTAGTAGTAATAGCAGTAGGAGCAGTAGGAGACTGGCTTACAAACGCAGAGGTGGGAGCTGCGGGGGTAGAATTGTTGTTGCTACCACAGGTAGGTCCCTTAGCCAGTGGGGTGACCTTCGCTCCGGGACTCTTGGGACCAATAGGGTACTGGCGCTTTACGTCCTCAGTGAGTGGAGGTCTCAGGCCCCCAGCTGATGGAGCTGAAGGCGCAAGAGGGGAGAATTTTTTGAGGGTGACCAGGGGGGCGCCACTGAGAACCTGGGTTGCAATGGGCTTGCGATAGGGAGGCGGAGGTGGAGGGAGAAGCAGGAGGAGGTTCTCTCTATCACCTTGGGGTTGGCTATTGGCCTTCCGTCCCCACATCTCTCCTATGGGGCACGCTGTCGTAGCTTTACCCCCTCTGGGGCCTGTGGGGGCTGCGGGGGCTGTGGGGGTGATTCCGACCAAGTTCTGCGATGGCTGAGGTTTCTGCTGCTGGGCGGTACCGGCTTGGGCTGTCTCCGTGCCTGCGGCCTGTTTGGTGAAGGTATTAGTGGGCGCCTGGGCCTCGGGATTCTTCACGACGAGCCCCTCCTTGACTCCATCAGTAGGGGCAGTGGAAATCGACTGAATCTCAAATTTCTGTTGCCCGGCGCCTGTTTCTTTGACTTCCCCTAGGCTCCTAGTCTGCCCTGAGGTATTAGGAGCCACCTGAACCTCGGGCTTCTTCTTAATAACAACCTTCTTGGCTCCACCAGTAGTCGCAGTGGCAGTCGGCTCAATCTCAGGTTTCTGCTGCTCGGTGCTAGTGACTTTGACATCCGCCGGGGTTTCAACCTGCTCAAGGAGATTAGCCAGGATCTTATCCTCAGGTTTCTTCCGCTCGGTGATGCGAACTTTGACGTCCAGTGTTCTTTTATCCTGCTCAGGGTCCTCGACAAGCACCAGGCCCTCAGACTTCTTCTCAATGCGTTTATTGGCTCCAGAGGTAGTTGCAATAGTAGTAGTAGCGCCAGACGATTCAACAGCTCCAGAGGCACTTCCACTACCGTTTGAGGACCCAGAACTCCTCCGAAAACCGTTGGGGTTATGAAAGAATCTAGAAGAATTCTCCTGATACCACTTTAGCCCCCCGGCGCAAGGATCCATGAAAAAGTTGAACTCGGCATGCCCATCAATGAAGCACTCGGCAACCCTAAAGTCACTAAAGGTGACCGCCCAAGTCGCCCCAGTCCGTGACAACTGTTCACTCGAGGCCTGGGAGCTCATGTAGTGCACATACCGAACCCTATAAAGTACCCTCTTACCATTCGAATCAAACACGGGATTCATGTCCTCAAGCTCTCGCAACCTCTCCTCCTTGAGATTCCATCTGCCAACAAACTCGCCAGCGAATTGCTCGAGAAAGCAAACTCCATGGCAGACCATCTTTCCAATATTCTCCTTACGCCGGATATAGCCATCCGCTCCGGTCATGGCCCGAGAGTACTCTTCAACCAACGCATCAGCTTTCCAGAGATCCTCCTCAGATCCGAAAAACAGCTCGACTATGCGAGAGGTGGAGATGTTGAGGGAGTGCAGAACAATACCGCGCTCAGCGAAGAAGCTACCGCTCTTGGTGAAAGCCTTTTGGATACGCATGTAGCGCTCCCGGCCCCGTGGGTTCGGGCTCAGGACTTCGTCGTCGAGGTAGCAGTGCCAAATCCATTTAGCGATGTTCATGGGGAAGTAGGAGTGCAGGAGAAGCATGTGCAAAGTTGGCTCGGCGGGGTGCTTAGGGAAGGATACAAGCAGCTTAGGCTTGACCGGGATAATAGTCCATTCATTGTCGGAATCTTTGCGAGGAGAGGAATTGGTAGAATTAGTATTTGCGGTGCGAACCATTTTGATGCTTCTTTCCAAATGAGGTTCGCTTGAAAGTGAGACCAGTGCTTGGTTGGAGAGAAATGGTGAAGGAAATTTGTGGTAAAAAGAGTAGAGTAAAGGTGGTGTGCGGTGGAGAGGGTGGAGAGGGAAAACAAAAACAGGGAAAAACAGAAGCGGGAAATATAGGGAAGGACTTAGAGAAAGCGGAGAAGGGCTTAGGAGGGAAAAACTGTGAAAAATGGGTTAAAGGTGGTAAGAGTGGTGTAGGTAAAGGAGACTTGTCCAGAATACCGTGGAGAAGGTTGTAGCTCAAGAAGTTTCAGGTTGTCAAGTTAATTGAAGGACCGAAGGTCGTGGTGTGTTCTAAAGAAATCTCTTTATGAGCATGATAGGTGGAAAAAGGAGAGAAGGGAAGTGGAAACAAACATGGAAGAATCCAGCCAGTGCAGAGTAGCCTTTAGGGTTAATATTGAGTATGATACCTCTTTATAATATCATAATATTATTATGATACGATATCCGGAAACCACCAGAGCCCTTCATGGAATTTCACTCGACACCCCAACCCATTCAACTTATCCACTGGGGGAAAGCTGAGGGTCTTATCCAACTCATCCAGATAACCCCACATCCACACATCGATATGCCTAACACTGGCAACTCAATGTTAGCCCCTTCCCCCTCCAGTGCAAACGAGAAAATGGCGGGAAAGGCTCTTTGTATGATAGGTAAGGATGATTTGTAGGCTGACAGTTCGCACGGGTTGACGCTCGCAGCCGCGACGCGACCGAAATGGCCTCCTTTTTTAGATCCTAATTAACTCTACAACGGGCGGAGGATGAAACTATGATACCGTCGCAGCGCCATTTAGAGCATGAAACGTCAAAAACAAGATTTGGGAAAACCACCTAGGTAGTTCATCTTGCTAATATTTCCCATTGGCTTTGCGAACTTTGAGACATTTAGATGGAGGTTCGCCTGAGTAGAACTGACTGCATTATAGCCTGTCTGCCTAACCGCATGCACTCCTCAGGAGCCTAACAGCATCACAATACTTCTGTGAGCCATTATTTCAGCGTCGTGAACCTTCAGGCAAACAGGTTACTATAGTCTGTCTTGCTCAGGCGTATCGTTCTGGAAGCACTGCCCCACAGAATCCTAATGTAGCAAGTTTAAGTCGGGGAACTTCAAGAGAGCAACGGAGCTTCAGACCGCCCACCCGGGCTCTGTATCTGATATGGAGAACGGTAAAACATTAGCACTACGGCGTCAGGTCTCACACCCTCTTTCGAGTATCATACATACCAGCGCCCGCGATGGCTAGAAAGGTGGATCCCGAATGAGAAAAGATGTCTCAAGATATGGTTGCGAGGCTGTTTGTCAGCAACCAACTACCGGTACAGTACCTTATGTGCAGAACCACTACGACTCCCACGGAAAGCAGGAAAGTCAAGCCACCCTTCAAGTGACCCCTAGGAGTAATAAAAGGTTTAACGCTTAGGCGCGCTCAATTTGTCATAGAAATAGAGGCCGTAGAAAAGCGATCATTGACTCTCCTTTCTTCATCAAGGCTTCCCACGCCCATGCCTCTCAATATAAAGAAAGTACGGGGGCAACGGGAATTAAACCGGGTCGTTCAAACACCCTAAACCGGAGCTCTGGTTAGTATCCAGAAACAGCAAATAAAACCTACACGTTTTAGCAAATTTCGAGGCGAAGGAACAGGTAACTTCTTTACTTTGAGTCAGAGATAGCCAGCTAGAGAAATTAGCAGTGCAAAATGCAATATTTTGGTGAGAGTGAAACAAGTGCCAGATATTCGCAAGGTGAGACGCTAGCAAAATTTGCCTTGTGGCTGGCCAGAGGAGCGCGTAACTTCAAACTTCGAGCCTTCGTCGGATGCCACCGAACCGCTCCAATCCGCCCTCGTACCGAGGACCGGCCTTTAGGCGCATTGCACTGTACCACTTGTACAATTGCATGTAAACCATGGGCCCAATTTCAAGTTGTTTTTATTTAATTTTGCGTTTGTTTCTACGGTTGAAGTTTTTCTGGATGATGTCAGCATCCCAATTGTTTTCGGCGGCGCAGTGTTGGGACTTGTCAATTTGGAAACACCTATTTTGTGTCGGGCTTGGTGTACCGGTAAGTTGTATTAGGCCAAGACTTCTGGGCTCGTATATCACACTAGCACTGCGCCCTTACTCGCACTTTAAAAGTGCCTTGACAAAAGTCATCGTAAATACCGGTAACTCTCCTTTTTACACCAAAAGTAGCCATTTTCGCAGCCACACAACAACGACATGCCCACCCCAACTAACTATACATCAGCTCAAGGTATCAGGCGGTGGTACGAACTTCACAGCGTACAAATCTCAGGCAAATCAGACGTGTCCTGCATTGTTGATTGGCCCGTTCAAACCAGAATTCCCAAAATAATACCTTTCTCTATGCGCACCCATACAAATTCCGAGTCTTTGTATGAACACAGGTATTTCGACACCCTCGTGGAGTCTTTGGCTACCCGGTTGGATCAAATTTCGCAGATTATTCTCCAGTACAGTCGCGCCTCACTATCCCGGATCCCGCTGAACCGGATACCACGCTGAACCGGACAAAATCTGGGGCAGCTGTGGACTGCCATACAACCCACCCCGTTGAACCGGAAAGAGGCTGGATTCGGATTTGGATGATATTTGAGGAATGGCTCCCCCAGTCTCCATAGAAAATTGATCTGCTGAACTAGATCCTTGATAACTATTCAATATACTAAGCCAAAAGAGGAAAGAAGGCAGGACCAGTGTGATAGCTAGAAGTGAAGAGAGGACAGGAGAGAGAAGCCACGGGGAGGGTAGGGGGTAGGGGAATTCCAAGATATATATCAAGACCCTATAGATAAAAAATTCATGTTCAGCATGAGAAGTTCTCTGCTCTGTCCATGCAAGTTTGATAATACCTATGATGAAGTCAATAAAGAAGGCTGGGCTATAGCCTGCAAAAGTACAAGCTGTGCTGCCTTCGAGCACATTATCCTCATATTATGAAGCTGGCAAACTTTGCCCTTCGTGATGAGTGCCCCCAATACCCAGGTAGTCAACCTTTGGCCATTTACAGCATCTCAGATTATCTGAAAGGATGGAATACTCAGCAAATACAGCTGACAACAATTCACCAGTTCTTTCATCCAGCCATTTAAGCTTCCCAGCAACCCGGCCCTATGATGTCAGAGGCCCAGATCTGGGACCAGGGGTAGAAGGGGAAGTGCCCACAGTAATGGGAGGAGAGGAGGAACCAATTCTCTATATTGGTACAAACAGTGAGGAAGAGGCAGACCACCAACGTGCTACTTGTGTGCCTACAAAGTGGAAGATAAGTGGAGTCAATTCTGCATAATATGAACATTTATTAAAATAAGCCTTCTCAAGAGAATCAGAATAAATTATCTTTATTTTTTCTTCGAAATTTTTATCATATTCATGATACCCCGTTGTTCCGGACACCCCGTTGTCCCGAATGAAATCCGTGAAATTTGGCCATCCGGGATAGCGAGGTGCGACTGTACTCGAGTACTTTGCCAGACGGGCGATGCCTTATATCCAAAACTATAATTATCAACCGGTGTGAAAATTACTTAAAACCATGTATAGGGTTCCATATAAAAAGGTTCATGGGAACCACATAACGCCCATTTAGCCCACATTCCCTCCTCCCCCGCTTTATCATTAATTTTATAAGATTTCTGTAAAGTTTTTACACATCATCTATGGGTTTGGTAATGCAGCACGAGATTTTGGTAGTTTCTCAAAAGCATTAGTTTCCTCTGAATAGAGGTGAAAACGGATGCTTTTGGTGTGAAAAGACCATCTAATCAAAGATTTTGATCCAACGTGAGACGTATCATATCACCACTCACTACCTCCCTCCAGTTTTTTTTGCTTTGCCCAGAGCATCGGAAAGATCAGCAGGTACATACAGTGCCACCGCTACTTATAATCCAGACACCGTCTCACTACCGAGTGATATCGCCTCCTATGATCTATCGCTAAGCGTCAAGTACACTACTTGTACCAATTCAGCGGATAGCACTCTTAAGGGTGGATATCTACTTCGGACCACTCCCATCCAGTCTCCAAACCATAGTCTACCCCCATTCCACCTCATCTTTGAACTTCCAGCTCGGTTAAATTTCTCAGAAATTCCACCAGAAATTCCACTACAAGTCTACCACTATCATACCCAGTTCAATAGTAGATAGTGTAAATATTTCCAGCCCCACTAAACCCACTGCGGAAATGGAGGCAGGCTGACTCGTCATTACTAACGATGGTTTTTAAATTTACTAGTACGAGCACAATTCCCTTGGCCCCCCCAACTACACCAACTCGGTATCCGGTCCCTCAAATATATTAGTTAAAAGACAAGGAATCATAATTTTTTTTTCTCTCCCTCCCAAATAAGTGCAGCGCCAGCTTTGTACAGTATAAGCCCAGGACGCGTGGGCAATCAGCCACTGATCCCTTCATCTGTGCCAAATCCCGGGCACCCTCCAAGTGCGGTGATACTTGTAGGCAAGACCGCCGGTATCACCCTGTCCAGTTATACTTGTAACATCACCCGTTAATGGAATAGACCCATTGACAGAAAGTCGACCACCCAGCCAGCAGCCAGTCAACGAAGACGAACCCCCATTCCTACTTACGAGTACCGTGCTATCATAGCACCTCTTGTGGTCGGAGGAGTCGGAAAAAAAAAACAGTGCCTGAAAACGGGTTAAGTTAGGGGACACTGCTTGTGCACAATTCGCGATCTGATATGATATCTGGGAAAGCACCCCCCACGTCCCACACACGAAGCCCGGACAATCAGCGAGGCCGACGCCGCAGGACCACATTCTACGAGTAGAATTACCGCAAGCGAATTAAGGATCCGGAACCTTTGAACGAACTTCATCACAACCAAGTGATTGGAAGTGGTGTATAATAAGCTCGAAGCGCACTAGCGTTATCGTTCCATGGGTAGGTTAAGTCTAACGCCGGTAACAAACCCGAGCCACCACCACGCGGTTAGACCCCGCGATTGACTTCCGGTGATTCCGGCCTCCCGAGATGTTTCAGGATTATGAGCCATCGTGCTGGGGTACTGGTGCTTGTAGGCCATGGTCCTACAATATTGTCATTCCAAAAAAAACAGTTTGTCGTTCTCGAGAATCCAATTTTTTATGATTTTTTTTTTTCGCCTTCTTTTAGCGTTCACTAGCGGATTTGGCTTGTGTACCCTGGCGGTCAACTGGGCCAACCATATGTTTTGTTGTGTTGTTGGTGACAGCCCGCGCGAGGGTAATACACAGCGGAGGAGACACAAGACTGGAAGTATGATACTAACGACATGCATCTTGCCCAGAAACATCTGTTAATTAGTGCAAAAACGTGGTTCACAATCAGTTAATTTTACATTCCCGGGTTAATTAACAGCTGCTAACTGGATTCGACATGAGGGTCCCAGTACAGTACGCCTAACTTTAAACCCCTATAGCCTACTTCAAAACGAATGTTTTTAAATTTCCCCCCTCTTGACTGAGACTCCAGTATATAGTCCATCGAATAACAGAGAGAAAACTGAAATGAAATTTGCCTTTGAGGGGCTTTAGTAGGTCGAAGTTGGGTATTCTTTTTTTAGGTTCAAAGTGCTCCAGTTAGAGATTTCCCCCACCAGATGGTGAGGGAGGGAAACAGGCATCCGGGTGGTTCAGCTGACCCCGCGCGTGAGCTATCGCAGATATGCTAGCGAAGGCTACTGTACTCGAGTACTTGTGAAAAAAGGGGATTTTACCAAAATTCAGTACCGAAAACGATAACCGCTTCTGGAATACCCGTAAGGCGTATAGTAGCAAAGCTAACAATCTGAAACACCGAGAACTACTCCCGGGACCAAAGACTAACAAATTAGTCCGTTACACCATATCAACCCATGGACCCTTCCCTGCTCCCCGCTTCCTTATCCCAGGAGTGAACGAATCAAGGGTCTCTGAATTCGTCGGGAACCTTAGCCTGGACCATTAGAGTACTATATTGCCTCCTGAATGAACCCAAATCGTCAAGGGTCCCGAAAGGACTTATCCCGCTGGCACATATATAATAAGGGCCCGCAGACCGCATGGATTGAATTCCCCATCACTCCCCAGTTCGCTTCCTTCCACTCTTTTATCCCAACTCCCGAAACCTCCTGGACGAGTACTACACTTTCCTTTATTTCATATATTCACTCTTTTGACTGACCAATCTTTTTTCACAAACACTGTTCACCATGTCCATATTTCTTTGGCTTTTATTCCTTCCAGCTGTGCTGTGCCAACTCTCCTCCGGGAGTCTTAAAAAGTTCCCCAATGCTCTGGCGTTGGGAAATAGCTTTGATCCGATAATTGCTGCGTACTGGACCGGTCTTCCTCACCATCGTCGGACACCTTTTTCGGTACGGAGATCCTTAATTGTGTGATTGGGATACGTTTTTTATTCCTATTGACAAGTTTTTAGGTATCGCCTGATGGAAAATCGGCCTATTTGGCGTACCTTTCGACTTCATATGCTAGTGTTTTCATCCAACAGGTTGACCCAGCCACATTCGCAGCGGTTGGGAAGCCCGTTGAGATATCCGGTGCCAGAGAGGGTATGTAAATATTACAATGCAACCTCTATGCCATTTCTGATGTAGTCCAGCCGGCGGTCTCGTGGCCCGAAATGATGGGTTTGCCGTCTTGGTCAATATCGACAACCCATCGACAGAGCACCCGATATCTACCATTGTCCGATACAAGGGTGGCACCAAAGCATGGACCAGGCCGGTAAATGGACCAGGAGTCCACGAGTCGGATGGGGTGAGTCGAAATGAATCGCAAACATCGGTCCCACTCAACTAACGTGCTGTGTCTAGCTTTCCTCCTCCCCCGACATGAACGGTGACTTGGTGTACTCCGAAGCGGCAGGGCTGTATGCCGCATACTTTGTTGTCACTGGTGAGTTTCCCGAAGAAACACTCCAAATACTTGGGCTAAGAGTGGTACTGTAGCATATACCGGGAGTGCATCAGGGCATTTCGGTGATTCTATTCAATATGTCAATGATAATGGCGAGATTAAAAACATTGCTGGCGCTTCGAGCACATTCGGGTGCTCGCACAACACGGGAATAGCTCTCGAGGAGGCAGACGCTGCGCCGTTCGCTAGTGTCTGCGCAGAGGATCACGGGTAGCTTCATTCCAAGGCCCATCTTATCACAAACACTAATTTTCAAAAAAAAAAAAAAAAAAAAAGTGCCATCTGGTTGAACACGAAAACTCAATACATGAGTGGCGTTAAAATTGCTAACGAGAACACCACCAATGGTGTCAGCGGAGAACCGAGTAAGTATCTCTGCCGCCTATTTTGTGCTCATATCTAACGCATCGTGTTACATAGTGGGCGGCATGGGTGGCTCTTACAGCAGTCTGGCTCTATTCCCCGGAACATCGACATATATCTTCGCTTGGCAATCCCGCGGCGCGGTTTCCCTGACACGGGACGACTGGATGGGCGATGGCTATAGCGCCTGCTCTCCGCGCTGGCTTAACCATAATGTAGCCATTTCAATGCTAAAGGATAAGTCTACCCTTCAGGGCCCAGAAGCCACCTCGAAGATCGGAGCAGCTAGCGGAGATGACCAAGTGACCTGGATCACAAAGTCTGCAACAACAGACCAGCAGAATGTCCGAGTAGCTGCGCTGGACTCTTCCAACGCCATCGTCACCTGGGAGCAGCTTTCAAATCCACACTGTGATCCCGTGCCATTGTCATGCACGGGGACATTCTCGGGGACCTTCTTCCAGCAGGTCGATTCACAGGGCAAGAAAGTTGGAGAGGCAATTTCCGCTAAAGACGTCCTTGTGGCGGGCGACATGCAAAGGATTGAAGGGAAGGGTGTTTGTTGGCCGTACGTGAGCATGGACTGGGACTTGAGCCAGCCGAAGGATAAAGGGACATATGTTTCCTCCATGTCATTCGCCTGCATTGGAGGCAGCGGCGCCGGCACTCCAGCACCTACTTCCCAACAATCGACCACTACTACACCCTCAGAGACGACCCCGCCTGTCGCTGGGCCTTCTGAGACAAAGACGGAGAGCTCCGCCGCATCAACTCCAGGCCCCGCTACCGCCGTCGCCCCCGAGGCCACGAACATGAGTACTAGATCCCCTACAACGACCCCCACTTCAAATGCACCACCTACCTTCACCACATGTGATGCCCAAAATGGATGTCCAGATGGCTCTCGCTGCTACTCATTCAAATCAGGATACTCGGTCTGTATACCCGCCTAGGGCTCTTAATCGGTAATCGGGAGAAGGGGAAAAAGAACACCCAAATTTAATGTATTGTACTCGAGGGATGACACGCGAACACAAATCCCTTCTTCCTATGTTAACAAATAGATCAAATAAAAAGAGGGAAGAGAGAATATGAGAGAAAAGACCAATTACCACCATGCAGTGACCCGAAATGGTGCCCAATATGCTTCTACCGAGTAGCAGCATTTGCGTAACGTTCCTCGATACACCCGTGCACTGTACAGATAAGCTAAATGGGACCCCTTCAAGTCGTCGCACCCAGAACCAAAATGCTAGCAGTCTGGTTGATCCAGAGCCCGCACCCGGCTCACATCAAGAGTTCTCTTTTTTTTTTAGCCAAGTCTCCAAACTCAACTCACTCACTCATGGGCAAGAATCACCACAACCACACAGTGCAAGCACCAACCAACCAAATTTATATTACCGCCCAAAAGAAAGGAAGGAAGGAAGGAAGGAAGGAAGGAAGGAAAAGGCCGAGGGGAAAAAGAAAAAAAAAATCCGTAAAGTACTGTACTACTAGTATAATACAATACAAGTACAGTACACTACCCATGTGCCAAGAAGGATAGCCATCAATAGGACAATATCCCCTACCGTAGACAACCGTTGCAAAATATGTCGCTGGGTATGATATGATACAGTACAAGTACAAGTACAAGTACAGTACATTGTAAACACTCACCCCCCCCTCACAGCAGGAAATACAGCCAGCGAAGCCCTTTCCAATGACCATCGCATGACAATAACCGGTAACAGTACCGGTACTTGGGTGATGAGGTGAGGTGAGTATGATATGATATGATAACCAGAGCACAAACCAACCCCCCCCCCCAAATTCACGCACTGCAAAAACAGGTCATGGTAGATAAATCTCACCCACGTTACACCCATCCACACACCCACACACACACCCACACACAGTCAATGCAGGGATTAAACGCACATTCCCGCCTGCACCCGCCCTAAAGGGGTAAAATCGATAACCTACCGAGTACAGTACAGTACAGTACCATATCGTAGAAAGTTATCGTTTACAGCTTTTTCGCCTCCACAAAATAACCTCCCGACTCGATGTAGGTGGTACGGGTTATTACTGTAGTGGCGGTTGTAGGAAGGGGGATGATAGCAACGGATTTAGGTTCGGTTTATGGAAGGGCTGAGGTGAAATGCGAATGGGGGGGGGGGGTTGGGGGAGTTTTTTTTTTTTTTTTTTTTCTTTTCTTGCTCGTTTGTGTTACGGGAGATATATATACAATTATTAAATTTTTACTTTTGTTTTTGGGCTTCTTCTTCTTTTGGCGTTATGCTGTGATGTTGACGGAGCAGGTACAGTACAGTGTAGTACAGTAACTGTTTTGCGGGATGCTGCTTTGTCGGACCCACCGTACGCCAGGCGAGGAGGAGGAGGCGGGAAGGGAGGGAGAGAAAGGTCATGAAGAGAAAGGGAAAAAAGAAAAAAAAGTATGATAACAGATGATTCTTCGGAGCTTAAGGGAGTCTTTTATAATCCCCCTCCTCCTCGTCGTCGTCCCACCCCTTCCTCAGTCACTCGCCGCCAGTCACTCCCAATACATACGATATCCCTCCTCCTCTTCCTCCTCCCCCTCCTCCCCCCCATTATCCCCATTATCCCCATTATCCCCATTATCCCCATTATCCCCAGAAGAAATGATCTACCCAACCACCCTCCTCCTCCTCCTCCTCCTCCCTCTCCTCCTCGCCAATCCCGCAAGCACCTGCACCCCACCAACAGACCCCCCAACCCCAACATTCACAGCGCCCTTCTCAGTGCAAGTGCAAAACACAAGCTACCCTCAAATCAACAATCGCTTCCTAAACTTCTGGCAAGCGGGGGGCGGCGATCAGCACCTGTACTTGTCCCCGGCGGGCACGCCGGTGGCCAACCTATCGCTGGCGAGCGGGATTCTGCAGCGCGCTCCGGATGGCATTCTGCAAAAGTCCATGTTGAGGGCTGTTATCAACGGCGAGGTGAGGAGTCGTTTCCCCCTCCCCTCCGGGAGGGAAAGAGGAATTAATGCTGATTGATAATCGGTGGGAAAAATAGTATACTGCTTCGGACAACACTACTAAAATGTTCTTCACGGGGCGTGGCGATCCGAGGGCCATGTTCGATGCCGGGTGGGGGTGTAATGCCACTGACGACTCCGTGCAGAGGGAGTTGGTGTTCCGGGGTAGGGGGACTAGTCTCGGGGGGCATATCTGTGTTAGGTTGGCGAGTGGGAATCGGTGGGAGTTTAGGTACTCGCCGCCGGGAAATACTGGTTTGTTTGTTTTTTTTCTCCCATCTTTTTTCTCCAGATTCTTTTCCCCCGACTTCGGCGGACGAGTGATTTTTTTGTGGTGGGGCTTGCTAACTAAGGTGCTTGTATCATAGCGGCGGGGAGATTGTGTATCAAGGTCACGTTAGCGTTGATTCCTACCAATACTACTGTTTAACCTGAGTGGAGGGGGGGGGAGGGAGTGGCATGTGGTCTTAAAAATGAAGAGTTGCCGCACGCACGAGCAACTTATAATACTATGTTTGAGATGGTCATGATGTAATGAGGTGTGGCCAATTATCTCTTCAGTTAGTTAGTTTCTCAAGTCAAGCCAAGTCAAGTCAATGGAAATGATAGTTGCAGGAAAAAGGGAAAAAAACCATTTATCTCATAATAATAGCAGTCAATCAATCACTCATCAACCCTAACCCCAACCTTTCCATCCCGATTACTCCTCCAAACCCCATCCCCGCCCACAAACTTTTCCATCTTCCAAACCTCCACCCTCTCCTTAACCTTCTCCAACGCCTCCTCACCGCCGCGCCAAGCCTCTCCCCGGTGCTTTCCCGCGACCGCGATGAGCACGCTCTCCTCGCCAATGGGCACCTCACCCACCCTGTGCACAATGCATATCGCTATCAACTCCCGTTCCCGCAGAACCTCCTCGCATATGGACATCATGGTCGCCAGGGCTCGGGGGGTGTAAGCGGTGTAAGCGAGGTGCGCGACGGGTTTGTTGTCAAAGTTGTCCCGGGTTGTTCCTGCATTTTTATTTTTTTTTATTTTTCATCAATTGAGGGAGGGAGGGAGGGAGGGAATGGGGTGAAGGTGTGGTGGTGGTCGTGGATATCATACATACCGGCAAATAAAACTAGAGCTCCAGCTTTCGGAGACCTGACCCTGTCCATGACTTGAGTGATGGATAGTGGGGCGCTTGTGAGTTCGACGTGGATATTCTCCTTCGAGAGGAATTCTGGATGTGGGTCTTGTTTCCCCTCGCCATTCACCTTTTCCTTTTCCTTTTCCTCCTCTGACTTGTTTGCTTGTTCCGACATTTTTGGCTTCTCTCTCTCTCTCTCTCTCTCTCTCTGGCTCCTTCGGTTGGCGTGGGCTTAAGTTGAGTGTGGTGTTGTGGTTTTCTGGAATACCGGGTAACTTAACCTATCTTTACTGTAAATCAAACAATCAGAGAGCGAGCAGCGAGCAGGGGTGATTTATTGGTGGGATACCGGTAGTCTACATAGCTTAACAGGCAAGGTGAAGGGAAGGGTAGACTAAGGGAGATCCGGGTGTGATATGATAGATTAACTTTAAAACTTAAAAAATTTCCCCACACCCCGGTAAAGTTACATTACAGGAAAAGAGGCCGCTGAAAGTCCTCCCCTAATTTGTTTGACACACACGGTTTAGGAGAAAAATAAAAAATAAGCAAAATAAAAAAAAATAAAAAAAAGGGTGAAGGGTGAAAAGAAGTAGAAAAAAATGGTTAAAAGGTTATCTGTATGATAGGAGGAAAATTGGCTACAAGCCCATGGTCATTGTAATAAAAAGTCACTAGGATCAACAGTGAAGAGGAGAAGAAAAATAAAGAAAATAAGAAAGAAAGAAAGAATAGGCATTTCTCCCATTGTTTTTTTTTTTAATCCCCAATACCAGACAGAGGAAGATCACTTCAAGCGTTCCATACAAAAAGAATATTTTGTAAAAGGCGCTTCAAGCGTAAATCTCCATCTGACTGACCCAATATTCCCATAGCTATGATACCGGTGGTTTGCGTACTTTTTTTTGTATGAGAAAATTGGCATGGACAAGAAAAAAAAGAAAGAAAGAAAAAATAAACAAAGAAGAAAAACTACCGGCCTCTGCGGGCTCCCAGCCTATCACTTCTCCAATTTTCATACCAAACGTCACGGCTCTTCTCTCTGAGATCTGCCCTCCAATCACCAAACACTGCCTCCTTCAACTTGACGAAATCGCAATGTGCTTCATTGTATGGATCTGCGAATCCCCAAGGGAAATGTCTACCCACTCTCTCGCCGGGTTCATATCCATCCGGAGAGATAACGGATAACGGAAGAAAACTGTTAAGACCTTTAGCCTTTCCGCTACTCGAGATAGAAGATGTAGTCGACTTATTCGAGGACTGGGGGGCATCTTCGCCAGAAGATGAAGATTCCTCATCGGTTTCTGCAAGAGATCCTCGTTTAGCCTTAGCCTCCTGAGCTTCCTCTTCTTCTTCCCCTTCGGCAAGCTCCAGCTCAAGTGCTTCCAATGGATCAATCCCAGCACGCTCGAGCCCCTGTCGCACAAGCTTCTTTAATTCCTCCATGTGACGAGAAGTGCAATTGTCCGCCTTGCTGATAACCGGAACAACGGTGGTTTTTCCGTGAAGTGCTCTGAGGACTGCGATGTCAAGATCGTCATCCAGCCCGGCTTGGTCAGGCTTGTCTCCCTTTTTGTTATAGTAATGATTTCCAGGAGTAAGCCTGGCAGGATCAAGCAACAAAAACACGCAGTGAACATGAGTATCCTTAGCCCCAGGAGCTCGGACGACCTTGGTCTCCTCATTGAAGGTGTCTTCGAATTTTGATTCCAAGAAGGCAACGGTCTCGCGAAGTTGGAAATCAACTGCCCCCTTTTCAAGCCCTTCACTATCCCACAAAGTCAACCCTATGCGCTCACCATCAATTTCGGTCTCGAGATATGAAGATTTGAATGGATTCCGAGAGGAAGAGGTGAATGTAGTTGAACGAGTAGTAGTGTCTTCTTCTGGCGCTTCCGGCAATTCCTCAGCAGGTGCAACATGTCCGCGTTTAGGCCTTAAGGCAAGCGATTGGCGGAGGAAGCGAAGAAATGACGACTTTCCAGAGTTTTTGGCACCAATAACAAGAATACTACCACACTATCAGCATTTCTGTCTCACGTGACTGCACGATGAGATAAAACGGAAACGATAAATTGATCATGTGCAACACCGCTAAGAATCAATCGATGAAACTTACTTGAAAGGGGTAGGATCCCTGCGTCTTCTAACTCTCCTGGGTGAGTTTACACTGCTCACGGCGCTGCTAGCATAGCTGTATCTTCCTCTATGTGCCATACTACCCTCCTTTGCATAAGGGTCATCTGTGAGCGGCACCGAGCTAGATTTGAGATAGCGAGTACCACCGGAAACACCAACTACACTATCAGTAGACTTTCTTCCGGGGATATAACCACCCGGACGGTTTGAGGAGGATCGAGCACCTTCCGAAGAGGAGGGGGATTCAGTAAAGTTCGACATAGCGTGTCCGCTGAATATAGCAACAGAGTCCCTGATATCCCTGACGAACCCGTTTCTAGAAGGAGCCAGAGGATATTCAGGCAACTTTGGAGCGGAAGGAGCAACAATTGGCGAAGGTGATGTCTTGCGAACTGGATCCCCGGATCTTGAACGGCGGAGGAAACCAAGAGAGGAACGACGGGGTGGGTGGGACTCCTTGTCTTTAACCTTGGTATTTTCCGGGACGGGTGGCCGCGACGAGCTCTGGGGTGGGGAAGATGATTTTGGTGTGGGTGGTCGTTTATGCAACGTTGAGGAAGGAGAAGAAGTACTTGAGGCCCCCATCTTGGACGACTTGGTAATTTGTGCTAGGGCGTTTATAGCCGAAAGTTGCTACCAGCACACAATGTTTGTTAGTTTCACCGGTACCTCGACTTTATTTCGCCAGAAAAGAAAAAAAAAGAAAAAAAAAAGACAAACAGAAACAGTGCAGACGGGACAGAGGAAATGCTTTCAAGAGCTCACATAGTTGAATATCTACCTGTAATGAACAGTAAATGAGGAGAAAACCAACTATCACACTTTCACATATACCGGTACTCGCTGTCGGGTAGCAGATGAGACCCCGCAAGATGACAAGCACTTACTCGAGCGGCTATCGTTGCAGTAGCTTGAGCTTCTTCGTACGCTATTTGATCCGCGACGACAACAAGCTCCCGTAGCTAGGTTTGCTACTCCAAAGGAGAGAAGAATCTGTGAGGAAAGTTTGTTGGCGGCGATACTGCGGAATGCCAAAAGGCGCGTTTTCAGCTGAGGGCCCCTACAACTTGGCGTAATCTTCACACCGTGAAGGGAGAAATCGCAGTGCCACAATAGCGAGCCGGAAGAAATGAATGACCCAGAGGAACAAGATATGTCGACCAGCGGCGATTGACGATGGGGGGATAGATGAGATGAGGCGAGGGTAAAGAGAGGGAGGGCAAGGCAGGGAGGGGGGAAAAAGAGAAGTTTTTTTTTTTTTCTTTTCTTTTGTTTTCCCCTTCGTTCTGAGGGAGAGAGAGAGGGTGAGGGCTAGTTCGGAGCAATTGGGGAAGAGAAATGGGGGTTGGTGGAGAAGGATGGAAAAAGGAAAGAAATGGTAGGATTATAATAAGGGACCAGGACCAGGACCGGGAATAGGGGGTACAGTACCCAGAGCAGTGTTTCGTTTGACCTCTCGGCCACGAAATTACGAGTAGGAGATTGGGTCCGAATGCACAGGGTTCCCCCTCTCTGTTCTAGCCTCGTTACAGGAAGCCTATTACGAGATTACGAGAAAATGAGAGAATGGTATCATACAGTGGAGTACCGGTGCCGGTACTCGTACAGGTATGGACAAATGGAAGAGCACTTCCAACATCACCGCTCACTCCGCAGGGAATGTGTATCGTGCGCTGAGCATTAATACATACAAGTATCGTGTATTCAAGCATCAAACTATGCTCGTAGAGTACATACCGTGCATCCCTCAGTCAATTTGAAGTCCCCAAAAGCAACACCCTGCTGTCAAAAGCCAACCTTTCCCGGCTACTGTCAGCGCTGTGCGAGTAGCTGACTACAGTATTGCATCGCAGGCCGTTGCAGCTACCGGACATTAATTAATTAAATTTACCTCTGCAGTGGCCATGTGTCGACATGTCTCTGTGCTCGCTAAGGTTAGTAAGACCAGTGCACCACTGACTAAATCCGCACACAGACAAAGAAACTTCCTCTTCCTACAAGTATCATACTCGAGTACAGAGGAAGTCCTCTCAACCTTCTGTTTTCGCTTGAACCCCCCCCCCCCACTCTCCCCGAGGAACCGACAATAACTGTAAATATACTGCCGGTATTAACTTAGCGCTTACCACTCAAGACTCTAATGAAGTTTAGCTTAGACCACAACGAGTAAGCTACTCCAGACAGCATGACCAAAAATGGACAAGACTGATTCTTTCAGAACTCGATAGTGCAACCCAGCATGGATAGGCAACTGAATGAGGATACCGGTAATCAACAACGCGTCTACCTCTAGAAAGATATATGAGCAACGGCAGAGCAACGACAATGGCACTATTACCGGTAGTTATTCCAGAGCGCAAGGCTGGCTACAAGCAGTCGGTCAAATTGCGGTTCTCCGAATACATCCAGCCAGAAAGCCACCGGCACGTCACGCTGTCACCAACCAAAAGTCCCCCTGTTCGTAGCTGTTTGTCCACCAGCTGTGTTGTCTTTGGGAATTCAAGTGCCGGTACCCCAAGCGCCTCCCTCTTATGGCTGAACCTATCCCGCGTAGAGTAATAACCTTGCGATACATGATAATGGCGCACGGCTGGGTGGCCTTCTCGCGTGATACACTATCATAAACGAGTGATACTCCGTGCGTGCTATGGCCAGCCCTGTCCTTGTACTTAGTACTGTACTATGCCCGAACTTCCCCCACATCCTACTAGTACTGGTACACTCCAGGTATTCCGATGTCACCGGGTGCCTGTCACCGAATCATATCTTGTCACTCTAGATTCCCATACTTTCCTGGGAAGGTGGACAGCGGGATTGAGATCTCCATGATCGACTGTTTAAGGATTGTTCCCGCACATCGCTAATACCGGTAATGGGGGGTTGATTTCCACGTAGGACCTCGAGGCAAGTGTGCCCGGGGCAGCGATATCCTGGGTGATATTGTACCGGTAGGCCGTTCAGGTAAACACAATTAGCAGAGAGCTGCGGGACACAAGAGTTTTAAAGGGCTCGAGCCCCCTCCTGTAAGGGCAGGGTTTAAGTTTTAGCCGTAAATCTTGACCTCCAACCTCAGAAAAAATTAATAAACTATCACCTAAGTTACTGGTACATACTAGAATCATGGTTGAGTGATGCCCGTGGCACAGTACCGGTATCTTCCAATTCATTCCTTGTTCCACACCCCACAATCGCACTCCTGGTGTTCCCTATTATTGAATGTCTATCACCGAATCATCTATCACTCAGTTGGGAACCTGACTCTTGTCCTCATACGCTACCGTGAAGTACCTGTATGGTACCGGTACTGGTATTGGTGTTCTGGGCTAATGCTTGACGTTGTGTGGTGATACATGTATATCGATTACGGTAATCGATCCCTTGGCCCATGGGTATTCGTGTTTGGGAAAAATAAGGTGTGACCTGTTCCGTGCGGTAGAGGTGCTATCGATATCGATATCGATACCGGTATCGCCATCGGACACGGTTTCGATAAATTGGGCATGGGCGACTGGATTGACAGCACTCAAATCGATGCATCGCACACCCGTGACAGTGTGAACCGGCCATAGTATGCATATCACGGGAATCAGCTCTTCGCCAAAAAAACCGGCATAGCCGCCATGCGGGGCCCCATAATAAAAGCACAATATGTCCGTGTCGTCTTGGCGTTCTGAGGGGATCCCTAGCATTCCTTCCCTGCACCAGTTCCAGCTCATCTTTCCCAACAACAAATAACCACACCATTGCATTGCAGCCTTCATAAATGCTAAGGTTCCCAGTTGGGCCTTTTTTTTGACCCATTTTTTCTCCTATCCCTGCCCATCCGCCAAACATGCCGAAGCCAGAAAAACCAGAGAAAGGAACACCCGAATATGCTGCCTATAAGAAGGCTAAGAAAGAGCGGAAAGAGCGTCGCGAGCATGGCCGTTCAAAAAGCTTAACCGTCAAGACTGACCAAAACACACTGTCCGCTCGATCTCATTCACGAGCTGGCTCGGAATTCTCGTACATTAGCAGTGTCGGATCTGGGGCTGAGGAGGAACCAGGAAAGTATAAGAAGGCGGCAGAGGAAGCAGCGAAAGAGATAGCTAGGGAGAGGGGTTTATCGAGTGGGTATAGTGTCGTCGGAGGTGCCAGTGCAAGTGAGAGCATCAGTGCAGGTTACCAGGGGAGTTATGGAGGTTCGGAAGATTATAGCCCTGTTTCGCCTGTTTCTCCCGTGAGTCCTTCACCTGGGGGAGCGCGGCAGCACTCGCATTCACAAAATCGCTGTAAGTCGTTTGTTTCTCTGTAATTACGATTTGAGCTAAGTCGTTGGAACAGCTTATTCTTCCTCGGCAGTTTCGGTGCCGGCACCCCCACCAGGGCAGTACCCGCCGTATCAGCAGAACCCGTACCCCGGGCAGTACCCACCTCCGGATCCGTATCCACAGCCGCCGGGAGCTGGTCTTGCACCTCCTGGCCAGTATGGTGCCCCAGGAGCATATTCGGGATACGGCTATCCACCTGATTACGCTGGTCCTCCTCCACTACCCCCACCTTCCCCGGGGATCTACCCCCAAGTGTCGCCGAATGCACCACCGCCCCATGATCCACAGTTTGTTCCACCCCCGCCCGGATTCGGTGCGGGTGGAGGGGTATACCCGCCTGGAGAGACACCGATACAATATAACAATCCGGATTATTATGCTGAAACACAGAATCCGCCCCAAGGAACACAGAATACACCGTCTTATTTTCCCGGACAAGCTGGCAGCTCTGCTAGCCCTTACCCAGCGCCTCACCAGATTCCGGCACCTCCTCCCCCATCTCAATACCCACCCGTTAGTGGCAGCAGCACAACCGGTGCGCCCTCGAGCGGTTATGGCGCGGTTTCGGTTCCTCCGCCACCACCTCCAAAACATGGCTTTCTAGATTCCTTAAAGATACCCTCATTCTCGAGCCTCTCAATCAAGAACGATAAGCCCAACCAATTGCCACCGCCTTCCCCGGCCCTTCAACCATACCATGGAACTTACCAATCCATTTCCCCACTCCCCTCGCCAACGCTTTCGCCATCACCACTCTTTTCTGCCTCCGGGTCAATTTCCATAGCGGGCCACTCGTTGAATAGTGCATTCTCACTTGGTCCCTCCGCATTCTCCCCAAGCCCCGGCGGTCAATCGCTCCATCAGACCCTAACAGCCCAACACTCCAGCGAAAAGCCCATAGCAACACCAGCATACCCTGCTGGTCCTCCACGTCCCGCAACACCTCCATACAGCCCAACAGAAGATGCAAAAGCCCTCCTATCAGCCCTGAAACACACATTCCGTCCACCTACGGGTCCGCTGATAGATATTTTACCAACCCTTTCCCCATCCCAAGTATTGCAGCTTCGCCAGGAGTACAAATCAATCTTTAAGAAGGTCAATGTAGCCAAACATATCAAAACCGTCTTTCCGTCGAACACATATGGTGGCTTTGGGAAGGTTGCTTTCGCAGTAGCCTTGGGGCCGTATGAATCAGAGAGCTGGTTTGCAAATTGTTGGTACCAGCGAAGAGAGACTCGCAACGAACTCTTGATTGAAGCGTTAATGGGAAAATCTGGCGATGAAATTCGGAAGATAAAGGCTGGTTTCAAGGACGCCAAGTACCTGAATAGTCTCGAGAAAGTTGTGCGTAATGAGCTCGAAGGGAACAAATTCCGGATGGCGGTGCTGATCCAGCTTGAGGGAGTGAGGATGGAAGAAAGTGCGGAAGTTAGGATTGATAGTGTTAAGGAGGACGTCAAAAAGCTGGGGGAGATTATGGAAAGGAAGGATGCGAGGGGTGGCGAAACAATAATGATTGAGATTCTGGTTAATAGGAGTGACCGGTGGATCAGGGAGATGGCGGGGCAATACAAAGCCACCTACCAAAGGGATTTGGCAAAGGCTGTTATGAGGCATTCTAAAAATCTTGTGGTACGCACACCGCATTCCCATATCCGCTCTTTTAATTTGCTAACGGATGGATAGGGAGAAACATTACTCCATATTATAAATGGTGCAGTTGATAAACCTCTCCGCGACGCGAAATTGCTCGAACAAGCCATCAGGGCATTGGTGGAGCAGGGCCGTGAAGATTTGCTTATTAGCAGGATGGTCAGAGTGCATTGGGACCCTTACCATATGGACCGCGTCAAGAAGGTTTATAAGAAGAAATTTAAGGTGGATCTATCGGGGAGGCTTAAGGGAGTTGTTGATGGCGATTTCGAAAAATTCTTGGTCAGGATGATTAGGGATTAATTTTTTTTTCTCCTTCTCCCCGGTGATGAAGTTATGGTGTAGTGATAGTATATCTCTGTGGGAACGGCCAGGTTGTTGAATGATCCAGATTCTCTGAATCCAGATATTTGATAATATGCAATGTACTGATTTATCTCATAACCCTCCAAATCCCCAAAACTTCCCAGCCACCCTTCCTCCCGGAGGTGCCTACCTTCTCTACGATCCATTTGACACCATACTCGCCATTGCGCAATTGCTCTGCAACCGCCTCAGGTTTGTTTCTCTCGCAGAGCAATATGTACGCTACTCCACGTTCACTCAGGCACTCCTTCAACCCCTTTAATACCCGAATTGTAACCTCCATCCCATCAACCCCTCCACCACACGCAACCCCAATCCACCCCTCTTCTCCGCTCCCATCTTCCACCACCTCTGTGGGCACGTAAGGCGGGTTGAAAATTAGTATATCTACCACTCCTGGTCTTAGGCCTGTCGCTAAATCCGTCCTTATAGCCCCGAGAAAGAATCCGCTTTCTTTGGTTATATTGGCGGAAACAGTTTGCCTTGTAGCGTTTGGAGCATGCGGAGAGATGTCCGTGGATAAAGTCATGATTGAGGTGTGACCAAAGAGTGTGGCCGAGTGTGTTGTGAGGAACGATGTTATTACGCCGGAACCACTACCGAGTTCGAGGACCAGCGGGAGCGAGGTTTGTGGGAAATGGGAGCGCAGAAAGGGGGATTGGAGAGCTAGAGTATCGAGCAGGAGGAATGTATCCTCGCTTGGCTCGTAGATGTGGTCGAAGGAGAGGTGGGAGGTTGTTGGCGTCGGAAGCATTTTTCGTGGGGAATGGCGGGGCGCATGCTATTCGCGGGATGGTTATGATAAGTTACCCCCCCCGGTGGGCTGGTAGACAGCTGGAGTGGGGCCGGGTAAGCTGTCCCACTGTCATCTGTGGTCACTCGAGTGAACCTTTTCATGGTGAAGTCGAGGGGAGATTTAGGTAAGTGCTTTTGTAAAGAGTTTATGATCGTTTGAGTGGAGAAGAATTGATAACCGTTAATTGACTTGATTTCTCTTCTTCCTATCACCAAAGTAGATGATCACTATATACTATAGAAAACCCCAACTACATCCCTTCCATTCCGTTCCGCTCCTTATTCCATTCTAAACCACACCTTACATCTCCTCACATAAGTTGATACTTTTCCCTGACACTGCTCCTCGCATAAGTCCATACTGCTCCTTGCATGAGGTTATCAGGAAGCCCCTGACAACCCCGGCCACATCACAACAATGGTTTGGGAAGCTAGATTCGGATTTTCTGTTGCCTATGCTGGTAAAGTGCTGTAAATCTCTAAGGGGATTAACAGACGGTAGTCTATTCATCGATAAAGTAAGTAGCTAGGGCTCGAAATATTCGTTACTACTTTGTTGCCGGCTAGAGTAAGAGACGCCAGAGCTTGGATCCTGGATCGTTTATCGTACTTCGAGGAATGCAGTAGTGCTCTATTGGAGATTGATCTGAGGGCTTTTTTTTCTTTTCTCCCTTGTTCTCTTCGATGCAGCACCTGGTTGGCTGTACTTGGAGCTTGAGATCAACCCAGGAGACTATATATCGTAGTCTAAGAATTGTCACCGCGGTCAAGTCGATTGATACTCTTGCATTGTGAGAATCAGAAAAAGCCAGGAGACTTCGTTATTTCACGTTATGAGTTTCACTCTTCCGAATGGGGATACAATGATGTTTGGCAATGGTGGACTGTTCAACGGCGGAGTGTTTATCTGAGGAGTCCAGGATGCGGGTCTCTGCATGATATGATACCGGTAAGTTATGTATAATAATGTGTGGGATTTGTGAAGTGCGTAAAAACCCACCCAACTCAACGCCGCAATGCACAAAGTACGCCTGAGATCCCGAATAAGGCGAGTTCTAGTGTTTTTTTTGTTTTTTTTTTTTGCTCCTCGTCAGGCCTTAAGACTGACTGACTGGCTACTGTATTTTAGCATGGTAAAAAGCTGGCTCGAAATCATGGGTTTATGATAATTATTATCGAGTATGATATGATATTTTTCTTCATTTTCGTTGCATCAAAGTCTCAGAGGGGAAATCTTGGGCAAATTTTGGTGGCTGTTTTATTCCCACCACCGCAAAAAAAAAAAAAACCCCCATAATCCACTACCTGTATCATATTATTATCATATTATCAATTTATCAGCGGAAAAATCAGGCCGTCAGCCCACGATAGGTTTAGTTTGGTAGGGCCAAGAGAATTGCGAATACGGGTTAATGGGATCCGGCAAAATTTCCAGCGGGCGGGGATCTTATATGATGCCATGTCAGGAAAATGCTAATCCTTCATGATCTTCTTCTATCTTGTGCTATCATACATAATAATTGTGTACTCGAGTAATTGGTTCTATACCGGAGGCACTACGACGGCGACGTGTGGAGCAGGTGTTTTTGTTTTGTTTTGCTAGCGGACGCTAGATCGGTATCATACAAGCTATGATAGGATAAATATCGTACATTTTGGTTAACCAACCCCTCTCCGGAGCTCCGTCTCAGAATCAGAAGATTACAGGGTTGGCAGAGATAGTGGATTATATATCATACTGTAAAGAGTTTTCTACGGCACCCGTAGCTATATGTATTAGGGCCAGATTCTAGTTTCTCAAGGTCTTATAATTAACTTAGTGACAGGGTTTATGCGCTTTGGATTTCGGTTCCCCTTCTATCATATCATACCCACAATGGCAGATTCCCTTCGGGAACGCCAGCTTTAGGGATAGGTGTCAGCAGACGATTTCACTCCCGTGTCCGCCAAAAGCATCCAACTCCGGACGTACTAAACTTGAGCGTCTACCGTACTATTGAGGCGCCATACCTTCAGAAAAGAGCTTCCTCCTGCGTGAACCGACTTGGGGGGAGGGGGGGGAAGTTTGGAAGTTTCGTGCGGGTTCTCTTACGGGGTTCATTCCGGGCGATTCTCCTAAGGATCTAACCCCCTCTCTCCCTAAATAAGAAACGGTATCAGACGAGGCTGAATAGGCACCTAAAACTCCTGAATTCAGATGGTGTGTGTGTGGGCGGTTTGGTGATTTATCATTTCTATGCGCTGATCATCGTGGCGTGTTTCTGTGGCTTCGGTAAGGTTCATCTATCATAATATTATCATACATAAGTCTGTAACGCACACACGCGAGTGATTTCTGGTGAGCTGCCGTGCTGGTTGGTGGTATGATATAGGCGGCCGTGTGGAAACCCCCCCCCCTCCCGGCGACCGCCCACCTAGACTCGGAGCATTGGGATCGGGCTTGAAGGTGAATGCTTCAATATGCGTTATCTCCACCATCCAGAAGTTAAAGACCCTAGAAAGGGGATTTGGGGAGTGCATGGGCCACAAGCTCTTGGTCATCAACAGCTCAAGACGCTGCGCATTATCGGTATAGTAGTTCACTAGCTGCCGGTGACAGACGCCCTCGTGACTGGCGGGATGGCGGAAGCATGGTGGGCGCTTTCGAGGGTGCCGGTAAATGGGAATTAAGAAACCACAGCCTTTTTCCCTACTCGCACATTTTTTCAACGCCCGGCCGGAAAACAGGATATGCTCACCCACCGCCACGGAATTCCGCTATACCCCCCCCCCCCCCCCCCGGGGATATAATACGATATGTCACGTCAAGAGTAACTTACACCGTCATCACGCATCAAACCATTCAAACACCCACCTAAACCAATCCGGAGCTCAACCCATCAATCTCCACAACCCACACTTTACAACAATCTCAGCAATAATCCGCAAAAAAACAGGACCTTTTGTATTTATGATATGATATGACGGGGCTGATGGGTAGGGAAAGGAAAGTGTGATGGCGACGGGTGGTTTCTGAACGGGTTGGAGCGATTTTCATGTTCTGGGTTTTGGGTATTCGTACGGATGGTAGTGCTGCGGGTGTGGTGCTTGGTGTCTTGTTGTGGGGTTTTGAATGCTTGGCTGTGATTGTTTGTTTGGTGGGGTTTGGAGGTGCAGATGAGGGTGGGGGGCGTTTGAGGAGGCGGGGGAGGGGACCTCGTGGGGTTTCATTATTATCGCTTTTATCATTTATCATACTGTATATTCTGGGAAGTTTTTACCCAGAGCCGGATTAGGTACATATGGTATCACTCGTTTGTTATTGCGCTTGCATGCGCCATCAATATGCCAGGAGATTAGACTACTCGTATGACTTTCTTATCACAGTAATGTTATCAGGTTTCAACGCTCCACTCCGCAAGAAAATCCGCAGGGATAGTGCTTCAATAACGTCTACACTATCCACTCCTCTCCAATTGCGGAAAACCACAACACTGTCGCCCATACGTAGCAAAGGTCGATCCACCACAAATATACAAGCCACACAACTTCCTCCGCACTGTAATCCACCTCCCCCTCTCCTCCACACGACCAAACCAGCCACCACCACAACACAAAGTTATTAAAATCTATCGTAAGCCATAATCCATGATACAAGCCGTAGGTGGTTAAAAGGATGGTGCAAACGGACACAAATGCAAACAAATGATAGTGCAACGCTATGAATGAACAAAGAAAAACAGGAGAAAAAGGACCAATCCCAATGAAAATGTAAAAGAGAGAGAAGAAAAGAAAGAAAGCCACCCCGATTTTTCTATTATATTGCTAGTAGCAGCTGCTAGCTAACTTGGTCCCCAGCTACTCCAAGTCAGTTCTTGCCCGAATAAACTGGATGAACGCTAGCATGCACACTCCGCCTGTATTCTCCCTGCGAATTCTCCACGGCGACGGAGCCACCGACCTGCAGCCAGCGCGCATTCGGATCAGCCTTCTCGTCGGGTTCGTAGTACCCATCCGCAGGCGACATACTATCTCCACCCGCGGGGCTGCCGCCCCCAGTACTGCTATTGCTGCTCCCACCAAAGGCGGGAAATACGGGCGACGTGACGACTCCACCGCTACCATTGTTATCATTTGCACCACGCGAGGGAGCGGACCATTGTTGTGCGACCGGCGTGGGAGGGAGACCGCCGCCGGCTTCACCGCGGTGCTTGCCGGAGGTGTAGAATAGGGCTATTGTTCGGACGAGGGCGATTATGAGAACGAGGATCCAGATGCCGACTATGCAGGCCGATATGATGGCCTCCTCAGTGAGCATCTTTTCCCACTTGTTTGTGAGCTTGATGACCACGTCGGTGATCATGTCGGAGGCTTGAGAGGAGGTGTCAGAGAGGAAGCTAGCCGCTCCTGATGCCTCCGGAGCGATGGAATCGGCGGCACCCAGGGAGAAGGTGTCGTTCGGCAGGAGTGGGAGGTTGATGTGGGCGTTTTCGTTGGCCCATGTTAGTCCCTTCTGTATTCCCTTGACTTTGATGCCGATGAGGCAGTTGAGGACGTCCTTGATTGGTTTGGCTAAGGGTGTCTTGCCAAAGAACTTGTCGACGCCCTCGTACATCTTGTCGACGAATACGGTCAAGGTATCGTTCAGGGAATCGGTTCCGTTAACAACCCATCCGAAGAGCTCCTTGTTGATATCCGAATTTGTGGTGTTAATGGCCGAGTTCGTCTTCACCGCCCAGCTCATCGAAGCTGCCGTAAGCTGCTTAACGACGAGATCCGCAAACTCCCCAACCTCAGCAGCCAACGCGGGTGCCGCATTCTCAACCTGTTTCAGCAGGATGTACTGAGCCAACACGCCGAACAGTCCTGCGACACCAAGGGACAAGACGAAGAGTGCGGGGGTCGACGTCGCGTAGGCCACCGCCCAGCGAACCAGGGTTTGTCGTCGTGACGACTTGAATAGACCGGCCAATTTGAGGCCGACCGAGGAGGAGTATGGCCGCGACGCAATCTGGATCACATCGATGGGATCGTATGTCGGCGTGGTATGAAGCATAAAGGCTCGGGACTGAGTGGTCCGCCAGTTCCACCATTCACGGTAAGCCATAGGGATTAGGGCAAGGATGGCCAGGCAGATAATGACCCCGATGAGGATCTTCTTGACCTTGTCGACGGTGCCCTCCAGGCCATCGAAAAAGTTGTTGATCTTGGGATTGTCGGAGCAAAAGGTGAGCCTCTCCTTCTCGGGGACGGGGAATACAGAGCGATTGAATTCGTACACGCCGATGGATTCATTTACTTTTTTCTACTCGTTGTCAGTCACCGGGCAGCAGCAGCAGCAGCAGAAGGATATTGCAGAAGGGGGGTGGGATAGAGCGTACGGAGATAAGTTGAAAGGGAATCCTGATAGCGTCGTGGGCAGCCTTTTGCACTTCATCAAACGTAGGGATGTTGTCCTTCAGTTTCGCCAAATCATCGTCGAAGCTCGTCGGGATCTGAACCTTCTTCAACTCATCAAGACTGGGAAGTTTAACCTCGGGAAGATTCATATCTTTCCCGAAGAAATTAGGAATCTTCTCCAGAGCCGTGGAGACCTTATTGACCCCGTCCTGGATAGATTTGACGTCCCTCCCAATGTCATCAAAGATCTTTCCCATGGTGTTGTTGACAAAATCGGCAATCTTCTCGGTAGCCTCGAGAACGGCTCCGAGAGAACCTTGGATGGCCAGGGTGATCAAACAGACGTAGGTAGAGGTAATCATGTTGACGACGAAAACAACAATCTCCTGGACACCGGTGATAAGGAGCAGAAGTGTCTTCTCGAGAGCCTTGACGGCAGTTTCAATGCCCATCGCTGCAACCTCGTTCACTCCCTTGGACATGTAATGCGGCATGGAGGCCATGGCGGAGCCCATGCTCTCAACGCCGGTACAGGCCGAGAGCGCCTCCCTCCGTGCAGATCTCAAGTCCCCATCAAGCGATTGCGTGGCGAGGATGACCCTGACCAGCACAAGGAAAAGAAGTAGCGTCCACCGGTTGAACCAGACCTGCGAAAGCCGGGCACGCAATCCAAGGTAAGGCGTTAATTCGTGGGTCGTAGGTGGGGCCCGTCTACTGGCGTTCATGGCATCCTCGTAGCTTGGGGCATCGGTTGTATACATATGTGAGTTGCTGTTGTTGTTCATGTTTGACGGGGGATAAACGAATGGTGGTCGTGATGGTTGTAGGTTTTCGTAATAGTTTATATATATATATTTGAATTTGAATTAGGCGGAACCAGCCAGCGGACGATGGAAGGGAAAGAATGCAGTTATTATAAGGCCGGAAACTGATCGAAGTTTGTCGTTTCAAGAAGGGAGTGAAGAAAGGAAGAGAGAGGAAAGAGAAACAATGAAGATGAAAAAATGAATGGGGAAACAGGAAACAGAAAGGAGATAAGGGAAAGAAGGGAAAGAAGAAAAACGGAAAGGAACCCGTGGGTAAATTGAAAGACGGGTCCCTATAAGAAACGAAGCAGAATGGCAGTGGTTATGATATGTACTTAGTATTGAGAGGTGGAAATACACTACGGGGGAGGTGGGGAGGATACATAGTATATATCCTGGGAGATAATAAGCTCCGAGCAGCAGCCTCACCCCCCCAAGATAGCTCGACCTCGAATCGGGCACACCGCAAATGGATGGCTGATCCAGGCCCAAACCGTTTCTCTCATTCAGCTCGTCACGGGCATACGGTAGTAGAGTATAGGGTTGGGAGGACCGACAGCCAGGATCAGGGGGTTCCTTTCAAACATCGGCCAACCCATTAAAATGTATGGGCGGTAGAAAAGTCTTCATATTTATCTCCCATTGAGGTTGAGGCGGAGCGAATGGGAGATCAGGATCTGGTTTACAGTATCGGTAGAAGTGAAGCGTCTATGGGCGATCCTCCGTCATTGTGCTTAGCCGAGGATCCCATTGGTTGATTCACCATTAAAAAGCAAGTTCAGCAACCGAATCGAGTTTAACCCACACCAGCGAGCCTGCCTCCCTACCCTTAAGCGGATTAACGTCATTTTGACTCGCTCTCAGAGCACCATGAGCCACTGCCACAACTGATGCCAAATACGGTAGTCTACCGTACTCGAGTACCGGTATGATACGGCAATCCCTCCAGGAGAGAAAGGGCACCAAAATAACTCAAACAGTCAATTATCCGCTCCATGCCTTTCTTTGTTAATTTCCCGAAATGGGTCGCTTGGCTCCCTCTTTCCTTTCCCCCTCAAAAATAGCAGTGCGGAAGCCAATGACTTGAAACCTCCTCCTCCTCAACCCTTTGTTTTCCCCTCCGATCCCTTTTTCCCCTCGCTTGGACCCTAGCCTTTTGGGTCACTCTGGTATCATATGTTACACTAGCCGCCGGAGAACCCTTGCCCAACCGACTCTTCCTGACCTACTCGCACTCTACCATCACTGCTACCGGTAATTATCTTCACCCCCAACCAGACCTGGCGGAGCAAGAGGACCCTCCCTCCCCATCGTGATCAGAAGGTTTCAGGAGAATAAAATAAAAATAAAAATGTAAAAAAGACCAAAGACACCGAGCGTCAAGAGAAATTAACCAATTTTATCCACAACCCCTGATCTGCCACCAGTTTGTGTATAAGATGATGAGGGAATTTTACCCTTTTGTTGCTGTGACGATGAGGAATAATCTTCAGACCAGAAGGCCAACTTGGGCGCTGATGGAGGCATCATACAGTACCGGCATCGGTACTTGTTGTTTGGTGGGAATCCCCTGCTGGCGGTATGTACTAGTTAGTACTCGTACTCGTACATACTAGTACAATTAAGAGCACTGTACGAGTACAATACAGTACGGGTATGATACCAATATTTGGTGCTAACCCCGCGAGCTCAATCGAGGTGCCAGTAGTCTACTTGTATCATCCTGTCTGGACTGGCAGTAGGAGGAGGCTATGCCTTCCGTCCGACACACCCGTCCGCCTGTGAATCCGTCCTCGTACTGGTACACGGATTGCTGCCTTTAGTATGATGTTCTGCTGTAAGCCTTCAAGTCCCTCCTCCTCCTCCTCCCCCCACGGTTTCGAAAGGTGCCGTTCGGGGATTCTATGGCGGTTTGCTTGCGTGGCTGGTCAGTCGAGCCATGGAAGGACAAAACAAACTCCCCGTCATAGTAGGCTAGCACGATATGATAACGATTGGCTCCCCGGTGTCGTGGTGTTTCGTTTCGTGTGTCCTATCCTATCCTCGAATATTGTTTCCACTTTAGTGCTGCACGGTGGCGGTGGTGGTGGTTCATTGTTGTTTCGTCCCAGGATGAGGAGTCATAGAATGTCACTCTTTTATACTACGGTTTTGAAAACCCCACCGAAACAGCGGGTGTTCTGTGGTATTATGGGAGCGCTACTATGATACCGGTACTTGCGAAAAGGGTTTGAGATGTATCATAGTCTAAGCAAAGATGTACCTTTTTACGGATCGGGGGCTCGCTAAATGATAAATGTGTTGGCTTCAGTGCGGTGCGAACCTTCTGGTGGAAGGGGGATATTTGAGCGGATTGAATTTTCAAGGATTTAAGAGGCCTAAGGCACTCGTACATTGCAGGTACAGTGGCGAAGGCTTGTCTACCCTCGCGAGAGTGTGATTTTGTGGCATGGTTGGGAGAGGCTTTATAGGGGAACCGTTCAGAAATGGAGAGTCAGCACCCGAGTCATCGTACCGGCATGCGTGCGAGAAGACTGGAAAGGTATGCTGCTGGTGCAAATGTATGGCGAAAATCAAGCGGTAACATGCGGTGATATACCGGTACTTGTAGCGCCTACGGGCTACTGCCTACCGTACATGTTACTGCCCGAATAGGATTCATGCCGTACTGGTACCGGTATGATTCACTTCCTGCTTCTCAGAAGGAAGCTCCAGCTGCTGCGGCTCAAGTCACGAGTTCTTTCGCGCTGCAACGATACCGCTTCGCAGGGTTGGTGTTTTTTTTTTGCGGCTCAAAAAGCTGTGCTCTAGTATCATACCAGGGATTGCCATAGCAACACTGGGCAATAACCGGTAACAGAACGCCAAGTTTCCACCCGGTGCCCAAAACGGATTTTAGCAAGTTTTTTTTTTCTTTTCTTTTCAATCCTCCCTTCCAAGGTCTGTTTCGCACCATATTCCACCTTTTCACTGTTTTCAGCGTCCATCTCGGGATATCAGCATAAGAAACGAGAACAAAGAAACATCATTTCCCTTTGGCCCGTGACCGTCAAGAAGGGTCAACTTGAAGTGCTGACTGGGCCGTATGGTAAGTTAGGTACTGGCACTGTACCTCTTGTTGGGTACCGGTACATAGGTCTGCATCACCCAACCAGCCAACCAACCAACCAGCCAACTCTACCCTCATCATATCATACCATACTTATCCTCCCGCCGCCACTCACTTCTCGTTTTGTTGTTTGCACTTACGAGTAGGCTTGAGTACTCGAGTACATAAAGGTGCCATCTGGTTTTGGTTACCGTGTGACGCTTGCTCGCTCGCCCTTTTTATTCACATTTTCTGGCTATTGCCTTTGTGTGTGGTGCACACGATATACGGTACTGGATTCCAGTGGGAGGGACTGATACAACCTAACCTTCAGTGCCGATACTCCTGCCCACTGGTCGTGCTCGTAAATACATCCTGTGCTGGAGTGAACTTCGACGCAATCACCGCCCATCGAATTCAAAGAGCTGCAACGACGCCGACCCATCCCCACCCCCGTTCCACACTAGGAGAGGGAAAGGGAAAGGGAGAGGAAAACGGGAAAGGAAAAAAAAAATAAAAATAAAAATAATTTACCCTCCCGCCGACGCCTTTTTGTGTTATTTCCACTTCGCGTCACAAGTTTCAACAGGCCTCTAATACCATCCTACCCTACTATTTCTTACCTTTTATTCTTATTCCATCATCATAATTCTTCCCTTTTGCTTTCTTTTTTTCTTTTCTCTTTCCTTTCTTTCTTTCTTCAAAGGAGGTTAACGGAAAAACATCTCTCTTACCTGCACTCACCTCCCTCCCTCTTACTGTCCACCTTTTATCCGCAACCATGGCGGATCAGAATGTCGCCGCTCTCCTCGCTGCCTTGAGTACGTTTTGGAATTAATTCCATTTCCTTTGTTGTTATCCTTCCAAATTTCCCCTCCTTCCCGACCCTGCCTGCCTTGCTCTGGAGTCTCCTCGTACTAATCGGGGGTCTCGTTCCCGTCTTACAGCAAGCGCACAGCGACCCCCCGGATCTCAAGGAGGACCGCCATTGCCGCAAGGTGGCCCTACTGGATACGCCGGAATTTCGGCAGGTCTGACCGGTCAGCCGCCTTCACAATCCGTGGCCTCTCCTCCGGTTGGCTACTCTTTACCGCAGCCATCTGCCTCCGGCTCTCTCGACCTTAGCAACATCAAACCTACAACGTCCGGAAAGGTGTCTCTGGATGACGCACTCGCGCGGGCAAAGGCTAGAGCTGCGGAGATGGGGATCCAGCCTGCTTACAGAGAGCAAGCACGTGAGTTTTTTGCTTTTTTCCCTCTTTCAATTTTTCACTTGTTATTTTTCTCATTTACTCTTCCACCCTCTCCTCCGCTATTAGCCCCTCGATGTAATAGAGGGAGCTGCTTATATGACTTTATATTTAGCCGCACGCTATGAAGACTCACGGTCAAGATACGGTGCCCGTCGTTCCCGATCCCGTACTCGCTCCCCGCCCTCCCGCCGTGGCGGTGAACCCTTCAGAGATGCCTACAACCCCTTCCGCGACGAGCGTCGTGCGCGCGCTAGCGCCGAGTACGGTATGCGTGAGCGAGAACGCTCTTACAGTCCACCACGGCGGGGCGGTCCCCCTGGGGCAGGCACGGGAAATCCTTACTCCCCACCTCCGGCACGAGCAGAGAGGTACAGTGGCGGTCATAGAGCGCGCTCACCTCCTCCGGATGCCGAACAGATGAACATTGAATCATCACTTGTTGGACTGATCATCGGCCGTGGTGGGGAGACTCTGAGACGTGTGGAGCAGGAGACTGGAGCTCGAGTTCAATTCCTTACAAACGGCCAGGATCGGGATAGCGGTGGTGAACGGGTCTGCAATATCCAGGGCACACGCCCGCAAATTTCGGCCGCAAGAAGGGCCATAGAGCAGATTATTGCGGAGAATGGTCCACCCGGAGGTGGCATGACAGGTCCTTCCGGAAGTACCAGCGGTCGGGGGAAATTCGGTGGAAGCGGAGGTCAGCCCAACTTGCGAGACGGAGGTTTGTCTGCGGTTCCTCTTGGCGACAGTGGTAGCAAGAAATATCTTTCTCTCCTTTTGCTGTTTTATCTTTTTTCCCTATCCTTTCCCTTTCCTTTCCTGTCATCCCGTTCTATTTTCTTGATCTTGATAAAACTGTCCTGCTCGCCAAGAGGATCTTTTTTGATAATCGCGGAATTAGCTCTGTGTTGTCTTTTTTTCCAAAAAAAAAAACTAAAATTTGGTTTGAACTCTCATGCTGACTGAATTCCCCCCGGGGAGTCAGAAGATAGCATACAGATACTTGTGCCCGATAGAACTGTTGGCTTGATAATTGGTCGTGGTGGCGAAACAATCCGCGACATTCAAGACAAGTCTGGCTGTCACGTTAACATTGTTGGCGAGGCAAAGAGTCAAAATGGCCAGCGTCCTGTTAATCTGATTGGGTCGCCCCAAGCGGCAGAGGATGCAAAACGGTTGATCATGGAAATTGTTGAGAGCGATAACGCGGGTACCGGACCACCACCAGGAATGTCAAGGCCTGAGCGGGGGGGAGCATCTGGTGGCGGAGGTGGGGGTGGAGGCGGTGGGTATTATGGTGGACATGGTGATAACGGCGGAGGTGGTGGAGGAGGGCGTGGTGGGGGTGGCGGATCAGAAGGGAGATTAACTGAAACCATTAGGGTCCCTATAGATGCTGTTGGCATGATTATTGGGAAGGGTTCTTCTCTCCCACCCATCATCCTATTGCGTTCAAACTACTAACAAAAACTAGGCGGAGAAACAATCAAAGAGATGCAATCCTCTACCGGCTGCCGTATCAACGTCTCCAGTCAGTTCCAACAGGGTGACCCAGAACGTGAAATTGCCCTAGCAGGGACCCGCGAAGCAATAACCCGTGCACGCATCGCCATTGAGGAAAAGGTCGAAGCATCTGTACCTCCCCTCATCCTCGCCATCCCCTCCCCTCCCCCACACACTAACAATCCCACAGACACGCAGTGCCCCTCCAACCCGTCCCGCACACTTCTCCACCGACCAACAACAGCAACCTCAACAACCCGCCTGGCCAACCTACGCCCTCCCACAGTCCTCTAACTCCCCTCCCGTCCCATCAACCTCAAACACTACTGCCACCGCCGCCACCGGCACAGGAGGAGCACCGCCAGGCATCCCCGGCGCAGCCCAGGACGATCCGTACGCTCCATACGGCGGATATCAGGCCTACTGCGCAATGTATTACGCCGTGATGATGCAACAGCAGCAGCAACAGCAGCAATCGCAGGGTGGTGCTGCCCCAGGCACTTAGCCACAACGTCGACCAAAAAAAAAAGGGAAATGTTTTAGTGCTAGACTATGTGATCTCTAGGTGATCTCAATTTTGTCGTGATGGTGATCGATTGATTTGTGTGGATTTTTTCCCTTGTTTTTTCCCTTGTTTCTTCCCTTTTTTTTCTTTCCCTTTTTCCTTCTCTCTTAACTTTTCTTGTGTCTTTCTTTTCTCATTCCGAGGCCTGGGCTGGAGGGGGATCCCGTGAGCGAGCGAGTGAGCTGACGTGACGTGACGTGCCTCTTCGTGCGTGAATTGTGAATACTTGACTACTACACACTACTACGGTATTTATGATACGATGCGCTGTGATTCCTATTTGTCGTGAGCCCTTGTGGATTTTCCCCACCGCTGGGGGGGGGAGAGAGGGAGGAGAAAAAGAGGACGCCGTCACCGTACACATGGATGGTATCAAACAGGAAGGGCGTGGGTGGTTTTTTTCTTTTTCTGTTCTATACGATAGTTTGTTAGTTTTTGCCCTGTCCGTCCTATCCTATTCTACTCCGTTCGTTTCTTTAAACCGGGAACACTGGCAATAATTCACTGGACGCAGTGCAGTATTCAAGTTACGAGGGTGGTTTTTTGCTTTCGCTTTCACCTTTACTTTCACCTTTTTCTTCTTTCTTCTTTTCTTTCCCATTGGTTCTACCTTTCATTCCATTCCTCCCGCTCGCTCGCTGTTCATGTCTTATCACCACCCACTCTCCTCCCCTCGGCGTTCGCTCAGCCGGGTCGGTCGGTAGGTCGATCCGGCGGAAGTCAAGTTCAAGGTATCATAGTCAGCCTATTGACGGACAGAGGAGGAAGGAGTAGTAGGTAGGAGGTGACTAAATTTCAAACCGATCGTGAAATGTTCGTGATGATTGTTGTCGTAAGTCTTTTGATTGATAACTATACCCGCCGTACCATACTCGGTAAATTATGAATTATGTGGAAAGGAGGAGGGGACGGACCTGTCCTGTGTAAAATGTAAATGCCCACGTACGGTATGGTACGTATTATATTATATGTATATATACAGAACTTGCGGATATACGCTTTGTAGAGGTTTTTCTTCTTCTCAATTCCACATGGAGAGTAGACTACAAGTAGAGTGCATACCATTTCCAAACGATACCCATCTGATGGATGGATGGATGGATCTGGGAATGCGCTTGTTAACCATTAATTATATGGAACTGACTGAGCTAAACTGAAGACTGATAGACAGTACTGTACTCGTCGTACAAACAGTACCGGCATGGGAATCGTGTACTGTACAGTACAGTACTGTACCGGTATGATACAAACATGTCAGAGTAGGGGTATTCAAAGTTGAAAAAGTGGAAAAAATAGCTTACTTTGCTGTTTCATGTAAGCTCAGGCTTAGCACATACAAAAACAGTTACCTTAGTCTCACTTTACCTTATCTTACCATACTTTTTTTATTTTTATTTTTTTATTTTAGGCAGATATAGAGGTTATGAAGTCTATCTACTTCAAAACTCAGTTTAATTGAGTTCTGCTAGAGCTTGAAGATGGTATATGATCTGAAAAAGAAATTTTTACAAAGTCAGGAAAATATTAAAAATATTATTGTGCACTTTTAATGAATACAATTATTTTTCAGTATCAGTAAGATCTGTGAAAACTTCTATCTTTTAATGTCAGTTACCTTAGTGTATTCAAATATGCTACATGAAACATGTAAACATAGTTAGCTAATACTATAAAGTGACTTAATATACCTTCTAGTATTTACTTATTACTGAAAAATTATCTTTTTAACTTTGAGTATCCCTAGTATATATTTAGCACCTATGAGTATTATAATGGCTACTCAAGTACAGGTACTCGGATACTCGGGTATTTCTCACGTTTTGAGTCAGAATATACCTCCCCACTCCCTCCCTCTTGGTAATACCTTCCATATTTTACCATACCTGGATTAGCTGCTAGGAGTATTGAGGAGCAATAAATAACGTGCCTAATTTTCTATACTACTTCATAGTATAATTACTAAGTAATTTTATCATAAACTTGAATAACTATATCAAGGTTTCCTGCTGAAATTGTGTAATGCAAGCGGTTCAAAATTTCACAGCATGTCTATGAAGTGCTCAACAGCTCAACACCAGATTCGCCTCAATGCTAGATTTTTTGTCAAGCATACCAAGACCTCTCCTGTTATTCATCCAAAACATGATGACTGTATTCGAGAGTTATGTTAAGATTGAACCTCAGATTCAGCTTGCATGTTAGGAGTTGATTGAAAGTGATAAGCCAATAGTCAACAAGACGAGAGTAATATAATAGTCTATGCAGACAACTAAGTTGGAGGCTGCTGTTTGGTATAACAAATAGCACAGTCATCTCAACAGAGGAATACTATTCCGGAACCATAAAAAGGGTGTGATAAGTTTCAGGATCAAACGGTGCTTGCACTTATAAGATTCTGAACATTTGCGTACTAAAATCAGAGTAGTACCTTGAGGCATAGTAGTTAGAAGTAGTCCGCAAACACACAGATGCGGGATATAAATATTGAAGTGCCTCCTGAGCTTTACAGATATTATCAAGCAACGGAGAAGAGATCTTATCAATATAATATTGTTCTATACTTTAAATCTTTACCTTACCTATTTTATCGAGACAAGCCTTCCTCAACAGATTCTCCAATCAAAGATTTTAGCTTTTTTTTTTTTTTTTTNTTTTTTTTTTTTTTTTTTTTTATCATCATGTATTCGTTGATTTATGGTACAAGAACTTGCATGCAGCGCTAGCTATGGCATAAACAAAACCTTAATTTCAAAGCTCGCAAGTAACAAAAGAACTCTCGCACCAAACTATAAAAGCCTCCACGATGTGTCCGATAGCCGACACCAAATCCCTAAGGAAATAAAACAATAAAAAGCACAATCATAACGAAAAACCTTCTCCTAGCAAAGCAAGAAAGACACAACCGGTAGAGGCCAGGCCCCCCTTAGGGGGCGAAGCCGTGGATCGGAAGGGCCGACGCTTCGTTGTCCGGTTCGTGTTGGGGGTCCCTTTCCGCCAGGGGCATACCTGGCGGGAAGCCCGTCGCCGTGACGTTGATGTACCTGGCGAGGGCGTTGAGAGCGGAGGGGTCTGACCAGAGGGGGCTGTCCCAATCTACCGAAGTGATGCCCTGGAGGTGGCGTTCACGGGGTTCCTTGCGGGACTCGCAGGATAGGATGGCATGGGTGAAGTCCTCTTCGTCCTCCTCGCAGAACGGGCAGAGGGGAGAGGGGTCTTCGGTGAACCACGATGGGTGGGCAGCCAGGTAGCTCTTACCTGAGCGCATCTGATTGATTCTACCCGCCATGAACCTTCCAAGCCCCATGAAAGGGTGGGGCGAAAGGGACGCAGTGTAGGGGTAGGTGGGGGGCGGAGGGAACTGATCATTCCAGTCTTTGACGAGTGCCGATCTGATTCTGAGTTTGACCGACTTGAAGGAGGGGGTATCTGCTCCGACTGGGAGACAGGCGGGTGGTAGAAGGTCGGGGGAGGCAACAGGCATAGGGCCGGAGGCGGGGATGAATGGGAGGGTTCGATGGGCAATGGCATCGATCGGGAGGTACTTTCTTATAGGCGGGGAGGGGACAGCGGTTCTCCATGAGAGAGGAGCATAGACCGATGTCAGCCCTCGTGTGTGGTAACGGTGGTTGTCGAGGGCCCTGAAGGGGGACGAAGTCGGGAAAGTGGTGTGGAGTCTGGCAGTTGCCGGGTTGGCCTCAGGCGGTAGGCAGCCCAGTCTTATGGCTGCAAGTCTCTGGCGGTGGCGCAGCAGAAGGGGCATTGGGGGGAGGGCCGATTCACAGGCCAAGTTGCCAACGGGTGTCGAGGAGAAGCAATTGGTGACCCACCTCTGGATTGTCATCCAGAAGACTGACATACGGTCAAGGAGAGTCAGGCTCGGTGAGAAGAGGTCCGCTCCGTAGAGGAGGATTGGGGAGATTAGTGACGATGCCAGACGGTGGCAAAGGTAGGGAGGAAGGCCCTTGCCTGGCCTAGAGATTCTTTTGATGGTGGAGAAGGCGCCCTGGGCCAGTCCAAGTCTTCTGACGAAGTGGGAGGTGGTACCTCTCGTACCCGAGGTGGAGGAGGGCACGAACCAGTAACCAAGCCACCGTACAAGTTTGGAGGGGCGGAAGACAAGGTCGTCCAGCCGGACTGGGATCTGAGGCGCGGGAATCTTCTGAGAGGGCGTCTCCCAGTACATAAGTTCAGTTTTTGGGATCGAGAAGGACACACCCAGCTTTTCCGCTTTCCGCTGGAGTACACAGGTGATCTCTTGCAGTCTTTGGATGTTTCTCCGGTAGGAGCTCGATGCAACCGTGACCGCGAAGTCGTCCACGTAAGACAGGACAAGTCCCCTAGGGATCGAGAAGTGGAGGGTCGAGACGTAGATGACGAAGAGAAGGGGGGAGATCGGGGAGCCTTGTGGCGTGCTGACGGATACTGGTGAAAAGATTTGAGGCGCGCCTTGGAAGATCAGGGGGCCGGAGCGGCCATGGAGGAAAGATCTTATCCACGAGACCATGTAGGGGTTGACTGCCTTGGTGGCCAGTCTGTTGCAGAGAATCGGGGCCGCGACATTGTCGAAGCCCCCCTGTATGTCTAAGAAGAGTGTCGAGACCTTCAGCTTTGGGCGTATAAACAGCTGAACCTCATGGCAGAGGGTGGCCGCCGCATCAAAGGTACTCAGCCCAGGTAGGGAGCCGGTTTGGTTGGGGAAAAGGAGGCCCAGGAAGCGAGCCAGGGCCGAGAGTCGGTTCGCCATCACCCTTTCGAGAATCTTAGAGACAGTCTCCTAAAGGACAGTGATGTGGAAGGACGAGGGGGTGTCGTATGAGGGCTTGCCAGACTTGTCCAGGACTATGCCGCTGGCTTTCTTCAGGGAGGGGGGGTGGTAACCATATCTGACCAATGGGTCTAGGAGGGATGTGAGGGTTGCCGGGTTTATCGAGTGGACCTTTTTCCAGACCGAGTAAGGAATCTTGTCCGGTCCGGGGGCAGAGGACGAAGAGGACTTCCGGAGTGCCGCCGATATTTTGTCTGATGACAGCACCGGGACATCTTTGAATTCTCGCAGGATGCGCGGTGGGGGGGAGGACCCTGTCTCGCGGAAGAAATGTCCAAGGAGGGCTTCGTTGATCTGACTGGGGGTCTCCGCCCCTGGGATCTGGGGGAATCTGTCTGGTGGTTTTCCGAACGCGAACTTCTTCGCCGTCCAGAGGGACTGGGGGTTTGCCGTTTCCAGGAAGTTCTTCCAGTAT
>JACCEG010000267.1:123650-139281 GCA_014065205.1 Tuber brumale | reverse complement strand
GCCGGGTGGGGACCTTTGCAGACGGCGCAGAGCGGGGGAGAGGTTGGGCAGCAGTTGGCGACCGCTCTGAGGTTACCGCCCTTCGGGCAGGTGGGGTTCTGGCATCTGTGTGCCTGTTTCCTGTAGGAGAGGGCGCAGATGGGGCAGACCGGATGGTCAACCTTGCATCTAGCTGAGTGGTGTCCGTATTCGTGGCAATTACGGCATTGAGTGAGGCCGTTAGCCGAGTATGCCCGCTCGATCTTGCATCGAGAGGAGAAAAGGTAAGAGTTGCCCAGCATTGAGGCTTCATTTTCCGGGGCCACCGTGACTACCACTGAGGTTGCCTTTTTCTGTACGCCGGAGCTGCGGTCGGGGTTGAGGTATCTGGCAGAGAGGATCTGTACGTTCTTGACGTTGAGAATGGTGTTAGACAGAGATTGGAAAAGATCGTTGTCATCCTCAGGGAGGTATGCAACGGGGAGGGAGTGGACAGCTAGTTGCACTTCGTTGGGTGCAGGGCAGAAGGGGAGCCAGGGCGAGTCTCCGACAGGGAAAGATTGGTTTAGTTTTGCAGAAAGTGCTTCATAGTAAGGGGCGTAGGAGGTTGAGGGGACGAAGGGCGAAAGGGCTAGGAGAGTTACCGCTCCTCTGTCGTTTACCCGGGCAGAGAAGGACAGGGGGAGGTTGCAGCCGGCCTCTCTTAAGACTGAGGCGGCGGAGTCTAGGAAGGAGGCAGCGATAAGTTCAGCTTGGTGGTGGGGCAAGGGGGACGAGCGGGGGGCAAAGAAACGTCTCTCGGCCGCTGGGAGGGTCCTGGGCCCCTTAGCGGGGGCGGACTCAGCCGTGCCAGATGCAACCTGGGCAGCAGTCGGGGTGTTCTTGCCTTTGCTCGACTTCCCCTTCCTCTTCTGACCAGAAGAAGCGGCCTGAGCGTAAGAGGAGGGGCCTGGTTGGGCCGATGATTTGGGGGCTGGTTGGAACTCTGAGACAGGAGGGTATTTACCATCCCTGAAGGCCTGGGCCTCCCAGGAGCGTGGGAACTTGACCGCGTAGGCAGCGGGGTTGCCATACCACTTCTGGTCTTTGGTACTGTAGGAGGGGAAATCTGCGTTGCCCCCACCCTCATAGAGTGGGGTGAGCTCGTTGGCGAGGGATGACTCGGAGTCGGCCGGCGCCTTCTCCTTGCCCTTTTTGGATGGGTCCACCCGAGCCGCCTTTGTCGTTGGCTGCATGGGTGCATTTTGTTGGGGTGGGGGTTGTTGGTGGCGTGTTGGTTGGGGCAGAGGGGTGGTCAGACGGGACGCTAGGTCTCTGACCGAGAGCTGAAGGGCGGATAGTGAGGCTGCCGTAGCGCTCTCAGAAGAGGTGGGTGGTGGGGGGACAGGGGGTCTGTTTTTGCGAGCGTGGAGGTCGTCGATCTGGCCGGACAGTCTTGCGACCTCCATTGCGAGTTCGTCTATCTGAGTGGAGAGGGCCCTGGATGCCAGGAGCGAGGTGCAGAGAAGGGGGAGAATGACGGCTTCGCCTGGCGACAAATCGTCTAGTTCTCCTGAGCTAATTGGGGGGAAGAGCTGTGGGGATACACCCGCATCCGTCGTGGCATTCTCGTGCAGTGCGAGTAGAAGGAGAACATGGGGACGGATTCCTGACACCGAGGAGTGTTCTGAGGGGGGGAGGGGGACCGAGGACGAGGTCATCTCTGGCTAAGCAGTGAGGCCTCGGCCACGAGGTTTCTGGGAGTAGTACGATCGTATGGGCACACCGGACGCTGATGGTGTTGAAAATGGGGAGAAAACGTAGGGGGGGGAAAATAGCGGAAGCGGAGCGTGTAGCGGAAGCGGAGCGTGATCGAAGATTTTAGCCTATGTCCCTCATTATATATACTTGAGTTTGGCATTCGCCTAACAGTATATTGATAGTTCTCCTGTTACCAAGGCTCACTATATGAACTACGAGTTCACCTCAAACTCCACCCTCAGCTCTCGCTTTGATTACATATTTGAAGCTCCTCAATACTCCATTTACATTCATACATTCAAATAAATATTTGACAGTGAGCTGTTCGAAATCGAAGAATAGTATACACAAGAACTCTCGTGGTTCACAATACCTTTCGGGATCCCCACAAGGGATCAATTCAATCATATATATCGTACCTGGCACGGCCTGAACTTCGAGTGGAGTTCTACCGAGTCGGAAGATTTCGTCGACTGGAGTACCCAGTACTCGGTAATCAAGAAATCAGGTCCAATTAGCCAAGTACTACCCCAACTCTCGGCTTGGGTCTAAGAACCTATACATGTACTACAAGTACATTTTGAACCACGAGAAGAAGGAAATGCAGGTCCTGAATCCAGAATCAGATCGCCTGAATCCCTTTTTACATACACCTTTAGAGCACCTCAGACATTGCATACCTGTAACCGGTACAGGTTACTGGTTTAGGATTTTCGAGTATCGGTTTGATACTCTATATATTTTATGTTTTGGTTCAGGAAACGAGGTGTGCCTCTAGTCTGAGAATATAGGGTTTGATACTCTATATGTTTTATGTTTGGTTTCGAGTATTGGTTTGATACTCCATATGTTTTATGTTTTGTTTCAAGAAACGAGGGATGCTTTTAGCCTGAGAATATAGGGTTTGATACTCTACATGTTTTATGTTTGGTTACGAGTATTTGTTCGATACTTTATATGTTTTATGTTTTGTTTCAAGGCTACTGTTTTGGAGTCTTATATGTTATGAGAAACAAGGCTCGTGGTAGCCTAAAGAAGTGTATTTAAGAACTGCTATTCTTCACGTTAGAAGAAGCAGAATTCGACAGACAGAGTTTTTTCAATATACTTGGTTGAACAGTTACCTTTTTCAGTTCACTTCAGGAATCTTTAGTTTGAGATCCACCAAACATCTCTGAGACTTCAGAAGTCGCGATATAGTAAGAAGTCTCTTCAACAACCTCAGTTAAAGCCTCCAGACTTTGTCTCACTAGTTACCACTTTCGGTAAAGAACAAAGCCTGTTAACCCTTCGTTTACCACATCTCCCGAGAGGCGGTTACAATACCATTCATACGATTCCTTAAACCCTTTAAAGGATATCGAGAACTCTGGTATGAAGTACCAGTAATCACTTACCCAGGGCTATTAGAACAATTACGCTATTTGGAAAGTATCACAATAGCTGAGATACTGCAAAACACAAGAAAGAGAATAACAGTGGGAGAACCTATGGACACCTGCCCAGATACAAGGGGAACCAATGACTTGGCTATACATAGTCCCTTCCCAGTGATACCTCAAGCTCCAACATTCCAGAGAGGAGTTCTACCCTCTCACCAATTCTCTAGTGTCGCAAGCACACATCGGTTATCACGATCCTCCATGCCAAAGCTAGGAGGAGAACATGCGGTAAACTTAGCGAAGCTGGCTACGTGTTTAAGGATAATATTGGGTCGAATAAGGCAAGATATAGACACCTCACTCGATCAAGCCAATATTGCCTTCAAACATTTGAAGGGAGTCACCCCAGACAATACCTTAAAATTAATTAAGGTTCAACAGCAACTCGCTGACGGAAAGGATGTCCATAACAATGACATCGCAATCATGATGATGCAGCTAGTAGGCATTGAACAAGAGGTCAAGAGTATCAAAGAGGAAATGCTATGGGAAGTGGCCAAGAAGATAGCCGAACAAGATCAGTGGCAGCAAGCTCACAAAAATGTAACTAGGATTCGTTACGGATCAGGCCAGGGTAGCTTTTACCCGCGGGCACTCTACCATTATGCAGCCCCGGGGGGGAGATTTTGTTGGCCCTCCCCTGCCCCGCCCCCATTTGGGCCCCTACCATGCCCCAATCCGGGCCCCTATCTTGCCTCCGTCTGGGCCCCCACCCCGCTCTTCACCTGTACAGGGACTTATTTCTTCCCACACAAATTTACAGGGGGCCCATCTGGGGCACAGGTGGGGAGAGGCCCCTAGCGGGTATCGGGGTAGGGCAAGCCTCGAATAACACCCTGCCCAGGGCCAGTGAGCGGGCCGGGACAGGAAATGGGGCTGGGGCCCGTATTTTTTGGGGACTCGGAGGCCCCATAATAAACACTAAATGTAACTATCCAGTTACATGGTAGTCTAGGTCAGCCAGAACAGGAGGCCCTTACATGAGACGAAACTCTAGGAAAATTAGTGTCAGAGCTCCACAGCGAGTTCAACCTCTTCCGCAACCAGACAGTGACCTGGGATAAAGACTTCACAGCATTGCTGGTAAACATATATGATGGCCTTAGAGAACAATGTGCGAGCTTACATACATTGCAAAGAGAGTAAAAGAAAATGGCTGAAGATACCACGGAAGCTGTCAAGTCCTTGGTGAAAGCCATAAATGATTTAGTGGAGACAACAAAGCAATCGATGAGACGGATCCCGGCATTGCTATATTCAGTCCCAGAAGAGGGAAATGACGAAGATTACTATTCCCCACCTACATATAGGGAGAAGGGAAAAGGCAAAGAAGGCACTGATGCATCCCCCTCAGGTGCGCAGGGAGGTAACCCAGAAGATCCTAGCGACGATGATGACGATAATAATGAGAGAGGAAGAAGAAGAGGAAGTCTTAGCCATAGCAGGCGAGGACAGATACCAGATCAGTCTGGTATGGCAGAAACACTTGCCATCACGATGGGACTAAACATTAAGGGACTATCAGAACCACCTCCCTTCTTGGAAGATAAGCCCATACAAGATATATATGTGTAGATTATACAATGCATGGACCATTTCGAAAGAAACCCACAGATCTGGGACTATGCTTGAAAACGAGATATATACACGCTTAACCGTACTAAGGGAGAGATAGTACTTTCTTATAATATTTGGTATCGGAAGGCGATGGACGGACTTCAAGGGGAAACCCAGCAGCTAGAACTGGCTACGTGGACTCATTTTGAACACGATATAATCAAACAATTTGCCCCTGTGGAAGCTGAAAGACTAGCACTTCGAGCTATGAAGCTGGTTGAATATGAAGGCAGTATTGAACATTACCTTACGGTCATGCACAACCATAACATAAGGGCCCACATGACCGTAGAGTCCAGGATGGAGGAAGTCGAAAACAAACTTCCTGAACAAATTGTATACAGGTTGTCGGCCTTATGGTATACAACGGATCAAGAATAAATAGGAAGAAGTGCGCAGGCTATGTGGTCAATCAAAAGAAGCACTTCTCACTAGAGAAAAGCTTGTAAAAGACGAACCGTCTAAGCCAAAAATGGTCTAAGAGGTCAAAAGGGAAGACCAGCGGGACTCAAAACTAAAGCGATAAAAAGACAACAAACGTTATGTCAAGGGAGGTAGAGCCGCACCACGAAAACGGAAAAGAAACAAGGAGCCGGAAAAGACTAGGACGAGGTGGGGAGATGCAGCAAAGACCACTCATGCAAACTTTGACCAGGCCCATACCGGTATCCCGCAAAGTATGATAGATACATGGAAGCGAGATAGTGATTGTACATATTGTGGAAAGAAAAACCACACCTACTAGATGTATTGCGGAGATGCCCATATATCAGCGGCAATAGTCAGCTCAAGACTGATAAAAATGGGAACTTGTCGTACACGGTCGGCTATTGTAAAGCCTAAACTAGCACACAGAGTCGCTTCCATCCAGCAACCAGCCCGAATGAATAGGATCTGCCAACTGGCAGATGACGAAGAGCTGACCAAGGTCAGTTCATTGGTAGCAATGGCGATGGCGTTTGGGTATTCAGCATCTAGATGAAGCTGGAATCAAAATGAGAAGCCCTTTTAGCTAGGGTGTATCAGGTACCGACCATGATGGGGATCGGGTATTCAGTGTGCAACTATGTGAGCCAAAACTCAAAATGATCAATGCGACATGAAGCAACTTTAAATCTTTACCTTACCTATTTCATCTAGACGAGCCTTTCTCGACAGATTCTGCAATCGAAGATTTTGGCCTACATCCCTCAGTTATATACTTGAGTTTGGTGTCTACCTAACATGTAGCAGGGGATGTCTGTGTCACCACCACCCTCGTAGAAGAGGGTCAGCTTATCGGCTAGGGTGGCAGTGGGGGCGGACGTAGTCTACTCTTTATCCTTTCGGGAAGGAGCCGCACGGGTCGCGTTGTTGCTGGATGGTGCAGTGGTGGGGTGTTGAGGTGGGAGGAGTTGGTTTCGTCCCAGTTGGGGAAGGGGGGTGGTCAGCTTGGACGCAAGGTCTCTGACCGATAGCTGCAAGGTAGAGAGAGACGCCGCTGTGGTGTCGCTCTGGGTGGGAGGAGCAGGAGGGCGTTGGACTTTGTCCCGGCATGAGTAGAGTATGTCGACTTGTCCCAAAAGGCGGGAGATTTTGAGCGCCAGTTCATCGATTTGAGTGGAGAGGCCCCTTGAGGCCAGAAGAGTGGTACAGAGGAGGGGGGGGATGATGGCCTCCCCAGGAGAGAGGTTGTCGATCGCGCCCAAGCTGATAGGGGGAAAAAGCTGGGGGGACACTACTGCTTCCGTCGACGATCTTTCAAGGAGGTCAAGGAGGAGTTGGATGTGAGGGCGAACACCCGACACTGAGGAGTATTCAGACGGGGGAAGGGGGACTGAGGCCATACCTGTCGCGACAGGAAGGCTCTAGCTAAAACGTCAGAAAGGAGGACCAAAATGTACGGGCACACTGGATGCTAGTGCTGTTGAAAACAAGGTAGAAATGTATGGGGGGGAAAATAGTGGAAGCGGAGTGTGCCTATCTACATGGCCTTTTTTTTTATTTTTATTTTTATCATCAAGTTTATTCCGTGTTTAAGGTATACCGTCCGCATGCAGAGCTAGCTATGGCAGACACAAAACCTCCCCCCCTACGGCAGCCCGAAACAGCCAGAAGAAAAACCGTCACGAAGTCCATCAACACCGGAGACCAGGTGCCCAGCCCGAAGGCCCCAGGATTTGAACATGGAAGGGTCTCGCCTAGAGCCGCCGGCTCCAATATCCTGTGTAGTCGAAAAAACTCCCCCGCCCCGCAACTTGTGGTATACACGAATAGTAAAGACTGTAAAAAAAAAGCCACCCAAGTCCATCTAAACAAAAACAAACCCCACTTCCTGACAGTGGTCCAACCCCATAGCGAGAGCCACCCCAAACGGCCTTAACGTGGCCGATCAGTGCCACCTACGATGAAAGGTTGTCTACGCCTAAGGGATATACCCGGTAAAGTGTAAGGGGAACCGAGAAGAGAAAAACCCGGGCCGAGGGAAATGAAACCAGTAGCAGAGCATAGGAACTAGTGCCATCCAGACCGAGAAGCCCAGCGGAGACACCTGAAGGGCGTCGAGGTAAGGTAGTTTAGCAGTAGGGTGCAAGCCAAGTCAGGGTGTAGCAGTAGGATGCAAGCCAATCCAACCATCGGGGCAGGGCAGAAACTGAACACGACCGTGTCAACTCTCGGTAATCGTGTTCATATCTTCCTAAACGGTCCCGGAAAGCAGAAGGCAAGTGTTTTACCGCCTCCCTCATGTAGTCCCTTGTTCTACAAGAGATAGCGTCACTTAGTAGATGGGGTACCACCGCTTGAGCCAACCGTGGGGAAGAGCGAGATCGACCCTGAGGCCTGTTGGAGAGTTCTCGCATACTGCAAACTGTATTCCTAGCTGTCTCAAGCATGGGAAGGGAGCGGTCGCCAACTGTGGAGAGGGGCCTCGCTAAGCGAGGAGAGGAGCGGGGACAGGCAGTGCGAAAGGCATACCGGAACCCAGATGAGGCAGAGCCCCAACGCGTAAAAAAGTGAAGGAAGGTAAAGGGGGGAGGTGGATGGCCGTCACTCCTAGGCTGAAGCTATCGTGGGAGGAGAGGGGGGGGGCGGGTGGTTTGTGAGATCCCAAGCGTTGAGGGTTGATTTCAAGCGCGAGGAAAATAGAGGGGATGGAGGATAGCCTATCTACTCGGCCTTTCTTTTTTCTCTTTTTTTTCATTTTTTTTTTTTATCTTCATATATTTCTTTGTTTACGGTACAAGAACTTGCATGAAGTGCTAGTTGTGGCAAAAAAAAACCTTAACTCAAAAAACCCGCAATCACAAAAGAAATAACCGCACCAAGCTATAAAATCCTCCTAGTAGTGTCCGATAGCTGACACGAAATCTCAAGGAACTAAAGCAGCAAAGTACAAAACTCATAATGAAAAGTAAATCCAACCGGTCAATCAAAAAAGAAGAGAAATCAAAGACAACTGCCAGTCGGAGTGAAACGGGGGGCGAGCGCCCACGTTTAGGGCGTGAAACCATAAATCGGGAGGCCCTCATCGACGGAAACGGGCGCAAGTAGGGGGTCCCAGCATGCAGGCGGCATGCCAGGAGGGAAGCCAGTGGCGGTCACGTTCAGGTACCTCGCCAGGGAGTGGAGGGAGTCTTCGTTAGTCTATAGGGGGCTGTCTCTGCCGACGTCCGTGAGCCCCTGGAGGTGGCGCTCATGAGGCTCCTTGCGAGACTCGCAGTATAGGATAGCATGAGCGAAATCCTCCTCCTCCTCTTCACAGTAAGGACAGAGGGGGGAGGGGTCGTCAGTGAACTAGGAGGGGTAGGCAGCGAGGTAACTCTTGGCCGAGGGCATCTGATGGATCCTGCCCGCTATGAATCTTCCCAAGCCTATGAAAGGATGGGGCTTAAGGGACGCGGCATAAGGATAGTAGGGCGGGGGGGGGGAACTGTGTAGACCAGTCCCAAAGGAGCGCATTCCGCAGTCTCAGCTTGACTGATTGGTAAGACGGGATCCCTGCCGCTAAAGGAAGCTGGTCATGAGGAAGGAGGTCGGGGGAGGCCACTGGAACTGGGCCTGAGGGAGTAATGAATTGGATGGTCCTGTGGGCAATCGCCTCCAACGGAAGATGTTTTTGCATGGGGGGGCAGGGGGCGCGGTTTTCCAGAGAAGTGGGGTGTAGACGGACGTCAGCCCCCTGGTGTATCGGCAGTGGTCCTCCAGGGCCCAAAAGGGGGAGGAGATAGGAAAGGACGTATGTAGCCTAGCCGTCGCTGGGTTGGCTTCAGTGGGAAGGCAAACAAGCCTTACGGCCGCCAGCCTTTGACGGTGGAGAACCAGAAGCGGGAGGAGGGGAAGGGCCGATTCACGCGACAGGATGCCAACCAGAGTAGACGAAAAGCAATTCATAACCCATCTCTGGACAGACCTCCAAAAGACGGACATTCTGTCCAGGAGGGTGAGGCTGGGTGAGAAAAGGTCCGCCCCGTAGAGGAGGATGGGGGAGATGAGAGAGGATGCCAAACAGTGGCAGAGAGAGGGGGAGAGACCTTTGCCAGGACTGGAAAGCCATTTGATCGTTGCGAAGGCTCCCGGGGCTAAGCCAAGCCTTCTTATGAAGTGGGAAGTAGTGCCTTTGTTGCAGGAGGTGGATGAGGGCTGGAACCAGTATCCAAGCCACCGAATCAACTTGGAGGGACGGAAGAGATGCCCGTCTATCAAGACAGGGATCGCGGGGGGATGGACCTTTTGCGCTGGGGTCACCCAGTGCATGAGTTCGGTTTTCGGGATCGAGAAGGCCACCCCTAGCATTCCAGCTTTCGCTTGGAGTGCCTTGGTGATGCCTTGTAGCCTTTGGACGTTTCGGCGATACGAAATAGAGGCAACCGTGACAGCAAAGTCGTCCACGTAAGAGAGGATGAGGCCCTGAGGGACTGAGAAGTGCAGGGAGGATACGTAGATCACAAACAGGAGGAGGGAGATTGAAGACCCTTGTGGAGTGCCGACAGAGACAGGTGAAAACACTTGGGGGGCCCCTGGAAAACCAGGCGGCAGGAGCGGCCGTGGAGGAAGGACCTGATCTACGAGACCATGTACGGGTTGACTGCCTTAGTGGCAAGCCTGTCACAGAGTATGGGGGCCAAGACATTGTCAAAGCCTCCTTTGATGTCGAGGAAGAGGGTTGAGACCTTAAGCTTGGAGCGCATAAAAAGCTGCACCTCGTGAGAGAGCGTTGCTGCTGCGTCAAAGTTACTCAGACCGGGAAGGGAACCAGTTTAGTGGGAGGACAGGAGACCCAGGAATCGGGGGAGGGCAGAGAGGCGGGAGGCCATCACCCTTTCTAGGATCTGGGAAATGGTCGCAATGAGGACGATAATGCGGAATGACGCCGGCGAGTCGTAGGAGGGCTTTCCTGGCTTGTCGAGGACTATCCCGTTCTCTATCTTTGGGGGGGGGGGATGGTGTCCATGCCTATCTACTCCCCCTTTTTTTTTTACTTTTTTTTATTTTTATTTTTTTACTTTTTTTTTATGTTCATATATTCTTTATTTACGGTACAAGAACTTGCATGCAGCGCTAGCTATGGCATAAAGAAAAACCTTAATCTGCAGAACTCGCAACCACAAAAGAAACAATTGCAGCAATGCTGTAAAATCCTCCTAATGGTGTCCGATAGCCGACACGAAATCCCAAGGAACTAAAGTAACAAAATACAAAACTCATAACAAAAAATAAATCCAACCGGGTGCCAAAAGAAAAACAAAAGCAACTGCCGGTTGGAGTGAAGCATAGGGCGAGCGCACATGCTCAGGGTGTGAATCCGTAAATCGGGAGACCCTCATCAACGGAGGCAGGTGCGAGTGGGGGGTCCCAACCTGCAGGCAGCATGCCGGGGGGGAAGCCTGTAGCGGTTATGTTGAGGTATCGCGCCAGGGAGTGGAGGGAGTCCTTGTTGGTCCATAGAGGGCTGTCTCTGCCAATATCTGTGAGCCCACGGAGGTGGCGCTCACGAGGCTCCTTGCGAGACTCGCAGTATAGGATAGCAGGAGCGAAGTCCTCCTCGTCTTCCTCACAATAAGGACAGAGTAAGGAGGGGTCGTCATTGAACCAGGAGGGGTGGCCAGCGAGATAGCTCTTGCCCGAGCGCATCTGATGAATCCTGCCTGCTATGAATCTCCCAAGCCCATAAAAGGATGGGGTCTGAGCGATGCGGCGTAGGTGTAGTAGGGTGGGGGGGGAACTGTATGGACCAGTCCCGAAGGACAGCATTCCTCAGTCGTAGCTTGACTGACTGGTAAGACGGGGTCCCCACCGCTACGGGAAGCTGGTCAGGAGGGAGGAGGTCGGGGGAGGCCACTGGAACTGGGCCTGAGAGGTTAATGAACTGGATGGTTCTGTGGGCAATAGCGTCCAGTGGGAGGTGTTTCCGTATGGGGGGACAGGGGGGGAGTGGAATTCCAGAGAAGTGGGGCGTAGACGGACATAAGACCCCTAGAGTACCGGCGGTGGTCTTCCAGGGCCCGGAAGGGGTAGGAGGTGGGAAAAGACGGGTGTAGCCTAGCCGTCGCCGGGTTGGCTTCAGGGGGAAGGCAAACAAGCCTGATGGCCGCCAGCTTTTGTCGGTGGAGAACAAGGAGCGGGAGGGGGGGAAGGGCCGACTCGCACATTAGGATGCCAATTGGGGTAGATGAAAAACAATTCGTAACCTATCTCTGGACAGACCTCCAAAAGACGGACATCCTGTCCAGGAGGGTGAGGCTTGATGAGAAAAGGTCCCCCCATAGAGGAGGATGGGGGAGATAAGGGAGGATGCCAGTCAGTAGCAAAGAGAGAGGGAGAGACCCTTCCTGGGCCTGGAAAGCCGTTTGATCAATGCGAAGGCCGCCTGGGCCAAGCTGAGCCTTCTGGTGAAGTGGGAGGTAGTGCCTTTATTGCAGGAAGTGGATGAAGGCTCGAACCAGTATCCAAGCCAGCGTATCAATTTGGAGGGGCGGAAGAGGTGCCCATCTATCAAGACAGGGATTGCGGGAGGATAGACCTTCTGCACTGGGGTAACCCAGTACATGAGCTCTGTCTTCGGGATTGAGAAGACCACCCCCAGCCTCCCACCTTCGCCTGGAGTGCCTTGGTGATGCCCTGAAGCCTCTGGAGGTTCCGGCGGTATGAACCAGAGGCGACCAGGACAGCAAAGTCATCCACGTAGGAGAGGATGAGGCCCCGAGGGACTGAGAAGTGCCGGGTGAATACGTAGATCACAAACAGGAGGGGAGAGATCGGAGACCCCTTGGGGGGTGCCAACAGAGACTGGAGAAAAAACTTGAGGGGCCCCTTGGAAAACCAGGTAGCAGGAGCGGCCGTGGAGGAAGGACCTGATCCACGAGACCATGTACGGGTTGACCGCCTAAGTGGCGAGCCTGTCACAGAGTATGGGGGCCGAGACCTTGTCAAAGCCTCCTTTGATGTTGAGGAAGAGGGTTGAGACCTTAAGCTTAGGGCGCATAAAAAGCTGAACCTCGTGAGAGAGGGTTGCTGCTGCATCAAAGGTGCTCAAGCCAGGAAGGGATCCAGTTTGGTGGGGGGACAGGAGGCCCAAGAATCGGGCGAGGGCAGAGAGGCGGGTGGCCATAACCCTTTCTAGGATCTTGGAAATGGTTTCGAGGAGGACAATGATGCGAAATGACCCTGCCGTGTCGTAGGAGAGTTTCCCTGGCCTATCGAGGACTATTCCGCTTGCTTTCTTCAGTGAGGGGGGATGGTGTCCATACCAGACAAGAGGGCCGAGGATGGAGGGAAGGATGCTTGAGTTTAGCAAGTGGACCCTTTTCCAGACAGAGTATGGGATCTGGTCAGGGCTGGGTGCGGAGGACGAGGAGGACTTCCCGAGGGCAATTGTAATTTCTTCTGCAGTCAGTGGAGGAACATCCCTGAACTCTCTCATAATCGCTGGCGGGTTCGTGTACTGTTTCTCCCCGAAGAGGTGGGAGAGAAAGGCTGTGTTTATGTCCATGGGGCTTTCAGCCCCGGGTATCTGTGGGAATTTGTCTGGAGGCCTTCCAAAGGCATAGCGTTTCGCAGTCCAGAGTGTCTCAGGAGTGGCTGTTTTCAAGAAATTGTCCCTATAATTGGTCTTGGCTTTCTTAATGGCCTTGAAGTATAAGAGGTGGGCTTCCTTGCATCGCTGTCTTGACAAGGGGAGCGGATCCCGTCGCCACGATTGAACCGTTGAGTGAAAGGCAGCTCTTTGTGCTGAGAGATTGGGGGTCCACCAAGGCTTGGATCTGGGGGAGGGTCTTTTATCTGGGGTGTGTAGTCTGAGGACGGTCCTAAGTCTGCCAAGGGCAGTATCGAATCAGGTTGAGAAGGTGTGGGGCGTGGAGACGGGGGGAGGGGGGTCGAATCTCATGGCTTTAATCGCCTCCTTAAGCGAGAGCCAGTCGGTCTTCGTCCATGCAGGGGTAGGTAGGGGAGGGCGAGCCAACAGCTGCGAAAGTGATATGAGGATAGGGACATGGTCAGACCCCGTTAAGGGCAGTGGTGTGTCCCAAGACTGAAAGTTGGGGGACAGAGAGGAGTTGGCAAATGCAAGGTCTATGACTGAGGGGCGTAGTTCGGGGTCAAAGGGGAAGTAGGTAAGAATACCAGGGGTGTTCAAGAGGCAGAAACCTTCTTCTGCAGCTTTCTCGAAGTAAGCGGCTGAGGTACCCAGGTCCGAAATCTAGAAAAGACGGCTAGGGTCCGCCGAGTAGTGATGAATATTGAAGTCCCCGACGACCAGCGTTGGTGTAGCGGTGTGGGAAAAGGCAACCTCAGGACGGATGGTCCAGCGAAAGGGGGAGCCATCTCAAGTGCTGTAGAGGTTCACAATCCTGAACTTGGTAACAAAGGAATCAAAAAAGCCAACAGAAGAGTGGAAGTCAACAGCTATCCAATCCCTAGCCTCTGAAAAGACTGAAAGTACTGAAAACTGCTGAGTAGAGGAAAGATGAAGGTAGCAGGCCACTCTTGGCTTGCTGCCTTTGGGGCAGGGGGGCAAAAAGGGTTTAAAACCAGCAAATGATGGGGGTCTATTCCTGTGCAGAGGGGGGTCTTGCAGGGCAACAAGGGTAGGGGGGGAATCCAATAGAGAAAAGGAATTCAAAAGGGAGAGAAACACATCCCAGCTTCCCAAGCAGTTGTGTTGTAGAACAGAGATAGGGTTACGGGAGCCCGCCGCCAGCGCGGAACCAATAGGAGAGGTGAGACCAGCCATTACACGCCTTCCGGCCTCTCAGGTTGGGGGAGAGGAGTGGGAGATTCCTGCCATGGGGAATGTGGCAAGGGACCTCCCCTATCTACGCAGCCTCTTCCTTTTTTTTTCTTTTTTTCTTTTTTTTTTCTTTTTTTATCTTCATATATTCTTTGTTTCCGGTACAAGAACTTGCATGTAGCGATAGCTATGGCATAAAGAAAAACCTTAATCTCAAGAACTCGCAACCACAAAAGAAACAATCGCACCAAAGCTGTAAAATCCTCCTAGTGGTGTCCGATAGCCGACATGAAATCCCAAGGAACTAAAGCAAAAATACAAAACTCATAACAAAAAATAAATCTAACCGGCTGCCAAAAGAAAAACAAAAGCAACTGTTGGTCGCAGTGAAGCGGAGGGTGGGCGTGCATACTCAGGGTGCAAAACAGTAAATGGGGAGAGCCTCATTAACAGAAGCAGGTGCGAGCGAGGGGTCCCAGCCTGCAGGCGGCATGCCGGGGGGGAAGCCTGTGGCGGTTATGTTGAGGTACCGCGCCAGAAAGGGGAGGCCTTGTTGGTCCATAGAGGGCTGTCTCTGCCGATGTCCGTGAGCCCCAGGAGGTGGCGCTCACGAGGCTCCTTGCGAGACTCGCAGTATAGGATAGCATGAGCGAAGTCCTCTTCGTTTTCCAAACAATAAGGACAGAGCGGGGAGGGGTCGTCAGTGAACCAGGAGGGGTGGGCAGCGAGATAGCTCATGCCTGAGCGCATCTGATGAATCCTGCCTGCTATGAATCTCCCCAAGCCCATGAAAGGATGGGGTCTGAGCAATGCGGCGTAGGCATAGTAGGGCGGGGGGGGGAACTGTGTGGACCAGTCCCGAAGGACAGCATTCCGCAGTCATAGCTTGACTGACTGGTAAGACAGGGTCCCCACCGCTACGGGAAGCTGGTCACGAGGGAGGAGGTCAGGGGAGGCCACAGGAACTGGGCCTGAGAGGTTAATGAACTGGATGGCTCTGTGGGCAATAGCATCCAGCGGGAGGTGTTTCTGTATAGGGGGATAGGGGGGAGTGGATTTCCAGAGAAGTGGGGTGTAGACGGACGTTAGACCCCTAGTGTATCGGCGGTGGTCTTCCAGGGCACAGAAGGGGGAGGAGGTGGAGAAAGACGGGTGTAGCCTAGCCGTCACCGGGTTGGCTTCAGGGGAAAGGCAAACAAGCCTGATGGCTGCCAGCTTTTGTCGGTGGGGGGCGGGGAGCAGGAGGGGGGGAAGGGCCGACTCGCATGCTAGGATGCCAATGGGGGTAGATGAAAAACAATTTGTAACCCACCTCTGGACAGACCTCCAAAAGATGGACATCCTGTCCAAGAGGGTGAGGCTTGGTGAGAAAAGGTCCCCCCTTAGAGGAGGATGGGGGAGATGAGGGAGGATGCCAGTCAGTGGCAAAGAGATAGGGAGAGACCCTTCCTGGGCCTCGAAAGCCGTTTGATCATTGCGAAGGCCCCCTGGGCCAAGCTGAGCCTTCTGGTGAAGTGGGAGGTAGTGCCTTTATTGCAGGAGGTAGATGAGGGCTCGAACCAGTATCCAAGCCAGCGTATCAATTTGGAGGGGCGGAAGAGGTGCCTGTCTATCAAGACAGGGATCGCGGGAGGATGGACCTTCT
>JACCEG010000267.1:72587-108657 GCA_014065205.1 Tuber brumale | reverse complement strand
AGTTCTCGCGTACCGCAAACCGTGTTCCCAGCCGTCTGAAGCATGGGAAGCGAACGGTCGCCGACCGTGTGGAGGGGCCTCGCTAAGCGGGGAAGGGGGCGAGAACAGGCAGCAGAAAGGCAGTACCGGAACCCAGAGGGAGAAAAGCCTCGACGCGTAAAGGAGCAGAAGAGGGCAGTGAGGAGAGGAGGGAGATGGCCGTCACTCCTAGGCCGAAGCCATCGTGGGAGGAGAGGGGGGGTGGATGGTTCGTGAGTACCTAGCGTTGAGGGTTGATTTCAATCGCCGGGTGTGTAGAGGAGACGGAGGATGCCCCTATCTACTCGGCCCTAATGGCCTCCTTATATAGTTGTCCTTCACACCGTTGTGACTCATTCCTCGAGTCACGCACCACCTATAACTCATAACTGTGAGTTATACCAAAACATCATAAACTAGTCATATGACCAAAGTGGGCACGTGGGTAAAAACCATGACCTCTAATTGAGGTCATGTGCGAAACACAACATATTATCATAACCATATCATGTGACCAAAGTGGTCATATGTGCAAAACCCATGACCTCTAATGAGGTCATGTGCGAAACATAACATACTTATGACTCATAACTATTAGTCATGTGAAAATCTCTTTCTCGCTAAGCCACGTTCATGACACTGTCATCCAAGGGCCAGTCATCTCCTTGGGCTGGGCCTAAGAACCTATATATGTACTACAAGTACATCTTGAACCTCAAGAAAAAGGAAATTCAGGTCCTGAATCCAGAAGCAGATTGCCCGAATCCATTTTTACCTACACCTTTAGTACATTGCAGACATTGCACACCTTGCATCCAGTTCCTTAAACCCTATAAAGGTTATCGAGAACTCTAGTACAAAGTATCAGTAATAATTCACCCAGGGCTATTAGAGTAATTAGCCTATCCGAAAAGTATCAGAATGGCCAAGATACAACAAGACACAAGAAAGAGAATAATGGCGGAAGAACCAATAGACACTCGACCAGACATGATGGGAACCGATGACTCGGCTATACATAGTTCCTTCCCAGTGACACCATAAGAGCATGCATTCTGGAGTGGAGTTCAATCCTCTGATCGATCATCTAGTGTTGCAAGCACACATCAGATATTGAGACCCTCCACACCAAAGCTAGAAGCAGACCACGTGGCAAACCTAGCCAGGTTAGCCACCCGTCTAGGGATAACATTGGGTCGAATAAGGTAAGACATAGACACTTTTCTCAACTAAGCCAATATTGCCATCAAACATTTAAAGTGAGTCAACAAGACAATACCTTAAAATTAATTAAGGTTTAACAGCAAACCACTGATGGAAAAGATATCCTCTGCAATAATATTGCGATCTTGTTGATGCAGCTAGTAGGCATGGAACAGGAGGTCAAGGTTATCCAAGAGGAAATGCTACAGGAAGTGGCAAAGAAGATAGACATCCAAGATAGATATCAGTAAAAACATGAAGATGTAACCATGAAGTTACATAGAACTATCAGGCAACAAAGCTAGGAGGCATTAGCCTGAAATCAGGTACTGGAACGGATGGTCTTAGGCCTAATAACAGAATCTTTCGAATTCCAAGCTAATAGCTTGCCTCGGGAAATAGATGTCAACTATACCCTAGTATAAGGGCGTCTAGATAGCACTACTCACTAGGCAGAGATTCGCAGGTCCTTAGACCAGCAACTACGGCCAAACGATGAGACAAACAATACTCTAAAAGTATTATCGGCTGTGGTAAATAAGATATTGGCTGCTATACCAAGTCTTAAAGCTGCAGGACCAGCACCCTTATCAGTAGTCGAAGAGGCGGATGATGAAGAGTATTACGCTCCGCCGAGAAGAAGGGACAAGGGGAAAGGCAAAGAAGCTGTTAATGCATCCCCCTCAGGTACCCAGGGAGGTGACCCAGGGGATTCTAGTGACGATGATGATGATGATGATGAGAGAGGAAGAAGGAGAAGAAGTCCTAGCCATGGCAGGCGAGGACAGGCACCAGATTAGTCTGGTATGGCAGAGACACTTGCCAACACAATGGCACTTAATGTAAAACTGCCATTAGAGCCACCCCCATTCTGGGAAGACAAATCTAGACAAGACATTTACGTTTGGGTTATACAATGCACTGACTATTTCGAAAGAAATCCCCGGATCTGTAATGACACCTGATAATGAGTTATATATGCCCTCAACTGTACCAAAGGAAAAATAGTGCTTCCTTACACTATTTGGTACAGGAAGGCTATGGATGGACTTCAAGGGGAAACCCAGCAGCCAGAGTTGGCTACGTAGACTCATTTTAAATATGATATGATCAAACAATTTACCGCGGCGGAAGTTGAAAGACTAGCACTTCGAGCGATAAAGCTGGTCGATTACTAAGGCAGTCTTGAATATTACCTCACAGTCATGCACAACCTAAACATCAGGGCATGCATGACCGGGGAATCCGGGAGAGAGGAAGGTGAAAAAAAACTTGTAAAACAAATTGTCTGCAGGTTGTCGGGCTTGCAATACACAACAGATCAAGAATGTGAAGAAGGGCTCAAGCGATGCAGTTGATCGGAAGAGGTACTTGTCACTAGAGAAATGCTTGCAAGAGACAAACCGTCCAAGCCAAAGATAGTCTAAGAGTTCAAAAGACAAGATAGACTGGACTCTAAGCCAAAGCGACAAAGGGATACTAAACCTTATAGCAAGGGAAGTGGAGCTCCACCACGAAAGCGAAAAAGCGACAATAAACCTGAGAAATCTAGGGAAAGATTAGGAGGTGCGACTAAGACCACCCAAACATACTTTGACCAGGCCCATGCTGGTATCCCACAGAGTGTGATCGACACTCAGAGGAAAGATGGAGATTGTACACGTTGTGGAAACAAGAACCATACCTACCAGAAATGTTGAAGAGATGCCCATATATTGGCGGCAACAGTAAGTTCAAGACCGATAAAAATGGGAATTTGATGAGCAAGATCGGCTATTATAAAGCCTAAATGAGCTTGCAGAGTTATGGCTGTTCAGCATCAAGCCCTAATCAATAAGATCTGGGAACTGGCGGATGACGAAGAACTGACCTAGGTCAGTTCATTGGTAGTAACAGTGACGGTTTTTGGGTATTCAGTGTCCAGATAAATCAGGAATCAAAATGTGAACCCCCTTTGGCTGGGGTGTATTGGGTACCGACTGCGATGGAGATTGGATATTGATGTTGGACCTGTATGTTACCTGGTCGATATTCTCATTCATTCAAAGGATGAAGAGGAACTTGTTATAGCTATTAAAAGGGTTTTACAAAGTCTATCAGACTTTCAATTAGTGGTATCGCTAAAGAAATCAACTTTGCATACTACTGAGGTAGAATTCTGCGGTTATATAGTGGCAGTTGATGGGGTGTCAATAAGCACCTGCAAGGTGGAATCCATGATGGTGTGAAAAGTACCTAAAGTGGTCAGAGATGTAACCGCCTCTCGGGAGATGTGGTAAACCTAGTGTTAACGGGCTTTGTTCTTTACTGAAGTTGGTAACTAGTGAAACGAGTTCAGAGACTTTAACTGAGATTGTTGAATAGACTTCTTATTATATCGCAACTACGGAAGACTCAGAGATGTTTGGTGGATCTCAACTAAAGATTCTCAAAGCGAACTGAAGAAAGTAACTGTTCAACCAAGTATATTGACAAACTCTGTCTGTTGAAGTCTGCCTCTTTTAACGTGAAGAATAGTAGTACTTAAATACATTTCTTAGGCTACCGGGAGCCTTATTCTCATAACATATAAGACTCCAAAATGGTAGCCTTGAAACCAAACATAAAACATATAGAGTATCAAACCGATACTTGAAACCAAACATAAAATTTATAGAGTATCAAACTGATACTCGCAACTAAACATAAAATATATAGAGTATCAAACCGATGCTCGAAACCAAACATAAAACATATAAAGTATCAAACCGATACTCGAAACCAAATATAAAACATATAGAGTATCAAACTGATACTTGCAACTAAACATAAAACATATAGAGTATCAAACTGAGACTCAAAACCAAACATAAAACATATAGAGTATCAAACCGATACTCAAAACCAAACGTAAAATATATAGTGTATCAAACCGATACTCGAAACCAAACATAAAACATATAGAGTATCAAACCCGATATTCTCAGGCTAGAGGCACACTTCATTTCCTGAAACAAATTCAAAACACAATCAGTATCAACTGATACCTGAAAATCCTAAACCAGTAACCTGTACCACTTACAAGAGAGGTACAAGTCGTTATTGGATTCTCTAACTTCTGCCGACAATTTATAAAAGACTTCTCCGCTATTTGCAAACCCATAACCTCGCCATTACCAGGAAATCCTAACAATTTCAAATAGGGAGTTGAGCAAGATACAGCATGCAAAGAATTAAAACAACAATTCACCATAGCCCCCATACTCCACGCCTTCTTTCCAGAAAGAAAGATAGTGGTAGAAACTGATGCTAGCGATTTCGCACGCTGTTGCATCCTTTCTCAATACTTTGAGAAAAGGTTACATCTAGTAGCTTTTCATTCCAGAAAACCAAACTCAGCGGAACACAATTATGAAATTCCTGATAAAGAACTTCTTGTGATCTATGAAGCATTTAAGGAATGGAGACACTACTTGATCGGAACGGATAAACCGATTACAGTCTTTACCGACCCTCACAAGCTACAATACTTCCTCACCTCAAAAATCTGCAGTGGCCGTCAAATTCGATGGGCTTAGAAGTTAGGAGAATACAATTTTCTTATTGTATTCCGACCAGGTACAAAAGGCGGAATGCCTGACACATTGAGCAGATGGCCAGAGTACTGAGCTGAAGAGGGAGCTACATATCGCGAAAAGAAAATTTGGAAATCAGATATTTTCATGGTATCACTAGTAGCGAGGGTAGGCGATGAAGGTGAAGATTAGGATAGTGATATGGATTTGAATTTAGAGCCACGAAGAGGAGGAAATGAACCCGTGATTAGGGTCAGGAGATTGCGCAAGAAGGTATACTTGCCAACAAAGGTCTCAAGAATGGTGGTAGGACATGACCTGTAGGCCATAGAAGATGACATTGTCCTGAAATATGGACCAACATTAATAAGGATGGGTATAGCTGTGGGGCTACACGAAGAAACTTACGGAAGAGTTATCCCAAGAAGAGGTCTAGTAGTTCAAAGCGAAATCTCTACTGGTGCAGGAGTAATTGGCGCCACTTACACTGGAGAGCTCATGGTCATACTATTTAACCATAAAAATGAGGACTGCTAGATGAGAATAGGCAATCGCATAGCTCAACTGATGGTAGAAAAGGTTAATACCTCAGATATGATGGAGGTAGACGACTTGAAAGACAGAGAATGAAGTACTATGAGATTTGGAAGTACCGATATAGTGATGAGATCCTTGATTGTCAAAGAACAGGATCCCAGCATTAGTTACCTGCAGGCATTGGCTAAAGACAAGGAACACTGGTATGATATTTCAGAAGTACCAGAGAAGGTTCTAATTTCAAACACTATTATCCTACAAAAAGGAATGAAGTAGTTCAATTCTGAGTTCTTAGGTGAGATACAGATAGCTATTGAGGCAGACCTAGCTTGGAGATAATGGAGAGAAGAGCTCATTGGGTTACGAGACGAAGGAAAAGATTTTCCCAAGGATTGGACCTTGACCGACGATCTACTATATTATAAGCAAATACTATTGTACCAGATAGTCAGGTGCTATATACCAAGATCACTGAAGGATATTACGATGCAAAGGTTGCAAGACATTTCGGACAAGAAAAAACCTGGGAGATCATTATGCGGGACTTCTATTGGAATGCACTTACGGCATAGGTCAATGACTATGTACGATTCTCCAATGAACGCCAATATAATAAATCACCTAGATACGCTAAGTACTGATTATTGCAACCACTACGAATACCCTATGCAGAATGGGCGTCTATCTCAGTGGACTTCATTATACAGCTACCAGAGTCGCAAGGATGTACTCAGTTAATGGTAGTAGTTGATCGATTCACAAAGATGGCACATTTCATCAGACTACAGACATTGGCAACAGCACAGGATGTCAGAAATGCATTACTGAAAGAAATATGGAGGCTACATGGCCTACCAACTGAAATTGTCCTAGATATGGACTCAAAGTTCGCAGGAGAATTCTGGGAATGCCTCTGCAAAGTATGGAAAATCAAGCGAAGAATGTCAACTGCATACCACCCATGAACTGGTGGACAGACCGAAGGTACCATCCAAGTACTGGAAAAATACCTTCAAAGTTTTATCAACTATAATCAGGATGACTGGTATCAGTTACTACCACTAGCTGGACATGCCTATAACAATTCCGCTACCAATACACATGGGATGTCACCATTCTATGTGAACTACGGATTTTATTTACCGACAGAGTAGATGAAGGAGCGTTAAGCTCAGTATGCGGGAGAAATACTCTACGCGAACTGGATTAAGACGACTTATGAATAAGTAAGAGGATCACTAGAAAAGATAAAGGAAGGAATGTCAAAATACTATGACCAGAAAGCTAGACAATAGCTGGACTTTATGATCAGGGACCGAGTAATGTTAAATGCAAGGAACATTCACATCCAGTGGAAATCAAATAAGCTAAGCCCGAAGCTATACTGTCCATTTCAAATAATAGAGAATCGCAAATCACGGGCCTTCAAGCTCAACATATCCAATCGATGGAACATTCACCCTATATTCCATGTGGCACTATTAGAGCCCTATCGCAAACCAGTTCATGATAATCGCCTGCAACCCCTTAGAGAACTGGACGAAATTGATGGCAATCTATAATGGGAGGTTGAAAAAGTAGTAAGAAGCGAGATTCACTCATACAGAAAATGGGTACGCAGTCGCTATCAAGAGAAGTATGAACTGTGGTATTTCATCAAATGGCAAGGGTATGCAGAAGATGAGAATACTTGAGAGCCAGCTACCGGTATGGTAAACACCGGGGAAGTTGTGGAAAACTTTCATAATGAAAATTCGGACATGCCAGGAAGGGCAAAAAGTAAGATAGTGAGGGAAAGCTTTTCCTACCATGGCCAAGTAAATCGCAGGATGTTTTTTACCCTAACTACGCTGCGTCTTAAAATGTATATACAAAAGATTATAAAAAGTTATAAAGGCATTTGAGGCGAAGCCTGGTAGGATGGAGGTCATGTTAGGTATATGGAAATCGGAGACAAAATTGACAGACATCACAGTAGGGTAGCTGCGCACAGACCCTCGATTTTCCAGAGTGCCAATACCCTCCTCCAGCCCCCTTATGAGACCCGCATATCATTAGAGAGATTTTGAGAGTTGTATCCTATAACTAAAATGTCACATCAATGAAGCCCACTTTATAACACCATTTATGTTACCGCCCTCCGTCCGACGGTATGCTGTTCGCAGGATATATGAGAGGGGACCTTTGGCGCCATCTAGAAAGTAGAGTGGAAGAGATCCGGGAAAGGCGCATTGAGATAGTAGGCTTGAAAGTTAGGCTGCCTATACTATGGGCCAAAACTGATAGGACGTTTTTGGTGAAATACTCCACGAAGATGTCCCTATAGCAGAGGCTATAACAGACATACCAGATCCACCCATTTCCTTCCAAGATCAGCTGTAGGTTGGTTGATCCTAGTAATAGGACCCCTCTACGGAGGCTGGTGGACCAAGGGGAAGCACGCTCAGAAAGGAAGACCTAGAAAAGCCAGAAACCCTGGAGACATTGACACGTTGGACTGGGACTTGCGATTGGCACTATGTGGCCAGGTATGAACTTGATTACTTCTTGACTGAAGAGACTACTGTAACAATAGTCAACAAGACTAGAGTAATATAATAGTCTATGCGGACAACTAAGTTGGAGGCTGCTGTTTGGTATTACAAATAGGGCAGTCATCTCAACGGAGGGATTCTATTCTGTAACTGTGAAAGGGTGTGATACGTTTCAGGGTTAAGTAGTGCTTGCACTTATAAGATTCTAGATGTTTGCGTATTAAAATCAGAGTGATACCTCAGAGGCATAATAGTTAGAAGTAGTCTGCGAATACTCAGACACGGGATATAAATATCAAAGTACCTCCCAAGCTTTACATACATCATCAAGCAACAGAGAAGAGATCATATCAATATAATATTGCTCTACGCATTAAATCTTTATCTTACCTATTTTGTCGAGATGTGCCTTCCTTAACAGATTCTCCAATTGAACATTTGGCCTACATCCTTCACTTATATACTTGAGTTTGGCGTCCGTAAAACACTTTCCACCTCTTCGAAGTTCCAAATCCCAATCCTGATCTCCATCCCAGTCTTCTCCACTATCGCCTACTCTCACTACTATTGATACCAAGAAACCTTCTTGTTTTCAAACTTTCTGTTCGCGATGCGTAGCTCCCTCCTCAGGACAGTACTCTGGCCATCTCCTTAATGCACTAGGCTTTCCGCCCTTTATGCCTAGTCTGTATACAATATGCAAGTTGTATTCCACTAACCTCTGAGCGTACCACATTTGACGGCCACTTCAGACTTTCAAGGTCAGGAAGTAGGGCAGCTTCTGACATTCTGTAAAGCCCGTAATTAGTTTTTCAATTCCGATCAAGTAGTGTCTCCATTCCTTAAATACTTCGAGGATCATGAGATGTTCTTTATCATGAATTTCATAATTGAGCTCTGCATAATTTAGTTTTCTGGAATGAAACGCTACTGGATGTAACCTTTTCTCAAAGTATTGAGAAAGAATGCAACCGAGTATGAAATTGCTAGCGTTAGTTTCTACCACTGTGTCTCATTCTGGAAAGAGGTGGTGGAGGATGGGAGCCACGGTGAATCGGTTTTTTAATTCTTCGAACGCAGTATCCTGCTCAACTCCCCGCCAGAAATCCCTAGGATTTCCTTTTAATATTACTGTTATTGGTTTGCAAATAGCCAAGAAGCTTTTAATAAATCGTAGGCAGAAGTTGGCGAATCCAATAAAGACTTACACCTCTCTAACCAACTTAAGTGCTTTCCACACCATTATGGATTCCACCTTGCGAGTGCTCCTTGACAACTTATCAACTGCCACCCTATAACTGAAGTATTCTACCTCTGTAGCATGGAAGGTAAATTTCTTTAGCGATACTGCTAATTGAAAGTCTGATAGACTTTATAGAACCCTTTTGAAAGCTTCGATGTGTTCCTTTTCATCCCTTGAATTGATGAGAATATCGTCAAGGTAACACACAACTCCAACACCCAAGTATTCTTTAAGAACTTGGTTCATCATATCTTGAAAAGTTGCTAGAGGCTTGACCTATCTAAATGGCATAACCTTATATGCGGAGTGTACGTATCTTGTACGGAAGGCCATTTTTCATTCGTCTCCCTCCTTTATCCTGATCTAGTGATAACCATCCTCAAGGTCCACCCTATTGAAGATCTTTGCGCCAGCTACTCAGTCCAGGGAGTTTGGACATTAGTGGACGGGGATATTTGTTGAGGATAGTAATCTTATTTAAATTTCAATAATTCACAACTAAGCGTAATCTGCTATCTCGTTTAGGTACGAATAATATGGGTGCTCCAGCTAGTGATTGACTACGAGTGATTTTTCCTTGTTTGATCATGGTTTCCAAGTATTTCCATCAAGCCTGAAGCTGTTTTTCGGATAGTGGATATATCGGCCCCCAGGTGGGAGTTGACCCTTGAATCAACTTGATCTTATGATCGAAGGTTCATCTGTAGGCTAATTTTTCTGCTGCCTGGGCTTCAAACAAGTGTTTGTAATACCAGTATTCCTGGGGTAATGATTTGAGTTCCACTGTATTCTCGATGGCTCTAATTCGTCCGATCCTGCATGCATTAGGATTCCAAGTGACTGATCTGTCATATTTAAACATATCTGCTATTCTTTCATCTTCTTCCTCACAGTTTTTGTAACCTTTTATGGAGAAGGTTCAATTTTCTGCATCTTTTATGTGAGACACTGTGTGTTCACGATGCCACCAGCTAAATGGAATTATCATTCCATAATAACCAACTTTAGACACTACATACAACACTTTAAAGATGTGTCAGTTTTTTCCAATTTCCAGCATTATACGTAGGGTATATGTTAGGCATATGGAAATCCGAGACATGTGCACAGACCCACGGTAGGGTAACTGCGCACAGACCCTCAATTTACCGGAGTGCCAACACCCCCCTCCGGCCCCCTTATGGGGCCCGCACGTCATTAGCGAGATTTCGAGAGTTGCGTCCCATAACTAAAATGTCACATCAATGAAGCCCACTTCATAACACCATATACGTCGCCGCCGTCCGTCCGACCGCATGCTGTTCGCAGGATATATGAGAGGGGACCTTTGGCGACATCTGGGAAGTGGAACGGAGGAAATCCGTCGGAGGCGCATTGAGATAGTAGGCTTCGAAGTTAGGCTTCCTAACTATGGGCCGAAAGTGACGGGACGTTTTCGGCGAAATACTCCAAGAGGATATCCCAGTAGCGGAAGCTATTAGGGGTATACCGAATCCACCCATACCCTTCTGAGATCAGCTGTAGGTTGGTTGGTCCTAGTAATAGGACCCCTCTACGGAGGCCGGCGGACCAAGGGGAAGCACGCTCAGAAAGGAAGACCTAGATAAGTCGGAGACCCTTAAGACGCTGACACGTCGGGCTCGAACTTGCGATTGGCACTAGGTGATCCGGCATGAACCTGATCACTTCATGACCGAGGAGACGACTGGACGATAGTCAACAAGACTAAAGTCATATAAAAGTCTATGCGGACATCTAAGTTGGAGGCGGCTGTTTGGCATAACAAATAGCGCAGTCATCTCAACGGAGGAATACTATTCCGAGTCCGCGAAAGGGTGTGATAAGTTTCGGGGTCAAACGGTGTTCGCACTTATAAGATTCTGGACGTTTGCGTATTAAAACCAGAGTGGTACTTCGGAGGCATAGTAGTTAGAAGTAGTCCGCGAACACTCAGACGCGGGATATAAATATCGAAGTGCCTCCCGAGCTTTACAGACATCATCAAGCAACGGAGAAGTGATCTTATCAATATAAAATTGTTTACGCTAAAAGTCTTTACCTTACTTTTATTTTATCCAGACGAGCCTTCCTCGACAGATTCTCCGAAAAAAGATTCTGGCCTACGTCCCTCGCTTATATACTTGAGTTGGCGTCCGCCAAACAGTATAACACTTTCCTCCAAAGGCAGCTGATGATCCATTAAAGCCTAAGATATCAACTGCATTGTTGCATTGAATAATAGGAACACGAAGGTCTTCAACTAGGTCCTTATTGAAAAGGAACATGTTAGATCTCAAGTCTAATAAGACTTTAACTTTGTATCACTTATTGTATATATAGAGGTAAGCGATCCTCTCCGGACAGTTGTAATATTTTAGCTTTGCAGCATCTAGTTCCATGCACTTAGTACAGATAAAACTTTCTTGATTCTTGCGTTTAGGCATCGTCAGAGTAGGGTGTAGGTAACAAGATATTTGTTACTATGCTCAAGTAGTTTCGACCATTGAGGTCTCCTCAGACAAACTAGTAACCCTTTGGCTCTAACAATCTGGGTCAACATACTAAGCAGCGCTTCAATGATATACAATTCTGCATGACCAGTTTGCAGGCTAGATGCCTTCTCCCGACATACCAAACCTAGCCTAATAGCAAATATTCAGGCGGTTGTTAGCCATTTTGCTCTCTGGTGTGGTGTTGCCACTTTTACCGATCTTTTCCTTTTGGGCTTCGTTTATCCATCCAGCTACCTCAGGGGGGCCTTGCATATCAAAGTGGTATAACCCTACCCCACACTCTGGCCCGAAGGCAAAATAGTACATACATATAATACAACTTAAACTTATATAGTATGTGGAACAGTATACCTCTGTTGTCTTCCTGTCGTGTATTGTTATCAGGTAGATCATGCATTGTTATGTCTCCACTTCTTCGGTATAGCAACTTCCTTACACATGGGTGGTAGGCTGCTACCAGGTAACACGAGGAACTTCGTACTGTTGACTCCTAAGCTATGTGGACAAGTTAACTATCCTTTCTTTCAGTCAAGACTCTCCATATAGTGATTCTTGTATTCGAGCTCGTAAGTTCCTCGTGGGGTCTCTTCACTTAGAGCCTACTTGCTTTGATCTTGAAAGGAGAGACTTGCTTCACGCTACTTTGATCATTTTGAGTTTCAACTCCAGTAGTTGCACACGGAATACCCAATCCCTGTTGTGGTCGGTACCCAATACACCCCAGCCAAAGGGGGGTTCCTATTTTGATTCCCGCTCTATCTGGACACTGAATACACAAATACCATCGCCGTTAGTGCCAATAAACTGACCTAGGTCAGTTCTTCGTCATTCCCCAGTTTCCAGATCCTATTTGTTCAGGCTGGCTGCTGGACAATAGTGACTCTGCATGCTATTTTAGGCTTTATAATAGCCGCTTATGCACATCGAATCCCCATTTTTATTGGCCTTGAGCTGACCATTGCCACCAATATATGGGCATCTCCCTAACAGGTTTGGTAGGTGTGGTTCTTCTTTCCACAATGTGTACAATCTCTATCTCGCTTCGGAGTGTCTATCACACTCTGCGGGATACCGGTATGGGCCTAGTTAAAGTTTGTGTAGGTGGTCTTCGCTGCACTTCCAAACCTCATCTTAGGCTTTTTCTGCTTATTTTCCCTTTTCCGTTTTCGCGGTGGGGCTCCAGCTCCTTTGACATAAGATTTAGTATACCTTTGTCGCTTTAGCTTAGAGTCCCACTGGTCTTTTCTTTTAACTTCTTGGACTATCTTAGGCAAGGTTGGTTTGTCTCTTGCAAGCTATTCTCCAGCGAGAAGTGCCTCTTCTGATCAACCGCATAGCTTGAGCACTTCATCACATTCTTGATCTGTTGTATATTGCAGGACTGACAACCTAGGCACAATTTGTTTCGAAAGTTGGTTTTTCTACTTCCTCCATGCTGGATTTTCCAGTCATCCATGCCCTGATATTTAGGTTTTGCATGACCGTGAGATAATATTCAATACTGCCTTCGTACTCAATGAGCTTCATAGCTCGAAGCTCTAGTATTTCGGCTTCTACCTGAGCAAATCATTTGATCATATCATGTTTAAAATGAGTCCACGTGGCCAACTCTGGCTACTGTGTTTCCCCTTGAAGTCCGTCCATAGCCTTCCGATACCAAATAGTGTAAGGAAGCACTATGCCTCCCTTTCTATATTTCAGTGCATATATAACTCGTGCGCGGGCATTATCCCAGATCCACAGGTTTCTTTCGAAATAGTCGGTACCTTGTATAATCCAGACATATATGTCTTGTCTGGATTTATTCTCAAAGAATGGGGGTAGCTCTGATGGCTGCCTCACATTAAGCGCTATCGCATTGGCAAGTGTCTCTACCATACCATAGTGTCCTGGTATTTGTCCTCGCCTACTACAGCTTGGACTTCTTCTCCTTCTTCCTCTCTCATCATCATTGTCATCATTGTCACTAGGATCTTTTGGGTCACCTCCCTGGGTACCTGAGGGGATGCATCAGCGGCTTCTTTGCCCTTTCCTTTTTCCCTTTGCGTAGGGGGAGCGTAATACTCCTTATCCTCTGCCTCTTTGACCGCAGATAAGGGTGCTGGTCCTGCAGCTTTTAGACTTGGAATGAAAGCCAGTATCTTATTTACTGCTGTCATTAGTACTCTCAGATTATCATTTGTCACTTCATTTTGCCGTCATTAGCAGTCTTGGGACCTGCAATCTCTGCTTGGTAAGTAGTGCCATCTAGACGTCCTTGTACTAGGGTATGGTTGACCGCTCTTTCACGAGTGATGCTTTGAGCACGGAATTCCAAGAATTCCATTCTTAAGCTGGTGACCATCTGTTCCAGCATCTGATCTCGAGCTAATGCCTTCTGGCATTGTTGCCCGAACGTTCACTGTAACCTTGTAGTCATGTCTTCATGTTCTTGTTAACAGCTATCTTGGGTGTTTATCTTCTTTGCTACTTTCCACAACATTTCTTCTTAGATGCCCTAGACCTCCTGCTCCACACCAGCCAGCTGCATTAACAAGATGGCAATATTGTTGTCATAGATATCTTGTCCGACAGCAATTTGTTATTGAACGTTACGTAATTTTAAGGTATTGTCTTGTTAACTCCCTTCAAGTGTTTGAAGGCCATATTGGCTTGGTCGAGCGAGGTGTCTATGTCTTGCCTTATTCAACCTAATGTTATCTCTAGACGGGTAGCTAGCCTGGCTAGGTTTGCCGCATGGTTGCCTTCTGGCTTTGGTATGGAGGCTCTCGATATCCGACGTGTGCTTGCGACACTCAAGAATCAGTGAGAGGGATTGAGTATACCTCTTCTCCGGAATGTTGGCTCTTCACGTATCAATGGGAAGCGGCTATGTATAGCCGAATCATCTATTCCCATTGTATCCGGGCAGGTGTCTATCAGTTCTTCCGCCGGTATTCTCTTTCTCAAGTTTTATAGTATCTTAGCCATTGTGATACTTTCTAGATAGACTAGTTGTTCTAATAGCCCAAGATGAGCTATTACTGGTACTTCGTACCAGAGTTCTCTATATCCTTCAAAGGGGTTATAAAATCGTATGTAAGGTATGCAATGTCTGTGATACTCCTGAGGTGTAGGTAGAAAAGGGTTCGGGCGATCTGATTTTGTATTCAGGACCTGAATTTCCTTTTTCTCGTAGTTCAAGATGTACTTGTAGTACATGTATAGATTCTTAGGTCCAAACCGAGGGTAGGGGTGGTTCTTGGCTAACGGTGACTGAATTCTTGACTACAGAGAACTGGGTATACCAGTTGACTAGGTCCTTCGACTCACTAGAACTCACCTCAAAGTACAGACCATGCCAGGTGTGATATATGCACTTAAATTGATCCCTCATTAGACTCCCGAAAGGTATTGTGAACCACAAGGGTTCTTGCGTATATTCTTCTTCAATTTCGAACAGCTCCCTGTCATATATTTCTTCAAATATATGAATGTAAATCAGGCAATGCGGAGATTCAAATATGTAATCGAAGGGAGAGCTGCGGGTGGAGTTTGAAGTGAACTCGTAGCTCATATAGTGAGCCTTGGTAACTGAAGAACTATCAATATACTGTTAGGCAGACGCCGATCTCTAGTATAACTGAGGGATGTAGGCTAAAATCTTCGTTCACAGAATCTGTCGAGGAAGGCTAGTCTTGATAAAATAGATAAGGTAAAGATTTATGATGTAAACAATTTAATATTGATAAGATCTCTTCTTCATTGCTTGATGATGTCTGTAAAGCTCGAGAGGCACTTCAATATTTATAATCCACATCAGAGTGTTCTCAAACTACTTCTAACTACTATGCCTACGAGGTACCAGTCTGATTTTAATATGTAAGTATCCAGAATCTTATAAGTGCAAGCACCGCTTGACCCTAAAACCTATCACACCCTTTCACGGTTACAGAATAGTAATCCTCCATTGCGATAACTGCACTATTTGTTATGCCAAATAGCGGCCTCCAACTTAGTTGTCCACATAGACTATTATATTACTCTAGCCTTGTTAACTGTCATTCCAGTAGTCTCTTCAGTCATGAAGTGATCAGATTCATGCTGGGCTACTTAGTGCCAATTGCAAGTCTGAGCCTAATGTGTTAATGTCTTAAGAGTCTCCGACTAATCTAGGTTTTCCTTTCTGAGAGTGCTTTCTCTTGGTCCGCCAACCTCTATAGAGGGGTCCTATTACTAGGACCAACCAACCTACACCTGATCCTAGAAGGGTATGCGTGGATCTGGTATGTCTTTAATACCCTCTGCTACTGGGACATCCTCTTGGAGTATTTTGCTGAAAACGTCCTATCACCTTCGGCCCATAGTTTAGGAAGCCTAACTTTATTGCCTACTATCTCAATGCGCCTTCTACGGATCTCTTCCGTTCCACTTCTCAGATGTCACCAAAGGTCCCCTCCCGTATATCCTGTGAATAGCATGCAGTTGGCCGGACGGCTGTGACATATATGGTATTATGAAGTGGGCTTCATTGATGTGACATTTTAGTTATAGGATGCAACTTGCGAAATCTCTCTAATGACGTGCAGGCCCCATAAGGGGGCCGGAGGATAGTGTTGACACTCTGGAAAATCGAGGGTCTGTGCGCAGTTCCCCTACCATAAGGGTCTGTGCACTTTGTCTCAGATTTCCATATGCCTAACAGCTTGACAGTGTTCACATTGTTATTCGTATTCGTAATATAAAGAGCATAAAGGTTTTGCATTTGTAAAGCATAAAGTAATAAGTATGAAAGTAACTTAGAACAAAGTATGAAGAGCTCATCTCCTTAATATTTTCACTTTCACTTTTTTCTTTTTTATCTTTAATTTTATTATGTATTTAAGGTACATGTATTAGGCAGACAACAAACTCTAGTGTAACTGAGGGATGTAGGTTAAAATCTTTGATCAGAGAATCTGGCAAGGAAGGCTCCTCTCGATAAATAGGTGAGGTAAAGATTTAAAGCATAAACAATTTTTATATTGATAAGATATCTTCTCCGTTGCTTGATAATATCTGTAAAGCTTGGAAGGCACTATGATACTTATATCCTGCACCTGAGTGTTCGCAGACTACTTCGAACTACTACGTCTCTAAACTATCTCTCTGGTTTTAATTCACAAACTTCCAGAATCTTATAAGTGCGAACACCGTTTGACCATGAAACTTATCACACCCTTTCATGGTTACAGAATAGTATTCCTCGGTTGAAATGACTGCACTATTTGTTATACCAAACAGCGGCCTTCAACTTAGTTGTCCATATAAACTATTATATTTCATTAGTCTTATTGACTACTATTCCCGTAATCTCTTGGGTTATGAAGTGATTAGTTTCACGCTGGGCTACCTAGTGCCAATCGCAAGTCTAAGCCCAATGTGGCAACATCTTAATAGCCTCTGACTTATCTAGGTCTTCCTTTCTGATCGTGCTTCTCCTTGGTCTGCCGGCCTCCATAGAGGGGTCCTACTACGAGGACCAACCAACATACAGCTGATCTCACAAGGGTATAAGTAGATTCAGTATGTCCTTAATAGCCTTTGCTACTAAGACATCCTCTTGAAGTCTTTCCCAGAAAACATCCTGTCACCTTCGGGCTATAGTTTAGGAAGCCTAACTTTGACGCCTACTATCTTAATGCGCCTCCAACTGATCTTCTCTGTTCCTTTTCCCAGATGTCGCCAAAGGTCTCCTCCCATATATCATGCAAACAGCATGTGGTCAGACAGATGGCAGCGCTGTATATGGTATTATGAAGTGGGCTTCATTGATGTAACATTTTAGTTACAGGACGTAACTCTCGAAATCTCGCTAATGACTTGTGGGCCCCATAAGGAGGCCAGAGGGGGGTGTTGGCTTTCCAGAAAATCGCAGTTCTGTGCCCAGTTACCCTACCATGAGGTCTGTGTACTTTTTGTCTTAGATTTCCATATGCCTAATACTAAGAATAGAAAAGCAAATGAAGGATATCAAACTTGGGCCAGGACCATCACCATCCTATAAGTCGAAACAAGCCATTAAAGCATTGCGGGTATTTGCCCAAAAGCTTTTACCATTGACTTAAACTATGGAGGCTTTATTTTATGCTTTTTTCCCTAAAGAGTATCCCAAATACAAGACTATCTATGGGACCATTTATGATGGAACAGCAGACAACATCGATGAAGCATTTGGGATATGGACTTCACGTTCACCGGTAATCAATGCGAATACCAATAACTACAAGGTTGGGGAAGATGTATGCGATGGATAGTGTGCCATTGCTGTATTGCGAGATTTTAAAAAAGGCGATACCTGCTTTCCATAGCTTGGAGTTAAGATTGATTGTCTTCCTGGTACTATAGACTGTTCTGTTATCAACTACATGTGACTAACATGTACCATCTAAGCTCTGTTACTTTCATACGCTCATATGTTGTGGAGCATTATATAGGATCTTTTGTGGGCCATCGCTATAGTGTAGTCTACTTTATACACCATGTAGTACATGATGCATACATGGAGAGAACCGGGAAACCATTTTGGAAATTCTGCAAAATGCTGGAATGGTGGCAGAAATCACGTGGGAACTTGACTGTGTAGACAGTTGTTTTTTATTGATTTGTCTTATGTATATATGAATGAGTATTATAAATAAAACTAGATCTAAGTTGGCGAAGTGGAAAGAAGTCATTCACATATACTCAAAACTATACACCCAAAACTATATGCCAAAAACCGTACGCCCAAAATGATATGCATAAAACTATAAGCTCCAAAGTATATATCCAGAGCTCTACACCTAATGATACACTGAAGATCATTGGCCCAAAGTCATACCCTCTAAGAATCAAATGCTGAGGGGCATATGTTCAATAATATATAGTCATAGTACATTGGATACAGCGATAAACAAATTTTGAGCTAGTTACTAGTGACTAGTCATTAAGGAAAGCAGGACACCATATGGTTGGAACAAGGGGAATATTAGAATGAGGCCTGCCTGGGTAGTAAGCGTGGAACAAATACCCTCCACCCCGCACCACGCCCCATATGGGGCTCTGTGGAAGGCGGAATGGGAGGGGAGATATAAAATTGACCCTGGGCCGTGTCAATGGTGGGGCAGAAAATAGAAAACCCGCCCCGCCCCACTCCGTAATGAACACTACTTCTTCTTGTCCTCCTGACCATCATTTACTGATAACTGTCTTCTTGTTAAGCATATGGAAATCCGAGACATGTGCACAGACCCACGGTAGGGTAACTGCCCACAGACCCTCGATTTACTGGAGTGCCAACACTCCCCTCCAGCACTGTTATGGGACCCGCACGTCATTAGCGAGATTGCGAGAGTTGGGTCCCATAACTAAAACGTCACATCAATAAAGCCTACTTCATAACACCGTATACGTCGCCGCCATCCATCCGTCCGCATCCTGTTTGCAAGATATATGAGAGGGGATCTTTGGCGATATCCGGGAAGTGGAACAGAAGATATCCGTCAGAGGTGTATTGAGATAGTAGGCTTCAAAGATAGGCTTGCTAAACGATGGGCCGAAAGTGACGGGACGTTTTCGGCGAAATACTCCAAGAGAATATCCCAATAGCAAGGGCTATTAGGAGTATACCGAATCCACTCATACCCTTCTGAGATCAGCTGTAGGTTGGTTGGTCCTAGTAATAGGGCCCCTCTACAGAGGCCGGCGGACCAAGGGGAAGCATGCGCAGAAAGGAAGAACTGGATAAGTCAGTGTCTCTTGAGACGTTGACATGTCGGGCTCGGACTTGCGATTGGCACTAGGTGGCCCGGCATGAACTTGATCACTTTATGATCGAAGAGACTACTAGAACGATAGTCAACCAGACTAGAGTAATATAATAGTCTATGCAGATATGTATGTTGGAGGCCGCTGTTTGGCATAACATATAGCGCAGTCATCTCAACGGAGGAATGCTATTCCGGGTCCGTGAAAGGGTGTGATAAGTTTCAAGGTCAAACGGTGTTCGCACTTATAAGATTCTGGACGTTTGCGTATTAAATCCAGAGTGGTACTTCGGGGGCATAGTAGTTAGAAGTAGTCCACGAACACTCAGACGCGGGATATAAATATCGAAGTGCCTCCCAAGCTTTACAGATATCATCAAGCAATAGAGAAGAGATCTTATCAATATAAAATTGTTTACGCTATAAATCTTTACCTTACTTATTTTATCAAGACGAGCCTTCCACGACCGATTCTCCGACCAAAGATTTTGGCTTACGTCCCTCAGTAATATACTTGAGTTTGGCGTCCGCCTAACACTTCTCTTCTTTCCTGTTTCTTCCACTATTGTCATCTCCCTCCAGCTTGTTCTTTTCTGTTGTTTGAACTAGTTGTTATCTCATACTGGAGTTGTTAGTTTTCTTTTATTGTCCAATCGACTTCTGCATTCCGAGATGCAATGTCCTTGTCTCCTGCATCTGAGGCAGAGATTCTGATCCATTAGCCTCTTGTATTCTTTATTAGATTAGTTAAGGGGTTGTTTTGCTTGTACCTTATTCATTTTCACTTCTCGATCAATGGTAGGTCTGAATGTTCCCTTGTAGTTTCTTGGCAGTTGGGTGTTCTTAAATGTTGATGCACATACTAGTAGACCTTGTAACTAGAATCATCAGCCAGATCCTGGACATATTGGTGGAGAGAATTGAATGAGATCGATGAAGACATGTGGAGAGCATACTTGGATATGCAAACAATCTCAATGCCTTAAGCCAGGATTTTCATAATGATCCTGAGCAGGCTGAAATAATACTGACTGATGTCAGCAGCATGCATACTCAGAGAGAATATATTCTGCAGGAGTTGAAATGAGTAGAGGTACAAGCTTACCTGGTAGGTATAAATGGTCCAGGTCCAGTTGATGCGCCAGTAGATCCCCCTCCACAGGTAGATGAAAGTCACATATAGGAAGAAGGCGCAGTTGAATTCCTTAATAGTAGTATATGTTCACACATCTATAGTCTATAATACAATACACTAGTATCGTACTGATCAAAATAGTCTAGAACAAAATAAAATAAGTCTAGATAAGAGCTAGCTGGTGAAATTCAGTATGAGTGGAGAGCCATGGCTATTCCAACTCTAACTAAATCCAGAAACCCAGGCAATTGAGCAGTACTAGCTAGAGTAATCAGATGGCCAATGGTAAGCCACTAAACAAGGTATAAGTCTTTCAATAATAAACCGTATCTGGAAACAGCTTGTAGGAGATATGAAGAGTCTCAACAGACTATGAAAAGACATTTTGCAGACACAAAAAATGCCACAGTAGTATCAGAAGACTGTAGACATCAGACATTGAATACAATGACATTGAGGAATGTATAGAGGACATTCAGATATCATTTGCAATTCACCAGCATTGGGTCTCTTCATTTGGACACCTTCTATACATTCCTGATATTATTGTATTCGGTGTCTGATGTCTACTATCCTCTGATGCCGCTTTGACTTTTATTGTATCTACTAGACATCTTTGAATCATCACTCAGACAAAATGACCAGTTGCGAGATGATAATGGCAGTAGCAAGAAACCTGAAGAGAGAGCCCTAGGAAAGTATTAGTAATCAAAATACTTTAAAGAAAGATACCAGAGGTCTAAACGCATCTAAATTAGTAGAGTGCAGGTAGTGCATACTCACGTGAAAAGTATCTCACAGGCTGCATTCGTGTGCATCTTGTGCTTACAGAAATATGAGCTACCTCGGGACAGAATGAGTTTACATGGATTCACCTAGATTGGGAGTTTTTCATTAAGAGTGTCTGGAATGTTCGACGTATCAAATGCCCAGGACACAGGTATTTATTTTTGCTTCTGTAATATCTAAATCTGATTACTGTCAGCGGGAGGTTTAAGTTGAACATGATTTAGTCTTTAGACTAGTATACCTAGAAAACCAGAGATCTGATACTGCACTAGGTCTAGTAAGCGCTAGAACCAGTTTCTTTTCAAGAAAGCTGTTAGGTGGACGCCAAACTCATGTATATAACTGAGGGACGTAGGCCAAAATCTTTGATTGAGAGAATCTGTCAAGGAAGGCTCATCTCAATAAAATAGGTAAGGTAAAGATTTAAAGTGCGAAACAATATTATATTGATAAGATCTCTTCTCAATTGCTTGATGATGTCTGTAAAGGTCGGGAGGCACTTCGATATTTATATCCCGCGTCTGAGTATTTGTGGACTACTTCTAACTACTATGACTCTGAAGTACCACTCTGGTCTTAATAGAAGAAGCATCCAAAATCTTATAAGTACGAACACCGTTTGACCCGGAAACTTATCACAGCCTTTCGCAGACTCGGAATAGTATTCTTGCATTGAGATGACTGCGCTATTTGTTTACATCAAACAGCGGCCTCCAACTTGGATATCCGCATAGACTATTATATTACTTTAGTCTTATTGACTATCGTTCCAGCAGTCTCTTCGGTCATAAAGCGATCAGGTTCATGACGGGCCACCTAATGCCAATCGCAAGTCCGAGCCCAACATGTCAACGTCTTAAGGGGCTCCGACTTTTCTAGGTCTTCCATTCTGAGCATACTTCCCCTTGGTCCACTGGTGTTGGGCGGACGCCAAACTCAAGTATATAACTGAGGGACGTAGGCCAAAAATCTTTGATTAGAGAATCTGTCGAGGAAGGCTCATCTCGATAATATAAGTAAGGTAAAGATTTAAAGTGTGAAACAATATTATAGTAATAGGATCTCTTCTCCATTGCTTGATAATATCTGTAAGGCTCGAGAGGCACTTCAATATTTATATCCTGTGTCTGAGTGTTCGCAGACTACTTCTAACTACTATGTCCCCGAAGTACCACTCTGGATTTAATACGCAAACGTCCAGAATCTTAAAAGTGCGAACACCGTTTAACCCTGAAACTTATCACACCCTTTGGCGGACCCGGAATAGTATTCCTCCGTTGAGATGACTGCGCTATTTGTTATGCCAAACAGTGTCCTCCCACTGGATATCCGCATAGACTATTTATATTACTTTAGTCTTGTTAACTATCGTTCCAGTAGTCTCTTCGGTCATGAAGTGATCAGGTTCATGCCGGGCCACCTAGTGCCAATCGCAAGTCCGAGCCCGACATGTCAATGTCTCAAGGGGCTCCAACTTATTTCGGTCTTCTATTATGAGCATGCTTTCCCTTGGTCCGCCAGCCTCCATAGAGGGGTCATATTACTGGGACCAACCAACCTACAGCTGATTTCAAAAGGTTATGGGTGGATTCAGTATACTCCTAATAGCTTCCACTACTAGGATATCCTCTTAGCGTATTTCTCCGAAAACTTACCGTCACTTTTGGCTTGTAGTTTAGGAAGCCTAACTTTGAAGCCAACTAACTCAATACGCCTCCTACAGGTTTCCTCCGTTCCACTTCCCCGATGTGGCCAAAGGTCCCCTGTCATTTATCCAGCGAACAGCATGCGGTCGGACGAACGGTGGCGACGTTTATAGTGTTATGAAGTGGGCATCATTGATGTGATATTCTAGTTATGCGACGCAACTCATGAAATCTCACTAATAACGTGCGGGCCCCATAAGGGGGCCAGAGGGGGGTGTTGGCACTCTGGTAAATCGGGGGTCTGTGCGCAGTCACCCTTCTGTTGGTCTGTGCACATGTCTCGGATTTCCATATGCTTAACAGCCGGCCTCCGTAGAGGGGTCCTATTACTAGGACCAACCAACCTACAGCTGAGCTCAGACGGGTATGAGTGGATTCGGTATACCCCTAATAGCTTCCACTACTAGGATATCCTCTACGAGTATTTTGCCGAAAATGTCCCGTCACTTTCAGCCCGTAGTTTAGGAAGCTTAACTTTGAAGTCTTCTATCTTAATGCGCCCTCCACGGATTTCCTCCATTCCACTTCCCATATGTCGCCAAAGGTCCCCTGTCATTTATCCTGCAAACAGCATGCTGTTGGACGGACGGTGGCGACGTATATAGTGTGATGAAGTGGGCTTCATTGATGTGACATTTTATGGGATGCAACTCTTGAAATCTAGCTAATGATGTGCGGGCCCCATAAGGGGGCCGGAGAGGGGTATTGGCACTCTGGTAAATTGGGGTTCTGTGCGCAATTACCTTTCCGTGGGTCTGTGCACATGTCACGAATTTCCATATGCATAACATGAGCTCTCTCCTTCCCGGCTTCGCCTCGAATGCCTTTATAAACTTTTTACTTTTTTCTTCAAAATGCATTTTAAGACTTAGTGTGGTCAGGGTAAAAAACCTCCCACACTTACCTGGCCACAGTAGAAAAACCTTTTCCTCACTGTCTTACTTCTGCCCTTCCTGGCATGTCCGTATTTTCATTATGAAAATTCTCCACAACTTCCTCCATATTTTCTATCCCCGTAGCAGGCTCCCAAGTGTTCTTATCTTCGGAACACCCTTGTCATTTAACGAAGTACCACAGTTCCCGCTTCTCTTAGTAGTGGCCGCGTACTCGTTTCCTGCAAGAATGGATCGCGCTTATTACAATTTTTTCAACCTCCCATTGTAGATCGCCATCAATGTCCTGCGGTTCACTAGGGGGCTGTGGGCGATTATCATGTACTGATTCACGATAGGGTTCCAGTAGCACGACATGGAATACAGGATAGATGTTCCATCGATCGGATATATTGAACTTGAAGGCTTGTGATCCGTGTTTTTCCATAATTTGAAAAGGACCATATAGCTTTGGACATAGTTTCTTTAATTTCCGTTGGGTTCGAATGGTTTTTGCGTTCAATATTACTTTGTCCTCTATCTTGAAGTACGGCTGTTGTCGAGCTTTCTGGTCCTAATATTTTGATATCCCTTTGCGTGTCTTTTCTAGTGATCCTCTCCCTTGTTCATGTATCATCTTAATCCAGTTTGCATAGAGTATTGCTCCTGGATTTTGAGCTTGGCGCTCCTTCATTCACTCTGTCTATGGATGGAAACCGTAGTTAGCATAGAATGGAGACATCCCAGGAGCGTTGGTTGCGGAGTTGTTATAGGCATGTTCAACTAGAGGTAATAGGTGATACCAGTCATCCTGATCATAGATGACAAAGCTTCGCAGGTATCCGTTCAGTACTTGGTTGGTATGTTCAGTTTGTCCGTCAGTTAGAGGATGATATGCCGTCGACATTCTTCGCTTAATTTCCCGTGCTTTGCAAAGGGACTCCCAACACTCTCCTGCAAACATTGAGTCCATGAGTTAGGCATATGGAAATCCGAGACATGTGCACAAGACCCACGGTGGAGTAACTATGCATAGACCGTCGATTTGGAGGAGCCAGTACCCCCCTGCAGCCCCCTTATCGGGCCCGGACGTCATTACCGAGATTTTGAGAGTTGCGCCCTATAACTAAAATGTCACATCAATGAAGCCCACTTCATAACACCATATACATTGCCGCCATCCATCGGACCGCATGCTGTTTGCAGGCTATATGGGAGGGGACCTTTGGCAACATCTGGGAAGTGGAATGGAGGAAGTCCATCAGAGGTGCGATGAGATAGTAGGCTTCAAGGTTAGGCTTCCTAAACTACGGGCGAATGTGTGGGGACATTTTCGGTGAAATACTCTAGGAGGATATCCTAGTAGCAGAAGCTATTAGTGGTATATCGAATCCACCTATACCCTTCTGAGATCAGCGGTAGGTTGGTTAGTCCTAGCAATAGGACCCCTCTACAGAGTCCGGCGGACCAAGAGGGAGCATGCTCAGAATGGAAGACCTAGATAGGTTGGAGCCCCATAAGCCGCTTAAACGTCAGGCTCGGACTTGCGATTGGCACTAGGTGGCCCAGCATGAACCATATCACTTCATGACCGAAGAGACTACTGGAACGATAGTTAACAAGACTAAAAGTAATATAATAGTCTATGCGAACATCGTAGTTGGAGGCCCCTGTTTGGTATAACAAATACCGCAGTCATCTCAACGGAGGAATACTATTCCGTCTCCGCGAGAGGGTGTGATAAGTTTCAGAGTCAAACGGTGTTCGCACTTATAAGATTCTGGACGTTTGCGTATTAAATCCAGAGTGGTACTTCAAGGGCATAGTAGTTAGAAGTAGTCCGCGAACACTCAGACACGGGATATAAATATCGAAGTGCCTCCCGAGCTTTACAGACATCGTCAAGCAACGGAGAAGAGATCTGCTCAATATAATATTGTTTTACACTTTAAATCTTTACCTTACTTATTTTATTGAGACAAGCCTTCTTCAACAGATTCTCAAAGTGAAGATTTTGGCCTACGTCCCTCAGTTATATACTTGAGTTTGGCGTCTGCCTAACAGTATGTTGATAGTTCTCCTATTACCAAGGCTGACTATATGAACTACGAGTTTACTTCAAACTCGACCCTCACCTCAGACCTTTCGCTTATATTTTTGAAGCACCTCACTGTCCCATCTATATTCAAACATGCGAAGAAGTCTTCAATAGCGAGCTCTTTGAGATCGAAGAAGAATATATGCAAAAACCCGCGTGGTTCACAATACCTTTCGGGATCCCAACTAGCAAACAATTCAATCGCATATATGGTACTTGGTACGGACCAGACTTCAAGTGGAGTTCTGCTGTGTCGATAAACCTTGTTGAGTAGAGTACCCAGTACTCCGATAATAAGAAATCAGGTAGAGCCATCCGAGGGCCAGATATCCCCGCGGCTTGGGCCTGATAAAATTCTTATATGTACTATAAGTACATTCTAAACCTCGAGAAAAGGGAAATCCAGATTCTCAGTCCAGAATCAGAGCAACTGAACTCTTTCATACCTACACCTCTAGAGTATCTCAAGCATTGGATACCTTACATACGATTCCTTAAACCCTTTAAAGAATATCAAGAACTCTGGTATGAAGCACCAGAAATCACGCATCCAGGACTATTAGAGCAATTAGCCTACCTGGAAAGCATCACAATGGCTGAGATACCTCAAGACCCTAGGAAGAGAATTACCACTGGAGAGCCCACGGACACCCGTCCAGACACGACGGATAAAACCGATGATTAGGCTATATGGAGTCCCCCCCCCACAACACGTCATGAACCCACATTTCGGAGAGGAAATTTACCCTCTCACTGATCCTCCAGTGTCGCAAGTACACAACGGATATCAAGGGCCCCCATGCCTAAACCAGGTGGAGACCACGCTTCAAACTTAGCAAGGTTGGCTACCTGTCTTGGGATAACCTTGGGTCGAATAAGGCAGGATATAGATACCTTGCTCAACCAAGCCAATATCGCCTTCAAACATTTGAAGGGAGCCACCCCAGACAATACCTCAAAATTAATTAAGGTTCAACAGCAATCGCGGAAGGACAAGATGTCCATGATAACGATATTGCTATCTTCCTGATGCAACTGGCAGGCATGGAAAGCGAAATTAAGGGGATACAAGAGGAAATACTGCGGGAAGTGGCAAGGAAAATAGACGCTCAAGATAGGCGTCAACAGAAACATGAAGAGGTAACTACGAGGTTACATGGAACACGCGGGGAAGAAAGCCAGGCGGCATTCGCCCGAAATCAAATGTTGGAACAAATGGTCCTTAGTCTAAGGGCCGAATTCATAGAATTTCGTTCTTAGAGTGTCACCCGGGAAAGAGAAGTCAACCGTGCTCTGGGACAGATGCGCACAGATCAGACAACCCGCCAAGCGGAGATTTGCAGGACTTAAGACCAGCAACAACTGCAGAATATCGAGAAAAACCAAATCCTAAAAGGGTTGACAGCGGCCATCAATAAGATACTAGCTGCCATATCAAGTCCCGAAGCTGCAAGACCCGCAACTTTGCCCGCAGTCTAAGAAACTGACAACGTGGAGAACTATGCTCCACCTACACGCAGGGACAAGGGAAAAGGCCGGGAAGCTGCTGATGCATTGCCCTCAGGTGCCCAGGGAGGTAACCCTGGAGATCCTAGTGACGATGATGACGATGATGATAAGAGAGGAAGAAGGAGAGGAAGTCCTAGCCGGAGAAGGCAAGGACAGACATCAAAACAGTCTAGTATGGCAGAGACACTAGCCAACGCGATGGCGCTGAATATTGGGTGACAATCCGAGCCACCCCCATTCTTGGAGGATAAACCCGCACAAGATATATATGTGTGGATTCTACAATACACCAACTACTTCGAACGAAACCCTCAGATCTGGAACGATGCTCGGGAACAGATTATATATGCACTCAGTCATACGAGAGGAGAAATAGTACTTCCTTATACTGTTTGGTATCGGAAGGTTATGGACAGACTTCAAGGAGAAACCCAGCAACCGAAACTAGCAACATGGACGCGTTTTGAACTCGATATGATCAAACGATTTTCCCCAGTGGAAGCCAAACGACTAGCACTTAGTGCTAAGAAGCAAGTGGAGTACGATGCTAGAATTGAACGTTACCTAACGATCATGCATAAAAATAACTTTCGCGCCCACATGACGGGAGAGTCCTGGAGGCCGGAAGTCGAAGATAAACTTCCAAAACAAATTGTCCACAGATTGTCAGCTATGCAGTATACGACAGATCAAGAATAGGAAGAAGCGCTAAGGCTGTGCGATCGGTCAGAAGAAGGGCTTCTGGCAAGAGAAAAAATTGGGCGAGACAAACTGTCCAAACCTAAAGTTGTCCAAGAGGTCAAAAGAGAAGACCGAAGGGACTCTAAACCAAAGCGACAAAGGGAGACTAAACCTTATGTCAAGAGAGGTGGAGCCCCACCATGGAAACGGAAAAGGGACGATGATGTTAGGCATATGGAAATCCGAGACATGTGCACAGACCCACGGTAGGGTAACTGCGCACAGACCCCCAATCTACCGGAGCCAACACCCCCCTCCGGCCCCCATATGGGGCCCGCACGTCATTGGCGAGATTTCAAGGGTTGCATCCCATAACTAAAAAGTCACATCAATGAAACCCACTTCATAACACCATATACGTCGCCGCCGTCCGCCTGACCGCATGCTGTTCGCAGGATATATGAGAGGGGACCTTTGGCGACATCTGGGAAGTGGAATGGAGGAAATCCGTAGGAGGCACATTGAGATAGAAGGCTTCAAAGTTAGGTTTCCTAAACTATGGGCCAAAGGTGACGGGACGTTTTCGGAGAAATACTCTAGGAGGATATCCCAGTAGTGAAAGCTATTAGGGGTATACCAAATCCACCCATACCCTTCTGAGATCAGCTGTAGGTTGGTTGGTCCTAGGAATAGGACCCCTCTACGGAGGCCAGCAGACCAAGGGGAAGCATGCTCAGAATGGAAGACCTAGATAAGTCGAAGACCCTTAAGACATTGACACGTTGGGCTCGGACTTGCGATTGGCACTAGGTGGCCCGGCATGAACCTGATCACTTCATGACCGAAGAGACGACTGGGACGATAATGAACAAGACTAAAGTCATATAAAAGTCTATGCGGACATCTATGTTGGAGGCGGCTGCTTGGTATAACAAATAGCACAGTCATCTCAACGGAGGAATACTATTCCAAGTCCGCGAAAGGGTTTGATAAGTTTCAGGGTCAAACGGTGATCGCACTTATAAGATTCTGGATGTTTGCGTATTAAAACCATTGTGGTACTTCGGAGGCATAGTAGTCAGAAGTAGTCCGCGAACACTCAGACGCAGGATATAAATATCCAACTGCCTCCCGAGCTTTACAGACATCATCAAGCAACGGAGAAGAGATCTTATCAATATAATATTGTTTCACACTTTAAATCTTTACCTACTTTACTTTATCGAGACGAGCCTTCCTCGACAGATTCTCCAATCAAAGATTTCGGGCCTACGTCNTTTTTTTTTTTTATCTTCATGTATTCATTGATTTATGGTACAAGAACTTGCATGCAGCGCTAGCTATGGCATAAACAAAACCTTAATCTCAAAAATCCGCAAGCACAAAAGAAATAACCGCACCAAACTATAAAAACCTCCTAAACGTGTCCGATAGCCGACACAAAATCCCTATGGAAATAAAACAAACAAGAGCACAATCATAATGAAAAATATATCTCCAGCAAACTAGAAAAAACTTAACGGGCGGCGGTGTTCTCATGCCCGGGGGGCGAAACCGTGGATCCGTAAGTCGGAGCCTCCTCCTTCTTCACAGAGTTGGGGGTCCCGTGCCGCCGGGGCCATGCCTGGTAGGAAACCCGTCGCTGTGACATTTATGTACCTAGCGTGGGAAGCAAGGGCGGAGGGGTTTGATCAGAGGGGGCTGGCCTTGTCTAGCGATGTGAGGCCTTGGAGGTGGCGCTCACGAGGCTCTTTGCCGGACTCGCAGGTCAGGATTGTGTGGCTGAAGTCCTCTTCGTCTTCCTCGCATAGCGGGCAGAGGGGAGAGGGATCCTCGGTGAACCATGACGGGTGGGCGGCGAGGTAGCTTTTCCCCGATCGCATTTGGTGTATTCTGCCTGCCATGAACCTTCCAAGACCCATTAAAGGGTGGGGAATAAGGGACACGGGGTAGGTGTAGGTAGGGGGTGGTGGGAACTGGTCGTTCCAGTCTTTGACAAGTGCCGACCTGATCTTCAATTTGACCGACATGTAGGAGGGGGCGCCTTCTCCTATTGGAAGACAGGCTGGCGGGAGGAGGTCAGGGGAGGCCACTGGTAGGGGACCGGAGGCGGGGATGAAGGGGCGGGTTCGATGAGCAATAGCATCGATTGGAAGGTGTTTTCTTATGGGAGGAGAGGGGACGGCGGACCTCCACGAAAGGGGAGCATAGACCGACGTTAGGCCTCTGGTGTGGTGTCGGTGGTCGTCATTGGCCCTGAAGGGGGACGACGTTGGGAAGGTTGGGTGGAGCCTCGCTGTCGCTGGATTGGCCTCTGGCGGTAGGCAGACCAGCCTTATTGCAGCAAGTCTCTGGTGGTGTCGGATCAGAAGGGGCATGGGGGGCAGGGCCGACTCGCAGGCGAGGGCACCAAGTGGCGTCGAGGAGAAGCAGTTCGTGACCCATCTCTGGACAGACCTCCAGAAAACTGACATACGGTCCAAGAGAGTGAGGCTCGGGGAGAAGAGGTCCGCTCCATAGAGGAGGATCGGGGAGATTAATGATGTTGCTAGGTGGTGACAGAGGAAAGGAGGGAGGCCCTTGCCGGGTCTGGCGAGTCTTTTGATGGTGGCGAAGGCCCCTTGGGCCAGGCCGAGTCTTCTAACGAAGTGGGACGTGGTACCTCTGGTACATGAGGTGGAGGATGGCTCGAACCAGTACCCGAGCCAGCGTATCAGTTTGGAGGTGCGAAAGACGAGGTCTTCCAGCAGGACCGGGATCGGAGGCGGGGGGATCTTTTGAGACCGGGTCTCCCAGTGCATGAGTTCGGTTTTTGGGATCGAGAAGGACACACCCATCCTGCTAGCTTTGCACTGCATGACCCTGGTGATGCCCTGTAGTCTTTGGATATTCCTCCGGTACGAGCCTGAGGCAATCGTGACCGCAAAGTCGTCCACATAAGAGAGGATCAGGCCCCTGGGGACCGAGAAGTGGAGGGTGGAGACGTAAATAACAAAAACAAGGGGGGAGATCGGGGAGCCTTGAGGGGTGCTGACCGACACCTTGGAGAAAATCTGGGGGGCGCCTTGGAAGACCAGGCGACACGTGCGGCCGTGGAGGAAAGATCTTATCCACGAGACCATGTAGGGGTTGACCGCCTTGGTGGCGAGTCTGTCGCAGAGCAGCGGGGCTGAGACGTTATCGAAGCCTCCTTTAATGTCTAGGAAGAGGGTCGAGACCTTGAGCTTGGGGCGCATAAACAACTGCACCTCGTGGGAGAGGGTCGCCGCGGCGTCAAAGGTACTCAGGCCAGGTAGGGAGCCAGTCTGGTTGGGGGAGAGGAGGCCCAGGAACCGAGCCAGGGCTGAGAGTCTGTTCGCCATCACCCTCTCTAGGATCTTCGAGACAGTCTCAAGGAGGACGATGATGCGAAAGGACGGGGGGGTGTCGTAGGAGGCTTTCCCGGGCTTATCCAGCACTATGCCGTTTGCCCTCTTGAGGGAGGGGGGGTGGTGCCCGTACTTAACCAAGGGACCCAGGAGAGAGGTGAGGATTTCGGGGTTGATCTGGTGGACTTTCTTCCAGACTGAGTAGGGTATCTGATCTGGCCCGGGGGCCTCAAAAATTTCAGGCCTACGTCCCTCAGTTATATACTTTAGTTTGGCGTCCACCTAACAGTATATTGATAGTTCTCCTGTTACCAAGGCTCACTATATGAACTACGAGTTCACTTCAAACTCCACCCTCACCTCAGACTTCGATTACATTTCCGAAGCACCTCACTGCCCCATCTATATTCAGATATTCAAAGAAGTCTTCGATAGCGAGCTCTTCGAGATCAAAGAAGAATACACGCAAGAACCCTCGTGGTTCACAATACCTTTCGGGATCCCAATGAGGGATCAATTCAATTGCATATACCGTACTTGTTATGGACCGGACTTCGAGTGGAGTTCTACCGAGTCGATAAACCTTGTCCACTGGAGTACCCAGTACTCCGATAACCAGAAGGCAGGCACAGAGATCTGGGGGCCAGTCATCCCCTCGGCTTGGGCATGATAAAATCCTTATATGTACTATAAGTACATCCCAAACCTCGAAAAAAAAAAGATTCATGTTCTGAGTCCAGAGTCGGACCAACTGAATCCTTTTATACCTACACCTCTAGAGTATCTCAAGCGTTGGATACCTTACATACGATTCCTTAAACCTTTTAGAGGATATCAAAAACTCTGGTACGAAGTATCAGTAATCACTCATCCAGGGCTATTAGAACAATTAGCATACCTGGCAAGCATCACAATGGCTGAGATACCTCATGACCCAAGGAAGAGAATAACGGCGGGAGAACCAATGGACACCCATCCAGATACGACGGAAAAAACCACTGATTCAGCTATATGGAGTCCCTCCCCATCAACACCTCATGAACCCACCTTTCGGAGAGGAAATATACCTTCTCACCGATCCTCAAGTGCCGCAAGTACTCATAGGATATCATGGGCCCCCATGTCCAAACCCAGCAGAGACCATGCTGCCAACTTGGCTAAATTGGCTGCCCGTCTTGTGATAACCTTGGGTCGAATAAGGCAGAACATAGATACCTCGCTCGACCAAGGCAACATCGCCTCAAAACATTTGAAGCGAGCCACTCAAGATAATACCTTAAAACTAATTAAGGTTCAATAGCCAATCGCCGACGGTCAAGATGTCCACGATAACGATATTGCAATCTTGTTGATGCAGCTGGCAGGTGTGGAAAGAGAAGTCCAGGGGATACAAGAAGAAATGTAGCGAGAAGTCGCAAAGAAAATTGACGCACAAGAAAAGCGTCAACAGGAACATGAAGAGGTAACCACGAGGTTACATGGAACCCGCAGGCAAGAAAGCCAAGCAGCATTAGCCCGAGATCAGACTTTGGAACAAATGGTCCTCAGGCTACTGGCGGAATTCACAGAATTCCACGCCCAATGCACTACGCGTGAAAGGGAGGTCCACCGTATCCTAGGACAGATGTGTCTAGATCAGACTGCCCGCCAGGCGGAAATCCGCCGATCTCAGGACCAGCAGCAACGGCAAAATGATGGGAGTAACAATACTCTAAAAGTATTGGCACAGTCGATAAACAGAATGTTGGCTGCCACACCAAGTCCCGAAGCTGCAGGACCCGCACCCTTACTCGCAGTCCAAGAAACGGACAACGAGTAGTACTACGCTCCACCTACATACAAGGAAAAGGGAAAAGGCAGAGAAGCCGCTGATGCATCCCCCTCAGGTGCCCTGGGAGGTAACCCTGGAGATCCTAGTGACGACGGCGATGATGATGATGAGAGAGGAAGACGGGGGGGGAGGAAGTCCTAGCCGACGCGGGCGAAGACAAATACCAGAACAGTCTGGAATGGCAGAAACGCTTGCCAATGCAATGGCGCTAAATATCAAGCGACCATCAGAGCCACCCCCATTTTTTGAGGATAAACCCGCACAAGANGCTTGCCAATGCAATGGCGCTAAATATCAAGCGACCATCAGAGCCACCCCCATTTTTTGAGGATAAACCCGCACAAGATATATATGTGTGGATCCTACAATGCACCGACTATTTCGAGCAGAACCCTCGAATCTGGGACGATGCCATAGAACGTGTCATATATGCACTCAGCCGTACAAAAGGAGAGATAGTGCTTCCTTATACCATATGGTACCGGAAGGCTATGGACGGGCTGCAAGGGGAAACCCAGCAACCGGAACTAGCAATATGGACTCGTTTTGAACACGATCAGTTCAAACGGTTCACTCCAGTAGAAGCCGAATGACTAGCACTTCATGCGATAAAACTAGTCAAGTATGATAGTAGCATTGAACGTTACTTGACGATCATGCACAACAATAACATTTGCGCACGCGTGACCGGAGAATCCTGGAGGGAGGAAGTCAAAAATAAACTTCCAAAACAAATTGTCCGCAGATTGTCAGCTCTGCAATATACAACGGATCAAGAATGGGAGGGGGCGCTAAGGCTGTGCGGTCGGTCAGAAGAAGGACTTCTGGCAAGAGAGAAAATTGGGCGAGACAAACTGTCAAAACCCAAAATAGTCCAAGAGGTCAAAAGAGAAGACAGACGGGACTCTAAACCGAAGCGACAAAGGGAAACTAAACCTTATATCAAGGGAGGTGGAGCCCCACCACGGAAACGGAACAGGGACAATGAACTGGAGAAGCCCAGGAAAAGTTTGGGTGGCGCAACAAAGACCACGCACACAAACTCCGCCCAGGCCCATACCGGTATCCCGCAGATTGTAATAGACCATCGAAGGAAAGAAGGAGATTGCACACGTTGTGGAAAGAAAAACCACACCTGTCAAACGTCTTGGGGAGATGCCCATATATTGGCAGCAACGGTCAGCTCAAGACCGATAAAAATGGGAATTTGACGAGCAAGATCGGCTATTGTAAAGCCTAAATTAGCACGCAAAGTCGCAACCGTTCAGCACCCAGCCCGAGTTAACAAGATCTGGGAACTGGCGGACAAGGAGGAACTGACCTAGGTCAGTTTATTGGCACCAACGGCGATGGCGTTTGGGTATTCAGTGTCCCGATGGAGCTGGAGTTGAAATAGGAACCCCCTTTGGCTGGGGTGTATTGGGTACCAACCACGACGGGGATCGGCTAGTCCGTGTGCAACTACGGGAGTCGAAACTCAAAATGATCAAAGCGGCGCCAAGCAAGTCTCTCTTTTCAGGATCAACGTAAGTAGGCTCTAAGTGAAGGGATCCCACGAGGGACTTATGAGCTCGAACACAAGAATCAATATATGGAGAGTCTTGATCGAAAGAGAGGATAGTTAACATGCCCACATGGCCCAGGAGCCAACAGTACGAAGTCCCTCGGGTCATATGGGGGTTGCCTGCTACCCGTGTGCAAGCCAGTTACTATACCGAAGAAGTTGGTACATAGTAATGCAAGATCTACCTGATAACAATACACAACAGGAGGACAACCAACGCGGGCCCTTCCACCTACCACACGAGTCTGAGTCGTATTATACGTATGTAATATCTTTCCTTCTGGCCAGAGTGTGGGATAGGGATGTGCCGCTTTGGTGTGCAAGGCCCCTCTGAGGAAGCTGGTCGGATAACCGAAATCCTAAGGGAAAGGACTCGGTGAAAGCGGGAACCCCACCCCAGGGGAGTAAAATGGTTAATAAGCGCCCGAAAATCTGCTATGAGCCTAGGTCTGGTGTGTCGGGAGAAGGCATCCAGCCTGAAAACTGGTCGTGCGCAATAGCATATTGGTGAAACGCCGCTTGAGTATGTAGACCCAGATTGTTAGAGCTAAAGAGTTACTAGTTTGTCTGAGGAGACCTCAATGGTCGAAACTACGCGGGCGTAGTAACAAACATCTTGTTACCTACACCCAACACCGACGATGCCTAAACGAAAGAACCAAGAAAATCTTATCAGCGCTAAGCGCATGGAGTTAGAAGCTGCAAAACCAAAACAATACAACTGTCCGGAGGGGATCGCTTACCTCCATATACACTATACGGGATACAAAGTTAAAGTCTTCTTAGATTCTGAATCCAACGTGTTCCTTATCAACAAGGACCTAGTTGAAGACCTTTGCATTCCCTCTATAGAACGCGACAATGCAGTTGATATCTTAGACTTTGACGGATCGTCAGCCGCCTCTGGAGGGAAGTGTTACACTCTTCCAATAAAATTGGAAATAGGAAAAAACCGACACATCTCTGAAGTGTCGTGTGAAGTAGCTAAAGCAGGTCACTATGGAATGATAATTGATTTTGGTTGGTGGCATCATGAACACCCAGTGTCTCACATAGAAGATGCAGAAAATTGGACCTTCTCCGCAAAATGTTGCGAAAACTGTGTGGAAGAAGATGAAGGAATAGTGGATATGTTCGAATACGACGAAT